>SSBG01000001.1:320068-347133 GCA_028220655.1 Shiraia bambusicola | reverse complement strand
GGATGGAGGATGGAGATGGAAGGCTATGCGAGACGCCGCCGCGAGGCTGGTAGATGCTTTGGTGGTGGCTGGGGGGGGGGGGTTTTTTTTGTTCTTTTTTTTTGTTCAGTGGTTGTGGTTTCCTGTTTTGATTTGTCTCAGTCATGTGACAACTTACAAGACCTGCACAACGACAACGCCAGCATGTGTACATTGTTCCCCCACCTTGATCAAGTTGTTTATTTTATAGACTCTATTTATCTCTGTTTATCTATCATCGGTTGATAACTGATTGTGTCTATGATTATTTAATGCCTCTTGACTACATACCGAGTGTATCGTTTCCATTCAGCTCTCTTGATTCTCATCGTCGCCAAGTGGCCCAAGCCCAAGCCATGGCTTAACTATTCACAGCCACTCCCGCCGTTTACGAAGCAGGGCGCGCCTCTATGGCTGCTCCTTCCCGGCGCCGTGCGATTGCATCCAGCAATGCCTCTATCACCTCACAGCATCCTTCTTCGACCGCCCAATGTAGCGCGTCCAGACCCCGTTCATCGCGGGCTGTTGGGTCAGCTCCGTGCTGCAAGAGGAGCTGTACCATGGCCTCGTCACCCTGCTGCGAAGCAAGGTGTAAAGCCGTGCAGCCTTGGTTGTCGCGCTCGTCGACGGTGGAGGCGCCGCGTTGTAGGAGGATGCGGACGACAGACTTGTTGCGGGTGCGAATCGCTACATGGAGATGGGGCGGTGTGTACCCGCCGCTCGGGCTAGGTCGCTGGGCCGCGACTATCTGGGACGAGATGCTGGTACTGGGTCGATTCAACGACGAGTAGGATCCTGGTGGTGAGGCGAGTGAGGAAGAGCCAGACGAGATAGGAGTGGCGAAAGCTGTGGGTGCAGAATAGCTGGGCGAAGTGTAGCTTGTGTGTGGGGATCGCTGCTCTGCCATTTCACCATCATATTGATGCTCAAACGGAAGTGCTGGCGGTAGTAGGTTTTGTTGTGCATTAAACGTTGGTGTCCAATTCGCAGGCGAGTTGCCGGGACTCGATGCCACGCTGTCAATGGGTGGCATGCCCAAGAAATCGTGCGTCGCAACTGAGCATGATGGCGAGTTGGTATACCATTGAGAGGAGAGAGATTGGTCATTGGGAAGACTTGATCCTTCCAAGAATCGAGCGAAATCAGGAGCCAACAAGGAGGATGTGGAGTCACCAGTATCCGCGAGAAAGGGCTCGTCCCAAAGGTATTGATGGTCATCGCCATGGGAACTGTCGAGGCTGTTCCAGGATGGGCTATTTTGCAATTCGTTCTGCGCAGCTGTGGTGCCAGAACCTCTAGATGCCCTGTTCTTCTGTCGTTCTATTGTTTGAGCGATTAGCATGGTCCATTGGCCTTGGTGGTGCGACACGACCAAGTTGGAGCAGCGTACCTCGAAACTTTTGCTGCGCAACTCGGTTCTGCAACCTTCGTTTTGCAGACACTGTAGGCTGTAGCTCTCTAACGGATATGCTATCGCACTCTGCATGTAACATTGGATTCTACAGATGCCGAGTTGGGGTAACAGGGATATTAATCTACAATTTCAGCGTAGACGAGATTGGTAATTAGGTTGAGCAGTGAAGGAAGACGCGCCAGGTTGTTCACAGTGTCAGGAGGCCACCTATTCATGCAATGCCACCCACCAAGCAGCTGCAGAAGATAAAGACATTGGCGTGATAAACCTTCACACAGATGTTGCCCCTGTGGTAGAGTGAATTGATCAGACTCCATCCATACCATGCAGTAGCTGCGGGTGAGATCTAAGGTCCATAAGAGCTGACAGGCGCGCCATAGTTAGCCCAAAGATGCCGTTAGGGTCAAACACGAAGCATATACCTACCTCGATGAGGCGACTGAGGATTCCGTTGGTGGAGGGCGTGACGAAGGAATTTGATTTCAACCTGTGAGTCGAAGGGCCGAATCCGCATTGGGCCTAGTTAACTATTAATTAGTTAGACAACGACTGATTGTACACTGGGCATGCCGCATGCGGCCGTCTGGACATGAGTGGGCATGATTAAATCCAGCCCCAAAGGGCAACCATTTGATAACTATGCGAGTCTTGTATCTATCAATCTATCATAACCTGTGTACGGAGCACATCGTATACTATGTAAGCCACAGACCCCCACTCCTCGGCCTTGGCTACCCCTGCAGTGTATATATTAAACACGTGACATGTCGGGTTGGATTCCTGTTCTGGGCTACCTACGACCTTGTGCCCGGATAAAGTATCTACCTATGATGATCTTGGGATCTTTCAGGAAATTGTACTTATAGGCTCGGAAGCTCATACCTAGGCATGCTTGCAACACCTGCATTCATGGCCAACGGACGCTAACCTAGGGAGCAGGGATGGATCCAGTCCGACGTCCCTGCATGCTATATCACCGAGTATTGAAGGTAATACTCCGTACATGGGATCCAAATGTCTATCATGACTCAGAAGGGGCCACTGTTGTGCTACATTCATGACCATACCCATCACCATGTACTGCCAACGTCTTGATTATGACTTCGACCTAGGTGGGTACGTAGTCTTCTCTCCATTCCAAGGTTGCCCAGGATAGGTAGCTGACTCCCACCCTTTAAGCACCCCCGGAACAGGGCCCGGTACATCATCTGCGATACTATGCACTAGTACCTGTATCACCATCGCGTGATGTATCCAAGGTCTCTCATTGATCCATGGGAAGTTGGGAATAATCGTACCGATGCTGGGCGTGGGGCATTGGATAAGATTTTGTATCTGACTAAGACAGAATGACAATCGCCAACAACACAGTCGATAAGAGTTTTCAATTACAGACTCCAGTAACTAGCTTGATGCTTGTCTTACACAACCTGTTTTTCGTTTGGTTTAGAGGAAAAGAGTACCTAGGGTAGTAACCGATTTGCCACTGCTTCGTCCTCCTTCAATCCTATTGTACCGATCCTTCCACATACATACAGGCGCCTCGATTGCAGATCGGAGCCCATTCCATGGCAATTCAAGCGTAGTTTCGAGTTACACCAGCTCTTACAAACATCAGCGCTCTCGGCAGGGATTTAACAAGGTGCTTAGCGAGGCCGCAAGCGAACCTCTATGTGTGAGTTAATTAGCACTGGCAGTCCCACTTCGACATGTTGAGAACCGAGGCTCGTGTAAGAAATAATATGAAGTCCCCTCACCGGAAGAGAAAGGCACGCAACGCTGTATTAGTCCTAGAGTCTAGTTGACCGTCGGTTTGTCGCCCTCGAATGCTTATCGGGCAGTGTCGGACGGGTGGTAGGTTGAATGTCAATTGCATAGACTTACCTTTCGCTCTATCAAAGTCTATTATAATAAAAAGTCTTATTAGTATACAACTGAACAGCAGATGACTTGGTAGTGATATATTTTTTCATCCTTGAAGCTTTACTTTTAATCTTCTTTTAAACTTGGACCAAGATAATACCTACATACTATAGTTAATCTACTTGACTCTAGTGATAACTACTAGAGCAGATAAAAGCTAGCCCAAGTAGTTAGTCTAGTAGGCTGATTACTCTGATTACTCCGATTCACCCCTTAACTCGAATAAGGTTAGGCAACCGTTTCCCAGTACAGTACGCCCCCATAGTTTCAGCTTTCACATGTCCAGCCCAGCTACCCGATTTACTTCCGAGCAGCGGTTGACCACACTCTCTGTAGAAACGCTATCTGAGCATCGAGCACCGCCTCGCTGCCCTGTCCACTGACCAAGTTCATATGAGCCTTGTCCGGCACAACCAACAACTCCTTGGGCTCGCTCAGCACATCAAAAATCAACTCCTTTTGCAACTTTGTCGGAGATATCTGGTCGTGCTCGCCATAGCACACCATGGCCGGCGTGGGCGTCACAAAAGGCAGCAAGCCAAACGGCTGGAACGCTGCAATGTGGTAATAACTACTCAGCGCTGTCTCCGCGACGAAGCCTGGCTGCGACTCGACGGCCCGCGCGACGATGTGCAGCACGCCTTCGCCCTCAAAGTTCTCGCCAAACCCGGCAGGCTGCTCACCGTTTTCCGTCAGCATGGGTAGGTTGACGGGCCGGTTACCGGACAGGCGTGACTCGCGATCCTTCATGCACTTTGCCAGCACCGATTTCCACTTCTTGAACTCCCAGATGGTCAGCGGAGCCGTGGCCACAACCGCCTTGGCACGTTTGTCGAGTGCGGCGGCGCAGAGGGCCACCATGCCACTGAAGGAGTAGCCCCAGTATACAATGCGTGCTGGATCAACCATGCGATGGGATTTGAGAAACGTCAGAGCATCCATGTAATCTTCCATATTCTTCATGGGGTTGCATTCGTTTCTTGGGCTTCCGTCGCTGGTACCAATTGAACGAGGATCATAACTGAGAACTGTGAAGCCCTTTGCAAAGTAGTACTCGGCAACGTCGTTGATAATTGTCTCTTTCGTCATATTGAACTGGAATATCGCAGTCAGTAAAGATCTCAGGGGGTTAGAATCGAAATCAACATACACCCGGTGTCATGACAATACCAGGGCCTCGCTGAGAGGCCGGATAAAGCCATCCTCGCAGCGTCAAGCCATCCAGAGTCTGGAACGAAACATCTTCTCTTCCTTTCATATTTTAGAGCTTTTCTTCCTTACGGATTGTGCTTCGTGTGCTATGGTGAACTTTGGACGTGTGGGGGACTCAGGTTTTCATGTGCTTGTCCAATAGCTAGTCACATGGTTCACATCATCTTGCCCGACTACATGCAATATTTTGTTCTATAACATGCTCTGTTAATGATAACCGAGTGGAGCGGGCGGAACAGGGCGAAACGGGGTGTTTAGCTTATCCTGCACATCAGCAGCTTACATTGGGATGCTGGAATCTCACCGCACAGCTATGACACAGGTCGATTGAGCCTGGTTTCGAAGTAGCAAGTCAGCCTCAAAGAAGATCCCATATCAATGGCGGTGCCTAGCTCGCCGTATTACCTAGGTAGCGGCGTGCTGCACGTAAGCTGCCACGCTTCGGTATTAGCTGTCTCGGTATTGCCCGAAACCTCATCTCGAATGCCCACTCTAGCTTATGCGATTACGAGTGATTTCGTATGCCTTTGGCAAAATGTGAAATGTGGTGTCAAGTACCATTGTGACGATGACGTCCCATGTACCTTCCCGTTTGGGGCATCATGAGTATAAACACCCAAAGCCCATAAAAAGATGGTCCTCTATCACGAGACCGAATGAATTAATAGTAGCAGACAAACAAACATACACGTTGGATTGAGACTATCACCATGGCCATTAGCACATCCAATAGTTCGGGCAGCTCCCTGCAAACAACAGTGAACAGCAGTAACACGAGTGACGATGGATTCGAGCCAACCCAGACCTTTGTTCGCTCGCAGCGCATCCAGACACCCATTGCCATTGTAGGTATGGGTTGCAGACTTCCTGGACACAGCAACTCGCCCACTGCACTATGGGATCTGTTGAAAAGAGGTGGTACTGCAACCAATGTTCCACCAGAGAACAGATTTGATGTCAAAGGCCACTACGATGGCACGACGCGACCTCGGACCATGAAGTCCCCTGGTGGCATGTTCATGGAAGACGTCGACCCGGCCGTGTTCGACGGCCAATTCTTTAGCATCAATCGAGTGGATTGCATCGCTATGGACCCGCAACAGCGGCAACTGCTAGAAGTGGCATACGAATGCCTCGAAAACGGAGGCATTCCTTTAGAGAAGCTTAGTGGTACCAAGACTGGTGTCATTGTGGGAAATAGCTTTATTGGTGAGTAGTGTTGCTTTCAAAGTAGCTTGAGCAGACGCTGAAGATTTGCAGATTATGGAGGCATTCAGAACCGCGATCCAGAGGATAGAGCAGACTCCATTACGATGGGTCTTTCTCAGTCGATTCTCAGTAATCGTGTGAGCCACTTTTTAAATGTCAACGGTCCAAGGTTGGTGAAGCAATATGTAGCCCCTGTTCCAAGGTGTTGTTTTTGCTGACTCCTTTCTTTACAGCATGACCATCGACACTGCTTGCTCGGGCAGTCTTGTGTCCTTGGACGTAGCGTGCCGCTTCCTCGATAGCTTCCAGGCTGACGGCATGCTCGTCGGCGGAGCAAACATGTGGTTGTCTCCAGAACACAATGAGGAGATCGGTACCATGAATATGACCATGTCTGGCTCTGGCATCTGCCGTAGCTTCGACGCAAGTGCCGATGGGTACGTCAAGGCTGAAGGCATCAATATGGTCTATCTCAAAAGACTCGACGATGCAATCCGCGACAACGATCCAATCCGTGCAGTTATCCGAGGCACTGCGTCAAACGCATCCGGTCGTACCGCGGGTATCGCCAACCCAAGCTCAGAGGCGCAGGCAGCCGTGACTAGAACAGCATATCGGAATGCTGGCATCAAGGACTTTACAAAAACACAATTCCTTGAATGCCACGGAACTGGCACACCTGCCGGAGATCCGTAAGTCACTTTTTAACCCCAAAATCTATCGCACATATGCTAATTACACTTACAGAATCGAAGTTCGAGGTGCCGCATCAGTATTTGGAACTGGTCGCGAAGCAGGTCAAGAACTCATCATCGGTAGCATCAAGAGCAACATTGGCCATGCTGAAGCTGCAGCTGGGCTTTCAGGTCTCTTCAAGGCCACTCTGGCTGTTGAGAATGGCCTTATTCCAGGTAACCCAACCTTCATCACACCGAACCCCAAGATCGATTGGGAGCAGTTCCGTGTTCGCGCCACACGTACAGCTATCCGATGGCCGCAGAACAACAATGTCCGGAGAGCCAGTGTAAACAGCTTCGGATTTGGAGGTGCAAATGCTCATGTCGTACTCGAGGAAGCACCCGCGTCATCGCATATCTCGTCCTACCAGGCAGTCAGCACAAACTTCTTCGACGATGACGACGACGACGAAGACGACAGTGCCATTGCGTCTGATGATGGCACTCGAAAGGTTCTCGTCTTCTCCGCAAACGACGCAAGCTCGCTTCAAAGGTATACACAGGCTGTCAACGCCCATCTCCTCAACCCCACCGTCTCAGTCAACATTGACAACCTCGCATACACACTCAGCGAGCGCAGAAGCAGGTTGTACTATCGCGCTTTTGCAGTCACACACGGGAAGAAGATCCAACTTAACGAGGAGACGATCAAGTCAGGAAAGCAAGCTGGATCGCAGCCCCGCATCGGTTTTGTATTCACTGGGCAAGGAGCGCAATGGTCCCAGATGGGTGCCGAACTCATAGATAGGTTCCCGCTGGGCCGCAAGGTCGTCGAGGATCTAGACCAAGTTCTCAAATCGCTGGCTAATCCTCCAGAATGGACACTTCTCGAAGAGTTGACAGCTGTTCGCTCTTCAGAAGCACTTCGCCAGCCTGAATTCTCACAGCCACTGGTGACTGCCCTTCAGCTCGCACTTTTGGAAGTTCTGAGAGATTGGGGTGTCAAGCCCAAGGCTGTCGTGGGTCATTCTTCTGGAGAGATTGCTGCTGCGGCTGCTGCAGGTCTCATATCATACGCCAGTGCTATCAAGACAGCTTTCTACCGGGGTCAAGCTTCGAAGAAGGTCGGCGATGCAACTGAAGCCGTAGGCATGTTAGCTGTCGGAGTCGGTGCCACCAAGGTTGAAGAATACCTTTCTGCAGATGAAAGCGATATCCAGATTGCTTGCTTCAACAGTCCAGATAGCTTAACAATGTCTGGTACAGTTGCTGGTTTGCAAAAACTTCAAACTCGCCTTCAAGCGGACGGTCACTTCGCTCGTATGCTGCTCGTTGACTTGGCTTACCATTCGCGACACATGTCTGCGATCGGGGAAGTCTACGAGGCCATGTTGAACGAAAATGAAAAGTTCGACTCGTTCAACACCAGCGGGTCTGGCGAGGTGCGCATGTTCAGCTCTGTTACTGGTCAGCTGCTCGAGGATAGCAGAAAACCCGATGCGGCTTATTGGAAGAGCAACATGGTCTCGCCAGTACAATTCGCGCAGGCCGCATCTGAAATGCTTCGTGACAATGAACACGGCGCAGACTTTCTGATTGAACTAGGCCCAAGCAACGCCCTCTCGGGCCCCCTCACGCAAGTCAAAAAGAGCCTTGCTGGCAAGATTCCCAGCGAAGTGCCCTATGGCTCGACACTCACTCGAGGAAAGGGCTCGACCGATGCGCTGTATAACGTTGCAGGACAGCTCTTCATTGCAGGCGCGGGTGTCAACCTCTATCGTGTCAATCAGATAGAGAAGCACACTGCCAAGGTCATTGTGGATTTGCCCAACTATGCATGGAACCACTCTACCAGATACTGGCACGAGACACGAGCCAGCAAGGACTGGCGTTTCAAGAAATTTGTAAACCATGACCTTCTTGGTTCAAAGATTCCCGCAACTTCCTGGGAAGCTCCAATTTTCAAAAAGGTGTTGAAGGTAGCCGACGTCCCATGGCTCCGGGACCACAAGCTTGGAAGTGAAATCGTCTTCCCTGGAGCAGCGTACGTCGCCATGGCTACTGAAGCCATGTATCAGATGGCAATGACAACCCAATGGAATCACAAAGCACCAGCTCGTTATCGCTTCCGATTGAGAGACGTCCAGATCTTGCGCGCGCTCGTGCTCGAGGACAAGACGGAGACTCGCATCACGTTATCGCTGACACCCGTCAAAGGTGGCTCTACGCGGCAGTGGTATGAATACCGAGTATGCTCTGCTCAAGAGGAGCTTCCAGTAGATCCAACACATAGCAGTGGTCTTGTGTGCGTCGAGACTGAGTACCAGGTGGTTCCCGCATCGGCAGAAGCGATGAAGCCCCTGGAGTACTCAACACCAGCTCGAATCTGGTACAAGTCCATGGCAGATATGGGATACAACTTTGGGCCGTGCTTCCAGAAACATCTTGCAGTAGAGGCTACCATCGGGCAGCGTAACTCTCGCTCCAGCATCAGCCTTGAACCTCCACCCTCCAATCCTCTAGGACAGTCTTCTTACCCATTACACCCAGCTGTAATGGATGCTTGTTTCCAGGCAACCTCGCCAGCGCTTTTCCGCAACGAGCCACCAAGCACCGACTCCAAGGTCCTCGTGCCAAAGATTGTGGGGAGCATTCTGATCGAAGCTGGGCACAACGACTTGCCAGCAGAGGGTATTGCGCTGGCATCTGCGACATACCAAGGGTTCGGCAGCGACGAGCATCCCCGCAACTATGCAACCAATGTGCAGTTGATCAATCCCCAGAATGGGCAGCCGCTCTTCGAAGTCAAAGGCCTGATCCCCGGTGAGATAGAAGTAGGGGACATTCAAGCCACTGGCCATACTTTCACTCGTCTGGCGTGGAATGCAGACATTGATGCACTCATGATGGAGAATAAGAGTACTACCACCCAGGACTGGCTCAAAACCATGACCTTGCAGGATGCTATCAATCTAATCGTACATAAAAAGCCAACTCTAAGCGTCCTGGAGTTGAATTTGAGCCATGACGATGCTTCCAACAGCTGGCTGGTCGATCAGCAAGGCGACCAGATTCGCAACGCCTGTTCCCAGTACTGGTTTGCTGTCCGAGATCCCAAAATCATGATTGAAGCCCAGCAGCAGTATGCAGGAACTCAGGTGCAATTGGCAGATTTCCACAGTGTTGGTGGCTTCGTTGCAGATGCCGAGTTCGACCTGGTGATTGCCAAATTGGGTATTCAATCCGAAGTTGACGAGGAGGAATTGTTCAAGCGCCTTGCCGCGTCGGTCAAGGTAAATGGCTTCCTCGTCGCTGCTGGCCTGAGCGAAACTGTCTTGCAACGTCTGGGAACAACCCTCAGCGGCAGTCAGGGTTTTTCCATTTGCCAACGCAAAGACAATAAAGACACGGAACCCATTCGTCCAACGATCACTCATGTCAGCCTGCTGGAGGGCACTGAGGAGGAAATCGCTAAGGCGGCTCCAGTGTTGGAAGCTGTTCGCAACCACGGGTGGACCATCAACTCTAGCTCCTCTCCGCTTACAGATGTGAGCTCTAGCGATCAAATCGTTGTTGTTCTGGACGAGCTTTTCAGTTCAATTTTCGACGAACTACAGGAGAAGCAGTGGCAGATCATAAAGCACCTCGTTAATCAACGTTGTCGCCTCTTGTGGTTGACGACCGGCGCGCAAGGCTCAGTATCTGACCCTAACAAGGCCGCTATTGCTGGCTTACTCCGTACGATTCGAAATGAAGAGCAGGTACGGTTCGCAACGCTAGATGTTGAGGATCCGGCCACAGAGGTCGCTGCAGCTGCCATCTCTGCCTGTCTCGATAGTTTGAGCACTCCCGCCAGTGGTGACACAGTTCCAGACCACGATTTTGTCGAACATGGAGGTGTGACGCAGATTGCTCGTATTGTCCCTGATGCACAACTCACAGAGTTGCAGAGCGATAAGCTAATCGAGCAACCTGTCGAGGTAGCAGGACTTCATAACTGGAAGACCATTGTCCAGCTGCGATGTGAACGGCTCGGAAACCTCGATAGCCTTCACTTTGGCGAAGTATCTACAAGTGAGCCCCCACTCCTTGACGGGGAGATAGAGGTCGACATTCATGCTGCTGGCTTGAACTACAAGGACGTCGTTGTCAGCATGGGCTCCGTTCCAGGTGACGAAACTCGACTTGGCTACGAGGCAGCGGGCATCGTGAAACAAGTCTCGCCCAACGTGACTTCGTTCTCTCCTGGAGACCGCGTAGTCGTCTGGGGCAAAGGCTGCTTTGCGAATCGTATACGCACTGTGCCAGCACGCACGCACCGCATCCCTGATACCTTGTCTTTTGACGAAGCCGCTACAATGCCCATCGTGTACGTCACCAGCATCCATTCTCTCTTCGACCAAGGCGGCCTTGCGCCTGGCAAGAGTATCTTAATCCATTCTGCTGCTGGCGGCGTCGGCATTGCATCTATCCAACTGGCACAATATATTGGAGCAGAAGTCTTTGCAACAGTGGGTAGTGTCGAAAAGAGGGAATTTCTTCGAACAACTTTCGGTTTGGACGATGCTCATATTTTCAATTCGCGTAACACGGACTTTGGAGACCAGATTCTGAGCCTTACAGCTGGCCGTGGTGTCGATGTGGTACTCAATTCTTTGACGGGAGATATGCTGGACGAGTCGTTCCGCACCCTGGCTGAAGGTGGCATCATGGTTGAAATTGGCAAGAAGGATATTCTTGAGCGAAATACGCTGACAATGATGCCTTTTGACCGCAATATTTCTTTCAGAGCTGTTGATTTATCTGCCGAGCGTGCTCCAGATGCGCTTGTCGAACGCTCGTTGTCCAAGCTCTTTGCGCTATATGCACAGGGACATATTAAGCCCATCAACCCAATCCATCGCTTCTCGTGGGCTGATGTGTCTTCTGCTGTGCGCTTCTTGCGACCTGGCACTCACATTGGTAAAGTCATCTTGTCTGATGGTCCGGATGAAGATGTACAAGTGCCAGTAAGTCAACGACTATTCTTTCATACCGGTAGAGCAGTAACTTACACATTCATTCAGATACGTCGAGCGGTCCCAGGACTTTCACTAGCCAGTGACCGCTGCTACCTTATCGTTGGTGGTCTCCGCGGCCTCTGCGGTTCTTTAGCAATCTATTTGGCCAGTCAGGGTGCGAAATATCTGGCCGTCATGTCACGCAGCGGCCATGCGGACGAAAGATCCAAAGGAATCATCAGGCAGATCGAAGCTTTGGGAGCCCATATTGATCTTCTCAAAGCTGATGTTACAAACTTCCAAGAGGTGATTGAGTCTTTCCAGACGACATCGGCCCCGGTTGCAGGAATTGTACAGGGTGCAATGGTTCTCCGCGTAAGTCTTGCTTGGCTTCAATACTAGCTATCCCGAGATTTACATACTGACTGATATTTCAGGATCGACCCTTTGACCAAATGACTGTCGAAGAATACCATGAAGCTGTCCGTTGCAAGACGCGCGGTACTTGGAACCTTCATAATGCTGCAGAGCAACTAGGCCTTGACCTCGACTTCTTCACCCTGCTCTCTAGTCTTGCTGGTGTTGTTGGCAACCGTGGACAAGCAAATTATGCAGCTGCAAACGCTTTCCTCGACTCATTCGCCGCATACCGGTTGTCCCGCGGACAAAACGCCTGCTCCGTCGACCTAGGTGTCATCGAGGACGCAGGCGTAATGGCCGAGAGCGAGAAACTGCAAAATCTATTCGATGTCAGGGTATTTAGTGGTATCAATGATGCCCTTCTACGCAAAATCTTGCGTGTATCTTTGCTCCAACAGCAGGCGCACCCACGGTCCAGTCCAGCGGCAAGAGGCCAGCTGCTCACGGGCTTGGTCACTCCACAGCCATCAGACTCGATGCTGAAAACCGACGCTCGTTTCTCGGCGCTTTTCAAGGGCCTTTCTGGCAAGGGCGAGGGCGACTCGGGCTCAAGAGGACAAAATGCAGAAGTCCAGCTCGCGCTGCTGTTCTTGAAGAGTGATTCGGCGGATCCAGCGGCCAGGCTGAAGGCCATGGTGGATGCCATCAATAGTGCGTTTGTGCGCATGTTGCAACTCCCAGAAGAAATGGATCCCGAGCGGCCTTTGTCCGTGTACGGCATTGATTCCCTGGCTGCGGTGGAACTGAGGAATTGGGTACGGACGGAGATTGGAGCTTTGGTCACGACGTTGGATGTACTCAACGCCGTTTCACTTAGGAAATTCAGCGAAAAAGTCATTGCCAAGGCGCTGAGCGGATGATGTAGAAGATGGGAATAATGGTAGCCACGTCGTGGCCGCAAAGTTGCACGTTTTCATGGCGTTTGGGTTTTATTTACTTTCCTGGAATCACTAGAATATGTATAGATAGTCTAGCCGTAGTAGCTTGCGCTTGATGCAAGAGGAACTCGAGACGAGGGATTGGATCAATGCAAGTAATTATCTAGGGCTACTTAAACAGCGTGCTGCATGTCCGTGCTATGTAGCTTGAGTCATCACGTGCGGGAGAGTGAATGAAGATGAGGGGAAGGGCACAGGCCTACTGGCCTTGGTATTTCTGCCCCTATATAAGGCCTCTTCCATGCAATTCTAAAAGCTAGAGATTAATTGTTCTGCTTGCACTGTAGAGAAGCAACTACTGCCATTGCCCAACTAATTAATTAGAACGGCGATCGGTATGTATTAATATAGTTAGGTACTGGACATACTTTGTATCATGTGACATGTCGTACCCCCGGACAGCGCTAGCTACTGATTTGCTCTAACTAGCCAAAGGTGGCAAGGCTAAAGGACCTACTCTAAGCTTAAAATAACTATAGTTGATACAGGCTAGTGCCTTGTTAAATTCCAATGACTAAGGGGTATACTTTGATTAATATAGACTAGTGGTACTCGGTAGAGAGTACTATGTAGTAGACGATTTATCGCATGTACTCCGTAGTTAGTTACCATGTGAGTAATCTAATAATAATACCATGTTGCATGAAGGTGATAAAACATAGATTAGCCGGATAAGTAGCTGGTACATTGACTAATCATCAGCGCTGCGCTGTCCCATGCCCTGGCTGGGGTCCATGGTTGTTCACTGTACGGAGTGCTGTTCATTTACTTTTTTCGAAATTCGCGCATGAGATGAGGTCATGTATAATCACAAAGGCACCCAGATGGCTTTACGATAAACACATGCGACATGCCAAGCCCAAGGCTGTTTATCGAAAGTTCAGGCATGCGGCATGTGAAGTGAAATTGGAGTCGTGCATGTCAGGCGGCCCGAATCGATATTTTGGAGATAAGAACAAGTTAGCGGTGTGGAAAGGTAAAGATAGGAAGTGCTGCGGTGGTTGATATTCTGTACCACTTGGAGGCTGAGCCTTGAGCTCCGAGATAGTGATACTGCAGCCAACAATTCTGGTTGATGTGAAATTAAAGTTGACCCGATCGACGGACCTACTGCGCATTAATTTGTGGACAGTTTGTAAAATCCCTCACAGGAGGTACATATGGATTCGAGATTGATCATAGGCCATGGCATTTGGGCCCCTTGCTGAGGGGTTTTTGCCATCTGGATTGCTGAGGGGTTTTTGAACAAGTACCTAGGTCTGTAGCAGCCTTCCAAGTGCTGACCAGAGCGACGACGAGATTCGCCAGAATCGGTTTCACGATAAATTCCAAAACCCTTCTCAAAATAGACAGGGCAGGTTTTTTGCCCAGGCCAGGTCACGACTCACAGCCTGGGGTGAGCCGTCGTAAATGAATGGAGGGGGGGCACAAAGCCGGCTTCCGAATGCCCCGCATCAAATTGTCTGCCTGATGACATCCACCAAACCTTTTTGCAAACGTCTCTCACCAACCATCGTGACGTTGTTGGATACCGTTAATTCGAAGCGGCTGGGCCACGGTACAAAGTTGCAAATCTCATCGTGCTAGCTCCCTAATACCTATGTGTAGGTAGCTATTGGTAGCTACGTATTCGCAAGTTCTGAGCAGTCGTGAGATTTCAGGAACGATCGTGAGCAGGACAGGGCGCATTTGACAGTGGACAGTGGACAGTGGACGCCCGGTGACGTGGACGCCTGGTGGAGTGTGGTGCAGCAGGGTGCATGGCAGTTTGACACGGTGAAAGAAAGTGTGTGTGTGGGTGCAAATCTTGGCTTGCCGCTTTTTTTGGCGGCTGAAAGGTGCCCACGTTTAAAACTTGGATTAGCTGCAGGCCATGAGCAGTCTAGAAAAGTCGTCAATACTATTCTGCATCATAGTAGTTACCTGATTTCTTTGGGTGAGTTTCTGGGCCTCAGCAGGTAGTGATACATGGCCACTAGGTAGCCATGTAGTTGAGGGTGTGTTTCAGCAATCTGCCCCAGCACACAGTATTATCATTAATAACAAGTAATGCCTACCCAGTTGGTTCGGTATTGCTGCATGGAGAGTCAGGAGCCAGACAATAATTACAATCCCAAATCAGACAGTTGAGGACTCAGGAGTCCTGACAGGAGTGGTCTAGTTGCCGTGGGCCCGTGGCGGACATTGTAGACGCACACATGTTCCACTATTACTAAAGGATATGTACCGAGTACGGCCCAGCGTCGTCATATTCATTGCGGATAACGAATGGACTGGTGTGCTTGTCGTGCTGGGAAGCTTGGAACGTGGCAAATGCTCAGCGTCTGGCCCCCTCCAAAGAGTTCGGTAGTTGAGTCATGAGGTGCTACGGGATCCCATGTTCCCCAAGTTTGGCAAGCTGTGGGTGTCACGAGAAACACCTCATAGCTTGACAAGTCTGCTCGCTATTACACTCCAAATCGTAACCGCGGCATGGACTAATATGGGCGAGTGTGCCGTACCAAGGGAGGCGGCTGCATGGCAGCATGGTAGGTAGGTACTATGTATGTACTGAGAATGGAATGGCCATCAGTTTGATGCAGCATGCCCCTGAGCCTGTCGTGCTCTTCCCGCACGCAAAGTCTGGGGAAGCGCAAGCCGTTGTTTGGCCGGTTCGGTTCTGGCGGTGTGTGGAGAGGTCTGGAAAATGGCGCAGTTTCAATCCGGCTTGATCACGTTCCTAAACTAGAGAGGTAGTCCACCACTAATTACGTTGCAATTACTGAGGCGATCGAGATGCATGCGTCGCGAAGCCGGCTGGCTGTATCCTCAGGGGCGCGATTCGTGTGGATGCTGATTGTGCGGTGTGGCCCTGGATCGTGAAAGAGTGGGACCCATGTTAATTAACTAGTACGGAGTAGTTATGTCTGTCTTCTGCCGAGTATAAATCGACCAGCTATCCGCAGCCTTTCATGGAGCATCGCCTTTACTCAAAAGTCATTCGTGCCCCAACCTTGGAATTGCCGTCCACCCTAGCAAAAGTCGGCATCAACATCAGAGAACTCTCTACCAATCCTACCAAGCCTACCTAGTCATCATGCCTTCTCTCTCCTTCCACAGCACTACTCCTTCTCCTTCGCCTTCTCCCACCCTGGCGCCAACACCATCAATAGTTCTCCACAGTCCCGCATCGGGTATATCTGATCAACCATCCCAAAGCTTTTCGTCTAATCTTCCAGCAGGCAGCTCAACAGTCAAAAAGGAGCTTCACAAATCCAAAGTGGATCCCGCTGACGTGTATCGCCAGCGATACGCACAATATCTCGCGGCGACCTTCAACATGTCGATACAAGCTGCCATGGCTGAGGCTGAGAGCCAGTTGGCGCCTCGCCGTGCATCAAGTATTTCGGAAGCTGAAAGTCTCAGGGAGATTTGAAGTGGATTTGATTCATCGCATAATGACTTTATGATTTCTTTGTTCTGTGCTGCATAGGGAGGATGGGCTGCATGGGGTCTGGCCCGTCTGGGGTATTGGCGCAACATGTGCGACGACGTAATTCAAAAAAGCCTTGCTTCTTTCTTGTGCCTCTCGTAACTATGATGATCAACTAATGTGATGTCACCTGCAGTCCAGCACACGCACGTCATGGTACGTGGATCTAGTTGTCTGTATGCTTTGCCTTGAGTTCCTGGGGAACTGAATCTCCAGGTAATTACATATCAATAGAAGACGGGCCACGTTAGGTCAAGGCTGACGTTGGGATCTGATGCTCGAGAGTCGAGACAGCTGGTGTGGTGTTGAGACGCCCCACTGCGCCGACGGGCAAGCAGCGCTCGGATCCAAAAATCCCACGTGGAGTGAGGCTCTTTCCTATCGATAGACATAGTCAATTTCAACGACATGGAAGGTATTTATAGTTTCTAACCTGAATCCCCTGGATATTATCGCCATCACCGTGCCTACAGGTCATTTTTTTCCTTGCTCATCATCAATTCGGTGCCGAACGCCCGCTCTTAGGCCATGTCCACATCACTTAATGGTCATCTGACCCCGGAGTGGGCCACACGGCGACAGCACATTCACTGATGTCGCTCATGCAGCCTGTGCATTGCAACCTGGTTCAAAAGGCTTGTTTATGCCTCAAAGAGAGTTCATCCGTGATTATCGTCAACTCAACGAAACGAACACGCGTGGCCAACCCCAGCATGCAATCTACCCCACACAGATGCTAACCGGGAGAATGCAGGTTTGCCTACGTTCAGCAGGCCGCTTGCACAAACTACCAGCTGGGCTTTCCTGACGAATCCCAAAAATTACATGTGCTTCAGCAGTCACAGATATGCTTCGCAGCTACTTCTATTTCCGAATCATCCAACAATATGTAGACTGCGACAATAAAGGCAGGAGTTGGTCCATATCCACACTGCCAAACGTCTGGATATCTCGGCAACGGGGCTGTGCACACCTGACAGGCCTACTGTGTCATCGCGACGAAAAATGCCGGCAAGCGGCAAAGAGTTTCTTGGGTCCGTCAGCCGGGATGCTTATCGACTGATCAACGACGGGCTGAGTGGGCTTGCAATTCTAGACATTCAGCCTTTGTAGTACGCTCAAAGGAACCTGAAATGCCCACAATGGGGAATGCTGAAAGATGACAAAATGGTTTGTACGTGGTCTCATGGCATATGAGTTGGTGTTTATGGAGATAGGAGTTAGCAGTGAGGCAATGATGACGAGGAAGTACCGAGAGGTTACACGCTTTGGAGACCCACGTTGATGGCCTAGCCCATCGTAGTTGCGCAACCCCGCTCATAGCGATACCCCAGACAACAAATCGTCTATATCTTCTCCTCGTGAGCGCCCTCAAATCCTCTTCCACGATCCAAACACTCTACGCGTGTTAGCATACTTATATGGGTCAAACCGAACTGCCTACCGTCAAGGAGACTTCTTCTCAGCACGAAGAACCCCCTATATATGGTTTAAATGAGCTACTTATAACACCTAAGTACACAAGGCAACTCCAGCCGAACCAATGCCATGGCGGGACCCCGCCGATGCTCTATACTCCACACACCCTCTGTTTCGAAGAGGTTGCAGAGAGATTGGGTGTGGACATCAAGTGAGCACCGCGTGATGATTGCAAAGTCCCCTGGAGTCGCTAACTCTTCTAGCCATGGCCTCACCAATGTTGAAGCAGGATCTCGCCTTCAGCAATATGGCCCTAATCAGGTTAAGGGAGCTGAAGGGCTTTCCACGTGGAAAATTCTCATGAGACAAATCTCCAACAGCCTCACCTTCGTCCTCATTATTGTCATGGCGATTAGCTTTGCTATTGGCGATTACATCGAGGCCGGCGTTGTCACTGCGGTCATCTGCCTAAACATTGTCGTTGGTTTCTGGCAAGACTACCGTGCTGAGCAAACTATTGAGTCTCTCAAGAAGCTCACTGCACCTGAAGCAACCGTCACGCGTAATGGTATAACGGACGTCAAGGTCAAAGCCATTGACCTCGTGCCAGGAGATATTGTGCAACTCAATGTTGGCAGCATTGTCCCCGCTGATATCCGCCTCATCGATGGCATCAACGCATTCACCAACGAAGCATTTCTCACGGGTGAATCAGCCCCTGTCGAGAAGACGCCTGGGGAGACCTTTGAAGATGCAGACATGCCCATTGGCGACCGAACCAACCTCGCTTTCTCTGGTAGTGAGATGACATCTGGACGATGCCGTGGCATCGTTGTTGCTACTGCTATGGATACCGAAGTAGGCCAAATTGCAGCCATGCTGCGTCAGAAAAAGGACCAGCGTGAGCAATCTCAAAACTTGTTTGTGAGGCTAAGCAGAAGATTTGTCGATGGGCTCAAGGCCATCCTGGGCCTCGTAGGCACTCCACTGCAAATCACATTGAGCAAATTCGCACTTCTCCTCTTTGGTCTTGCTCTCCTCCTCGCCATTATTGTGTTCTCTTCGAGCAAATGGCATATTGGCGGCGAGAATCTCATTTACGGTATCTGTGTCGCCGTTGCTGTCATTCCTGAGTCGCTCATCGCCGTCCTCACAATCACCATTGCGGTTGGTGGAAAGGAAATGGCAAAAGCCAACGTCATCACCCGAGTGCAATCAGCAATTGAGGCCGTTGGTGGTGTTTCCAATATCTGCTCTGATAAGACCGGGACTCTGACGCAGGGTCGCATGGTATCCAAAAAGGTGCTAGTTCCAGGAGCAGGTAAGTTCACGATCGATGACATTACCGACCCACTCAACCCCACAAGCGGTACTGTCAGTCTCAATGGCGACCGTATTGACCTAGGCAATTACACGCCTAATGAATCACTTTCTCGCTTCCTCCGCACCATCGCTCTTTGCAACAACTCCAAAGTTCGACCAGCGCTCCATCTACTTCCTGAATCTGCCCTCGACCGTACTTTCAGCGACGATGATCGTGATACCGACAGCTCTACTTTGCGGTCCATCTCCCGCCCATCTATATTTATGCAGGGGCAGGGTGAAGGTCCATGGATAGCACATGGCGAACCTACCGAGATTGCCTTACATGTCCTTGCCGCTCGCTTCGGCATGGGCAAGGAAGACTTGCTTAGCTCGTTGAACATTCACCTTGCTGCCGAATTCTCTTTCGACTCGACCGTTAAGAAGATGACTGTCATCTACAAAGATGAGCCAAGCGGCCAGCTCGAAGCTTACAGCAAAGGTGCAACTGAATCCATGCTTCCAGTTCTCAGTGTTTCTGAGCAGGAACGCAGTGAAATCCTCGAGGCGGCAGAATCAATGGCCAACGAAGGTCTACGAGTTCTATGCATTGGGCACAAGACGCTACCTGTTGATGCCGACTATCATGAACGCGTAGCCATTGAATGCAACTTGAACTTCATTGGTCTTGTTGCCATCTATGATCCGCCCCGTGCAGAAACAAAGGGTGCTGTTCGTGAATGCAAGGTCGCTGGTATCACCGTTCATATGCTCACTGGTGATCATCCTGGTACAGCTCGGGCTATTGCCCGGGACGTAGACATCATCAGTGACAGCACTCCTGCCTCGGCTGTCATGATCGCTAGAGATTTTGACCAGCTATCTGAGGAACAGATCGATGCTATGGAAACCCTTCCCCTTGTCATCGCCAGATGTAGCCCCAAGACCAAGGTCAAGATGGTGCAGGCTCTCCACAGGCGAGATCGCTTCTGTGTCATGACTGGTGATGGTGTCAACGACTCGCCTGCCCTCAAGCAAGCGAATGTAGGTATGGCCATGGGTTCTGGAAGTGACGTTGCCAAAGACGCTGCTGAGATGGTTCTAACTGATGACAACTTTGCCTCGATCGTCAAAGCAGTCGAAGAAGGTCGACGCCTATTTGATAACATCCAGAAAGTAAGCCTTTTAGTCCTCAGCCTCCTGAACAAATTCAAAAGAATGATAGCTAAACAACCAATAGTTCCTAATGCATCTTCTCATCTCCAACATCGCCCAGGTCATCCTCCTCCTCATCGGCCTAGCCTTCAAGGACGTCAACAACCACTCCGTCTTCCCCCTCTCTCCCATTGAAATCCTCTGGGTCAACCTCATCACCTCCTCCTTCCTCGCCATCGGCCTCGGTCTCGAAGAGTCGCAGGAAGACAGCATGTTCCGCCCACCCCACGACATCCAAACCGGCGTCTTCACCGCCGAGCTCATCACCGACAAATTCATCTACGGCACCCTGATGGGCAGCCTCTGCCTCTTCTCCTTCGCCATTGTCGCCTATGTCGGCCCAGGCACCGGCAACCTAGGCGCCGGCTGCAACGAAGCCTACAACCCCACGTGCAACACCGTCTTCCGAGCCCGCGCAACCACATACGCAACCATAACCCTCCTTCTCCTCGTCACCGCCTGGGAAGTCAAGCACTTTTCTCGCTCCCTTTTCAACATGTACCCTTGCTCCACCCCCCACAAAACCCTCTCCATCTTCCTGACCCTCTGGCGCAATCGCTTCTTGTTCTTTTCTGTCGTTGCCGGCTTCCTTTTCATGTTCCCCATCGTTTACCTTCCTGTCATTAACACGAGGGTTTTCAAACACGCGAGCATCACGTGGGAATGGGGCGTTGCGTTTGGAGCAGTCGCCTTGTATGTCGGCGCCATTGAGTTGTGGAAAATGATTAAGCGGCGTTGTGGCATTTGGTCGGGGAAGCATCGGCTGCTCAGTCGCGAGGATGCTGAGGCTAGGGCTGGCTTGGGTGGTTGTTGTGGACCTGTTGTGCGGGAGAAGTAGGTGGTGGTGGGGTGGGGGAAAAGCAAAGGAAAAGGGAAAAGGGGATAGGGTTTGGATGGATGAATAGACTCTTTGACAATGGAAAAGGAGGAAAGCAAAAGGGAAAGAATCGAAAAAAAAAAGAACAAGGGAAAGGGAAAGGAAAAGGGAAACAAAACGGGTAATTAGGGAGTTTACTTGTTTACATCGATTAACCCTTTTTCCCTGTCGTTATGGATGATATCTATTCCCGTTAGCATTCTTCTCTCATTTCTCTAGATGGGTTTTTTTTCCCTCCTTTTCTTGTGAATGAATAAAATAGAAGTGCGTTTTTTTTTGGACTTCGTCTATCTCCCTTTTTGGAAAAGGTTCTTGGCTTTTGGAATAAGTGGGTAGGTAGGTAGAAAAAGAAACATCCAGTCCTATTGGCATTTTATTCATTTTTAAATCTCTTCTTCTTCTTCTTCTTCTTCTTTTTAAAATACCTACCCGCCCGGCTTGTAACCAAAAAAAAAAAAAAAAAAAAAAAAAAAAAAAAAAAAAAAAAAAAAAAAAAAAAAAAAAAAAAAAAAAAAAAAAAAAAAAAAAAAAAAAAAAAAAAAAAAAAAAAAAAAAAAAAAAAAAAAAAAAAAAAAAAAAAAAAAAAAAAAAAAAAAAAAAAAAAAAAAAAAAAAAAAAAAAAAAAAAAAAAAAAAAAAAAAAAAAAAAAAAAAAAAAAAAAAAAAAAAAAAAAAAAAAAAAAAAAAAAAAAAAAAAAAAAAAAAAAAAAAAAAAAAAAAAAAAAAAACGCTTTGCATGGAGGTATATAGGGGATTCTCATGAGATAAAAACTCGATAAAAATTGCCAATCATGTCAACACGTACAAATACACATTGACGCTGTTGGTTCCACAAAGGAATGAGGTATCGACGTCTCACGTCGTTGCAACGATTCTTGGTAAGAGTATTGATTGTTCGATTATTCTTGGTGTCTTGGGGCGACGAACGCGATACCAGGGCGTTCGTTCCCCTTGCGCTAGTCTACAAGTAGCCTAGCGCGCAGAACTCCCTACTCAACTATCGAAACACAAATCTATGTACAAAGGAAACGTTGGTTCAAATCCAAACACACTCTCATACAAGTTACACCAGGACACCATGCAGTGAAAAAACACATTATACATTTATGCATTCCCGTCTGGTTTTTTTTTTAAAAAAAAAAGGGAACAAGTCCACGCACACACGCACAAACACACGCAGAAAACGCTTTCAAAACTTCAATGCTGTAAAAAAAAAAAAAGCCATGTATAAACGCCAGTTTTGCCAAATGCCACGCAGTTTTTTGCAAACAAAAAGGGGGGGTTGTGGGGACGCATCATCAATCATTCATTAGCGGGGACCGACAGTTGGCGGTCATTGTGTTCAAAAAGAAGAGAGAAGAAGAAAACCGTCTCACCCAAAAAAAAGTAGAGGAGAGACGTAATAATAGGCCGTGACCAATATGTGCATAGAAAAAAGGAGCCAAAGGGAAAAAAAACGACAATTTCTCCATGGTGGTGACGAAAAAAGGGTTATGCAAGAGGCCAGCGAGTGCGCATGCCTTGCATCCATTGTCCGTACAGAATATCGGCGAGAAGGCCTTGTTGTTCCATACCTTTCTCAACGTATCCTGGGAGTTTCTTCTCATTGAAGACAGATGGAGCGTCGTGGCCAACATGCTTCTCGCCTGTAACAAAAGCGCTCTGTCGCCGGCGGTGATGGGACTTGAGGTGGGGATTGTTGTTTGCCAGTACGAGCTTAGGACCCTTTAGAGGAGAGCCCGAAGAAGTGCTCATTGGGGCACCATTGGGGGTCTGAACTTGTGCAGAGCTGGGGGTACGGTGGCAGCTCTCAGAGGTAGTCGCCGCTGCTGATGTAGTGTTGGAACGGATGCGGGTTGTGCTAGTCCCATGTACAGTTGTGCCACTCAAGCTCGTGTCACTCGTCTTTGTATTATGCTTTTGAGGCGACTGAGAAGGACTGACTTCGATGCCTAGTGCTGCAGCTAGCTTTTGATCGTTCTTCAATCGATCCACCATAGCCTTCAACAGCATGAATTCGCCTTGTGGGTCAACTTCATCAAGATGCTGCCAAGCTTGACCTACGCGCCCGATAGCCTCTCGCTGATGAGGAGATGCAGTATCAGCATATGCCTCCTGGAATACAGAATCGAGGACTTTGCTGTATGCTCGACGGCCGTACAATGCATCCTTTGTGACTGGCATAGGCGGGTATTGGGTTGCAGGCGGCTCATTCTCGTTATTAACGTCTAGAGGATGGTTGGAATTGGGTGGTGATGGACGAAAGGTGCGAGCTTCGGGGTTAGGCTGAAACGAGGGAGGCGTTGGATTGCTGGTAGGATTTGAACGTAGAGCCGCACGTCGTTCTCCACTAGAGACTCGCTTGAAGTGTCGAACCGTCGAGGGAGAATTGCCAAATGTCAAGTCCACGCCCAGAGGCTGCTTCGATACGTTGCTAACGCGGCGAGTGGTCGATGTGGCACCAGAGGGGATGCGGAATGCCGTGCCATGGGATTCTTTTCGCGAGGAAGGGCGTCGACGCTCACGTACTGGCGAGTCGGTAACGTCTCCCAAAGGTGCATCGTCCAGGTCCATTCGTTGCATGGAGGCTGCGACGGCACTGGCATCGGTCGACGGAATCCGTGCAACCTTTCGTCGCTTCGCGGTTTGACGAGCTGCTGCAATGGTGGCAGGTTTGACCGTGTCAAAGACCCATCCATCATCGTCAGTTTTTGGAGATAGATCAGCCATGGTCTCTTCGTAGTATCTTGGATGCGAGGCAGCTTGTTGCTGCTGCTGCGCGTCCCATATTTCCTTGCGTTCGACGAGGTCGCGCAATGTCTCGACCTTTCCGGCACGCTGGATGAAACGGTGCTTGAGCAGTTCTTTTGCAGTTGCTCTTCGATCTGGATCCTTGATGAGGCACTGTGCAATGAAATCCTTGAAGTCCCTGCTCCATTCATCACCTTCGAGTCGAGGAGCTGGGTTCTTGGGGATGGTGAACAACACCTTCATGGGATGTGCGCCAGCATGCGGAGGCGCACCCTCTGCCAACTCCATTGCTGTAATTCCCAACGACCAAATGTCAGCTCTGAAATCATATCCAGCTTCTTGTATAACCTCAGGAGCCATCCAGAAGGGGGTACCGACAAATGTCAAGCGTTGTGATTTGAGGTTGGTTAATTGTGCAGCCACGCCGAAATCCGCGAGCTTGACGTGCCCTTGGTCGGTAAGAAGCACGTTGGCTGCTTTGATGTCTCTGTGAATCTTGCCGGTTGAGTGTAGGTAATCCAGGCCGAGCAGCAGTTCGCGGACCATGATGGCGATGTGCGGCTCACATAGAGGACCAGGTGCAAGCTATGCACTGTCAGCTTCAACTTCATCTCACAGCTCCAGTTTTTCTTTTTTTTTTTTGTCACTGACCATGTCTGCAGCAGATCCACCGCCAAGGTACTCCATGACAATCCATAGCTTGACACCCTTGACGAAGCTTGTTTTGTATTCTGTAACATAAGGGCTGTGGCAGGTGCTGAGAAGAGAAATTTCGGCCTGGATATCAGCGAGCTCTTCGCTGCTGTCTTCGAGGTCAATCTGGGGAGGAATCAGCGTCATGCAAATCGTTTGGGAAATGGGATATTTGTACATGTTTTATGGCGACAATTTCGCCTGTCTGCCGGTCTACTGCTTTATACACCTTTCCAAAACTCCCGCCTATGCTTGATTAGTGTGAAAGACTTGCCAATTGGAGTTTATAACGCACTGCCCAATTCCTCCATGACCTGGTAGTTTTCAGCCATTGTAGCGGCCACGTGCTGAGCTGGGTGTGAGCTCAGATGGGGTTGGCAGTTGGAGTATCCAGCGTGGAAGCGGACGGCGGGCGCCTTGGAAGTAATTAAGATGGGTGGTAGGAATAGAAGTGGGTAATTCTAACATGGTAGTGCGACTGTCGCGGTGATATTGCAGCTGGATGCAAGAGTGCAGGGTTCGCATCACCTAGGCAACCGCGTTGGTATCAACAAAAGTGCGTGCACGCCCCGCCATCATCACAAGGTAGGTATTAGGTAGTTACTTGCGGCATATTAATCGAGGGATTGCTGAGCCCAAGAATGAAGAGACTTGTATTATAGGTAATGGAGTGTATGGGCTCTGAAAAAAAAACATGGCTAATGTGAGCTTGTTCACTCCCGTGTTCCCGTAGGTAGTTGACGTGACGGCTTCCAGTTAATACTTTGTAATAGGCGGTACTCGGTACCTGCAGCAGGTCCAATATTATAGAAAGGCTTAGCTAAACACTTTTAGACGTGCATGAGAGGCCATGTAATTATCTGGCCAAGATGCAGTTGGATAGTATCATAATCAACACCTGGGCAAGCCATGGCAATCAATGCTTCCATCACCAATGACCATAACCAAGTCAGCTCCAGGTTCCCGAGGACCAACATCTGTCATGAATCGAAGAAGCCCTCGAGTGTGTTGTTTATGCTCTGGCCATTGGTTCGTTTGGGATTGGGTAGGTATTTTGTTCATGTCTGGACACGTCACGTGATTTGCCGCGCACTCAGGGGCGTACCTTGAAACTCATCGTCGCCGTCGTAGGGGAACATTGCATGACTTAACTATTACCCACTTGAGACTGCGACTTTGTGTGATGGATGATGATTGAGAGCCAAGCACACATGTATGTCACTTTGAAACGATAATAGTCCCGAGTATGGTCTTTTTCGGGGTTTTTGGCGTCGAGCTGGATGGGATGAAATACTCAGTACCTAGTAATAATATACACGGAGTAATAGTAACAGTAACTAATACCTAGTTAACTAGTTAATAATAATAATAATATTGTTATTGCTAGTTACTACCAGGACTCAAAGGGACTGTTTTACCTAGACATGGCCTGAGCACCCAACCCCCGGGTACTACTACTGAAAGATATTCACCTGTCAAAACAAACGACAACAACGCAGAATCTCAGATGCATCGTCGAAGCAGCTTGGTATGGTTTCCTGGACGGCCCATGCACAAGTACTAAGGACGTGGTTCTCATGGTTTCGCTTGCTCGGCTTTCCCGCGGCGCTTCTGACCCTCTATCTGGAAATATACCAATTATTCTCACCCGCCACCACCGCTTCCCTCGTGCTACACCGACTCTTACCATCATCTCAACGCCTCCTGCCGCCAGCTTCCTCCGACTCACTCCAGAGGCCCAGGCATGACATGACTTCAACCTCGTTGTATTATATCGGTGGCGCAGACAACATGGCGCGTATTCCCTGCAGCCGCCTGCAGGAAGCTAAGGGGGCCAGCCTCTCGTGCAGCTCCACCGCCGTGACCGCCTCTTCCAACAACTCGCCCACCAACACTCCTTCTCTCGAGAGAGTCTCAACTCGTCGCCTTCCAATGCCTCACTCTCGCTCCAAAACCACGTCCCACGTCGACCTTGCCAGGCAGGGCAAGCGCCTGTCGCTGCAGTTTCCCATTCAACCTGCTACTCCTAGTACCACTACTCCTACTACTACTACTACTACTACTACTGGCAGCAATTCGTCTGCTCAACAATCCCCCAGGACTCGACCCCAATCATGGGTGGCCGCTTCGCCTGTTCTCTCGCCAGACGCTGAGTCGTCCGAGCCCAACCTTCTCGCTGTTCTCGCCGCCCAGGAACGTCATGTCCTCGAGCTCAAGGAGGAGCTCAACAAAGCCGAAGCAGACCTCCAGACCCTCAAGAAGCAATACTCTCTTCACGAAGCCACTAAGCGCCGCAACGACGTCCGCAAGGTGGCCCCGATGCGCCCTGTCAACAACAACACCTTGATTGATTTGTCGCCCGACAACGAGAACGAAGATGGCCCCAATTCGTTGATGCAGCGGGAAATGGAGCGCAAAAAGGCCCTCATGAGCAACACCAAGAGCTCCCAACGCAAAGTTTTCAGCGGCTCTCGTCATCTACGCACTCTATCCCTGCTCTCCCCCGACAAGTCTTTTACGCCTGCG
>SSBG01000001.1:276414-314486 GCA_028220655.1 Shiraia bambusicola | reverse complement strand
GGGGGGGGGGGCTGCTGATGCCTGAGGCATCAAAGGCGATCCAAGAGGACAAAAGACACGCAATCTGGTATAGGAATACTGACGTGGTATGACGTATATGTTTCGAAGGGGATGCGACACAAGCAGGTGCCGCCGTGCATGGTGTGTGCAGCGGGTAAGGACTGGATTGTAGGATCAGAGGCGAGGCGGAACGGGTAGTTAGTTAGTGGGTCGTAGCTTGGCATTGAAGGTAACGTTGACTACGGGTCAGGAATAGTAATACTTTTGAGGACTTCCGTTTTCGTAGGCATATAGTTGTGCTTCATTGTTTTCATAGGCGTATACAGAGACAACAACGCCACGTTTATGCACCCCTATGTTGCGGTCAGCATGAGTAGGTACTTCAGCTGAGTATTGGGTGATTGTGCTCACAGCTATCGCTCCTCTTGGGCGTCTCCCATTTACCGCCTTTCACCAGTTTTGGAAGCTCAACTGCCAGATTTTCTGCTTTCATAGAGAGTGCAATGAGTGACAGAAAGATGGGAAGATCTCCTGTCAATCCCCCATTCCCCCCTGTTCTTGCAACTGGCCCATGGTAAATATCAGGCAGTAACATGTGGTGCCATGTTGACGCTGGGTGATGACATTTCATTGCTCGTTCCGTTCCAGTATTTGTCACTGATGAGGATAAACTATGCGGATCATGTTCGAATCTAAGGGGATGCCAGACACTGTCGTCCGGTGGATTTGTAGCATCTCCCCTGAGAATATGAAACCCATGGCCGCCACAGAAGAAAGCAGAGAAGGTACTGTAATGAGCTGCACTTCGGAGAGTGTCAGGGTGCAATTGCTGAACATTCAGTCTGTTGAACCACCATACTTGGTGGGTCAGACCATGACCAGGTTTTCGTACATTGGAACCTCGGGTAGTATGTGGAACCCACTTTCCCTCACGGTCAATACTGTCGTGAACGTCTTGGCGTTGTTCGATCTCATCGATACGAAAAATGAACGCCGGCTATGAGTATAAGATAAGATCATCGAACGAGTTAAGCGATTGAAACTTACTGGCAATGCCGGGCCATTGGTGGGGCCTTTTTCGGGCATCGTTCGGGTCAGCGTGAACTGTTTACAAGAACCGGTATATTTGCCTCCCGTGCTTCAAAACGCTTGCTTCCCCTCGCTTCCACTAGCCCTCTTATCTTGCGCACCTTGATGCGGCTCTGCTTGCGAGCGCGTTCCATAGGTTGGATGGCTTGGAATAGCTGTCGTCAGGCGACAGCTCTAGCAAGGAACACTGACCAGTGGGCTTTCAGGAAGCACATCTGATAAGCAAGAGGCGGTTCTTGGGCACGCAAGGATCCTGCGCGAGAGGCAGCTATGTAGGTGAAATGGAACCGGCCAGGTTGCTTTACCCCGCCAGTATAGCTTCATCGATAGGTTCGGGTCATAGTCTCAAACAAAGATAATAATCGTAGTCTGATGGCGCACAAGGCACATGGCCAATCAATAAATGTGAGAGCACGGCGGAGACGCAATCAAACGTCAAGAGAATATCTGAATCGGCTTCAGTACGCAAGTCTGCTCAATGCTTCGTTTTTGGCCATGAGGTAGCGGGGTTTCGTTCATACTGAGGTGCGTCAGCTGCCATACTTCGATAGAGTGATATCACTAGCGTTGGTGGAAGCAGGTGCAATCTGCAGCAGTGCCCGAGGAGAGTGTGGGTCGGCTGCTGCCATAGGATGAATGGACTAGAGCCTGCTTTAGCTCACCCCTATTCTCCGCCACGGTTGGTTGTGTAAGACACCGGAATGTTCAATCCGTGGAAGAACTGGCTGTAGGTCCTGCTCCTCCACTCTCAAATTTCATAGAATGAGATAACTGCCAAGAGCAGAAGACACGAAGTGGTTTTGCAGCAAAGCTACGTGTCGTCGTGTTGATGGCGCATTGTACTGCGAGCGGTCATCTGAAAAGCAGCCCCTGACAAAGGCGGCCGAAACGCAGCGAGGCACAAGATTTTGCCACAATATCTCGAAGGCTTCAAAGGTATTGATGTGGCTCGTATGCCCAATTCATTCGTGCCGGACAACCGTGCTAAAGGGCAATGCAGTTGGGCGCTCGGAACGCTTAGTCGGGTGACAGCGGCCCAGAGACTGCCAGCTTGGTTGCTGTGTCGGTCGGGGTGGAGATCGTCCGCTGCAAGGTTGTACATTGGCCGTGTCCAGATGCACATGTGCTTCGACACAGTCGGAAAAGGCGTTTGATGCGGCTCTGCTTCTTCGAAGAGAGTGTTAAAAGAACAGCACTGGCGTTTCTCATTGCCGAGGAGACATGGCCGGCACTTTGCAGAAAGATGGTGGTTGAGATTAAAAAGTCGGCTTCTTGGTCTTCCTGCAAGAACAACCATTGAAAGAAATTGTGAGTGATCCCATCTTGGACTCCAGTCTTGCTTGGATGCAAGGCCGAGGGACTGTGGAAGTTAAGTAGACTCCCAACATCTGCTGACACGGCGCTAATAAAAGCTCTGAAGGACGCCTGCAGCATGCATTGACTCGTTACCTTTGATTTTGTTCTTCTTCCTGTGTATAAACAGCCACTCATGCTGGCGTTGGCACCCAGTCTTGCTTCCGCTGGGTGCGAGCTCGGCTCTTGCGGCTTTCTAATTGCCCCCAGGATAGGCCCAGTGGGTCCAGGATATGTCCCAATAGTGGCATAGTTGTCTGCAGGATTGTCAAGGCTGTTCACCGGAAATACCCCTGCACCCTTGACATCAAATTCTACTTCAATGAAAACCAGCAGAAACGAGAGCCAACACTCACCGGTCAGTATAAGACAAGGCTTGGCCCAAATCAAGGTCATGCGCACATGAATAGTGCCAGGAAGCCGCTCAGAAGCCAGTCAGTTTCAAGAGCCTTGAAAGCCACATGTTTTGGACCACTCAAAAGATAATCACGCACTGAAACTCAACGCAGTTGCGCAGACATGTCTCCTTTGTCCTGCCAAACATGTTGAAGGAACTTATATGATCATATACGAAGGCCACCCCGCAGCAGGTATGACGCACGTCATGATCAGTGCACCAAGTGAAAACTAGGTATTCATCGAGTATGCGCGCCGATAAGCAGTTCATGCACTTGGAGACAGATCAAGGCGCCGGTTACAGCTCACGTAAAGCCTTGGAGACAGCATCGGTTGGTGGGATTACAGCGTATTAGCCACATGGACCTTGCCTAATGGGGTTTGACAGGTTTCCCAAGACTGCAACAGGCCAGAGAACGGCACAGGAGGATGGCCTCGATCTGGTTCGATTCGCATGGAACTCGCAGAATGGCTGACCGGAGCTACTGCCTTTCCTCAAAGACGCTGTAGGGTAAGAGCTCAACTGCTGGGGGCCTATTATGTTGTTTAAGTGGCCAGATAGTCACAGCTCTGTCAACCGTCGGCGTGCACCCCTGCAAGGAATACCACCAACAAGCCTATTAACTTCTCCATTCAACTCATGGAGTAGGCTCATAGAATGCCCTGCTTATCAAGAGACGAAGCATGCAGATCACTGTATGGAGGGGGTGTGGGCCCATGATGACCATCAAAGAGTCTACTTGTTTGTCAATCGTCGGTATAATTGCCGCAGACTGCTCGGACAAATAGTTGGCTATAATCGAGTCACAGCACCATACGAACATGGCGGCAACCAAGCTCGAGGAGTGAGGCTTGGCCAGTGCAGATGTCAGGATGAATGGAAGTAGTTGGACAATGGACCAAGATGCCGACCATGCCCCAAGTTTCGGGAGCTCGAGGGCTTGTGGACAACAGTTACTGCATTATGGTCCAAGGAGAACAACGACGCCCATAGCAATGGGGAAAGTCAGGAGAAAGGAGGTGTGGTAAGGAAGCCAGATAGTACAGCCTGATACACGGAGGTTGAAAGAAGCTGCGGGAGCTAGGACGGAAACATCGCTGCATCGTGCCTATTACCGTTTCCGTTCCCGTTGTAGATAATTTGCAGTGAGACCAAACTGTGGCCAATCAACGCCTTAATTAGTTACACCACTAGCCAAGAAAAAACTTCGACTTAATTAGTGGTTCGCACAACTCAACCCCCACCATCACCACCACCACCACGGCGGTGAATTTTCATAATTCTGCACATGTCAATCTACATCCTACTCGTACTCGGCAGATATTTTGAGATCGAGCAGCCGACATTTGTTCCAGGAAGCGACAATATCCGGGGTATACCCACGTGTAATCTTCGACCATGGCTACACAAACACACCAGAAGCCTATACAAGCTCTTGTTCTGGATACCGGCCCTCTCATCGAGAATGCCGTCGCAATTTCCTCCATGATCAACTCAGCCGAGGAAATATTCACGACTCCGGCTATTCTCTCTGAAATCCGCGATGAGAGTACTAGATCAAGGGTTCAAACAACACTTATGCCTTTTCTGAAGATCAGAAACCCTAGTCAGGCGAGTTATGATGCAATAATAGCATTCAGTAAGAAGACTGGAGATCATGCCGTCTTGAGCAGGCAAGATTTAGGTATATTGGCGCTGGCTTATGAAGTCCATTGCGAAAAGAACGGGGGCCCTTGGGGTTTGAGAGAAGCCCCGAGGCAGCCTGTAAAGAAGAGGCCTGGCGAAGAGCAGGAACCAATGAAGAAAGAGTCACCAGAGTCGAATAGCACAGAGATGAATGATCAAACAGATGGAGTTACCACAGACATCAATGAAGCCGCACAAACCCAAGATCTTACGTCACAAACCACCCAAGAAGATTCACAACCTGCCACATTAGCGCAACCATCACTTGAACAGGCGACTACTTGCAAATCGACCCAAGAAGCATCCCAAGAACCCACTTCAGTGCTACAAAGCATCTCACAGGATCTATCCCAACTCAACATCTCCAAAGGAACATACCCCTCACCCCCAAAAACAGACGACTCGGACAGCGACGGCGAATGGATCACCCCCTCCAACCTAACCCAACGCCAAGCTAAAGACGCAGGCCTCCAAACCGCCCGCACATCCAACCAGCAACAAATGGACGTAGCAACCATGACCATCGACTTTGCCATGCAAAACGTCCTCCTCCAAATGAACCTCCGCCTCCTCTCTACAAACATGCAACGCATCAAGCACCTCAGCTCCAAAGTCCTCCGCTGCCATGCCTGCTTCAACATCGTCAAGCAAATGGACAAGCAATTCTGCCCCCGTTGCGGAGGCGCAAGCCTCAAGCGCGTATCCTGCTCCACCAATGCAAAGGGCGAGTTTCAAATCCATCTCGCCAAAAATTACCAGTACAACAAACGCGGCGATAGGTTCAGCGTGCCCAAGCCTATTGCAGGCACGGCAAATGGCAAGTGGAGTGGGCACGGCGGCGGACAGGGTGGTTGGGGCAGAGACCTTATCCTCGCGGAAGATCAAAAGGAGTATCAGAAGCAGATTGATGAGGGTAAGAGGCGGGGGAAGAAGGGGCATGATCTTATGGATGAGGATTATCTGCCGAATATTCTTACGGGAGATAGGGGGAGAGCGGGTGGTAGGCCAAAAGTAGGCGCGGGAAAGAATATTAATTCTAGGAAGAGGTTTTAGGGTTTTTGTTCGTGATTTTGTGGGGGCGGCTATTCATGTGGAAGGATGGCAATGTACCAGCATTATATGGGCGTTGAAGGAAACTCAAAAGCTATGGTATTCAATTGCACAAGACGTCTATAGATGCGTCGATATTGGGGTATCACAAAGCAAGTTTATATGATCCGTGTCATGGCACTAATCCTTCTCCATGCCCCACACTATCACGTTTCCATCACCTCCGGCACTGACCCACTCTCTCCTCGTCTTGCAGAAGCTTACAGCTGACACCACATCTCTCTTCCCTGGAGCTTGTACCCCAAGTCCCTTCCCTTTGACCTCGCGCATCTCAGAATGCTTGAAGCGATGTAGAGCTTCGCCACCCAGCACATCCCACGCAAAAATCATGCCGTTGTCACTCCCGCTTATAATGGCGCTGTCATTCAGTCCCAATGTACTTCTGACACGAAGATCCTTGTTTACAAAAGCGTCGTCAGAGTACGTCCTGAGTAATTGGCCATTTGTGCGATCCATAAGCCGTATCGTGGAATCCAGCGAGCTGACTAGCAGCTCTGTGCCTTTCTTCGTCACGCTGAGGCTGGTACAGGGATGGCCAATAACATCCGCCTGGCACATGCCCATTCTCAAATCATAGCTCCTCACGCGGCCGTCTACACTCGCTGCTAGTATATCCGCATCGTGAAGCGCAATATCTGTTATACTGTCTTTTGCGTCGCCTAGTGTCATGATGGGTTTGTAGCTATTGCTCTTGATGTCCCAGATTTTGACTGTGCCATCAAAGCTTCCTGTGACAATTACGCTGTCCCCTTCACCGCCAAACACTCCTCTATTGACCCTCCCTGCATGTCCTGTAAATCGCCTGACTGTCTGAGCAGTCTGTACATCCCAGAAGAAGACTGTCTTATCGCCACCTGTACTCACAAAACGATCATTTGCCTCATTGACATGGATGCTGAGGACTTCGTAGCCGTGAGCATTGTACTTATTCACAAGACCAGGTGGGGAGGCCGAGGATGACGATGGTGCGACAGAGGATGGCGGCGCCTTCTTGGGATTGTATAGACGGATCGTGCGGTCGGCGGAACCGGTGAGGACGTACGATTGGTTTCCAGAAGAGTAAGCGACAGCGTGAACGATTCCGTTGTGGCCGGTAAGTTTGGCAACTGGAGTGGCGGGGAAGGCGGACATGATGACTCGGCAGTCCTGTCGAATATCTTTCAAGGCATTCTTACATTGGCATAGAGGCTAGTATCAAATGCTAGGTCTTGATACAAAGGTGAATGGCGAGAAGGAATAACTAAGATCCGGGGGAAGGAGCTAACTAGTTATGACGCGCCGGCATGACTTCGGCAAAAACTTTTTTTGGTGCCTGGCACGTGCCTGGCTGGTGCCTGCCACTGCCTGGGAGACAGCTATTACCTCGAGCTTTTGCGACTTTGACAACAAAAAAAACACCATCGTTCTACAGACCTTCAAAATTAGTCCCCGGCAATTGCGCAACCTTACGAAGCTGAGAAAGAGTAGACGACTAACTAACATGGCGCTTCGTTACCTCGATACCGCACCTAAGCCTGAGGACTATACCCCACTACAAGAGCACCAAGAACAAACACCAACAACCTTCTTTGGCGCAAAAGCAATTTTATACGCGCATTACGCTGGCCTCACGCTGTCTTTTCCAGCTTCCGAACTCCAGAAAGATGCAGTATTTGCCAAGTTCAGCACCGAGCAGGATGGCGAAGACTTGCTGGTGAAGAACGTCGAAATCTGGGTAAACTCAGAGTATGCAAACGCATTGAACCTTGTTTATGAGGCCATGAAGCTTACCATGTCAAGAAACCTCATACTGTTCCAAGCCAGTCCTTCACCCACTGGTGTTGCTATCCCATACCCCTCAGTCGCTCTTCACGCCACTATGAAGTACAAGTCTACAGTCGAAGCTCTCTACATGAGCCTTTCTCTGAATGACACCGAGACCGTGAACGACGAAGAAGATATAATAACCCTCGAGCTCACGCTGCTACCTCCTGGCTATGCCTCCACTCCGGACGGCACATGCATCGGAGATATCTTCAGTGCCATGAACACTTGCACAGACCTGCACCCCGATCCAGATACAAGTGAAGACGAAGGTGAAGGTGGTATGCTGGATGACAGTGCTAGTGGCTGGATCAATGCAGAGAACATGGATCAATACATGGACGACGATGGCAATTTTCGAGCCTCTGTCATTGGTGGAGAGGAGCTAGGACCTGGTGCGGGAACTGTTCGGTCACGACCAGAGGAGGATGGCACCAATGGGGTCAATAGTGAGGGTGGCCATGAGAAGTACCATCGCACTGGTTAAGCCCAAAGTTCGTCGTATGATATCAGTGGAAAGGATTACGAAGAAAAGTCATGGATAGAAAATGCCTTCGAGAGGGATTGAGCGAAAGATGGGGTCCGTGATATATCTAGTGAGGTATGCATAATCATGCACTATGCGAAGCGTAGCGATACTAAAGCCAGCAGCATGTGTGAAACTCAAAAGTACCAAGTACTGCGCGGATAAAACACGGTTGGTTCAAATATCGACCTGCGCCTTCACATCCCAATAGAGACAAATCTCGACCAATTTGTTGAATTCGACAATGAAGATTTCATCCTCATCCTCGCTCCATGGCTTTGGTTTCTGGCATGTTTGCATCCTCATTCTCCGTGTTCGTCAAAGATGATTCATAACCTTGGCCTCGACGTTTGGCACTTCGCTCTTAATTCCATAATGCAAATACACATCACCCGCCATACAATAATCACACAAAAAGTTAATTCCAATCATGCTCTTCCACCTCATTACCGCGATGGCATCAGCGCTCTTTGTTAACGCTGCTCATGATCCCGAGATAGTCGGCATTCCCGCTACTCAAACTTATCGTTGTGGTTACCTTTTCGACGGGGCCCTCAACACAACTGAGACCAACATGCGGCCGTCTAGATGCTACACCTCTGTAGACAATACGACGTGGAGTAGGTTCATGACGACATCGTGTTATTTATGCTGCACCTTCAAGACTGGGAACTGCTCAGGCCAACAGACTTGGCAAAATGGGCTATTTTACGGCTGGGAATTTGCTATTCCCGCCAGCAGAAGTTTTCTTTCTCTTGCATAAGGTGGATGCGCGGTGGTCATGAGAAGATCGGGAAGTGCGCTCTAGGAAACAGACCTCGATGTGGAAGGGAATCAAACATCTCCCTGAATGCACTTGCCTGTATGCCTTGTAAGATAGCAAGTCTGTGTATATTGCACAAGTCTCTCAAACATTTCAAATGACAGCTGTTGACATTAAAAATATACTCTTATTATTCCCTTGAACAATTACAAACTACCTACTCAGGTTGAACCGATATGTGTCCGTTGCTCAAACAGCTCCAGGTTCGAAATCAAGCAGTTCCAGCATTTCGTCAAATAGCTCCTTTCAATCTACTCCCTCGAAGCTCACACACCGACATTGTTGCCTAGTCAGATATGTCACTGCCTGACCGCCTCAAAATGGTCGTTTGTATCATTCACATCCTCAGCCCATATACATGATACATCTCATCCCCACCTCGCACCCCCAAATATTATAATCCACCTCGACCAAGCCCTCAAGCTGGTCCCAACATCAACTCGGCACATTCAAATCCATCCTTCCAAACCCAGCTGCTATCAACTATGTGGTGGACTCCACTCTTCTCCATCTTCGCCCTCGTGGGCATGTTCGCTACTATCGGCGCCGCGCAAACTTACTGCGGCACTCTGCTAGCTGCATCTGGCTTCGACGACTTGCATACTACCACCGCATGCGCCAATATCAAGGACGACGAGCCCTGGTATATGATCAACAATTACATGTGCGGCATTTGCTTTACTTTTGCTGGCAAGGATTGCACGGGCGACGAGACGTGGTGGGGAGGCCCTGGCTCTCAGGAAGAAATCGCCGACAGCAGGAGTTATTTCTGTTTGTAGGGAGCGAGCAAACATAACTAACTTGGGAAATGGGGATTGTGGCGTTGGTACTGTGAAGGGTGCGAGGGGTTAGTGAGGATTGGGGGGGGGGTTTCAAGTACTGATTGGGGACTACATCTTTATGAAGACAAGGGTATTCAATGGCCAAGAAGTGTCAAGAATGCGTTTACAATGAATGTTGTTCGTGACCGATGATAACGCTCTGTCTGACATTGTGTATTGTTGGTGATGTATGTGACTAACTACCTAGATACCTAGATGTAAACACATTCCCTTTTCATATATTCGCTTTTCAAGCATATCGCACCTCGCTTTTACAAATTCACCTTCTCGAGGGTATAACTGCGGGACCCTTCAACACGCCTATAGTACCTATTCCGAAATCTCAATTATCAACTCTTGAAGCCTCACTTGCTGGATCCCGCAGTTCAAAAATCTCTACTACTACTGCTACATCCTCCCCCCCTCCCCCCGTCACAACAATGACATCCATTGACAACCTCCTCAAGCTCTCTACCGAACTGTCACAACTTGGCACCGATCTCTCCCAAGTCTCTGGGAAACTAGCAGAAGCTGCATCTCTCCTTCAACAAGAAGTCGCAAACATTGCAGAGGAAATGTCAAAGCAATGGGGCGTCGATGTATCCGTCAATGTCGGCGTGCGATCTGCTGGAAAACATACTGTAGAAGTCAAGAAGTAGAGTGGGGCGATGAGTTGGGGAAATGTAGTGGTGATGTTATTAGGGAGAAGGTACCGAGTGAGCAAGGCATAATTTTGCACAAGAGGATTTGTGTATGTGTGTGTGTGTGTGTATGTTTGGTTGAAGCTAAAAAGGGATATAGTTATCTAGCTTTCTGGAGTGTCGTACATAATAATTTGCAAATCCTGTATGATTCCCTTTAACAATACACCAACTTCACTCTGCCGTTTGACAACTTGCTTCATCCATTCTCTGGCCTCGCAGTCGGAATCTACCAAGTGATTAATGACGCCGGTAGCGAGCGCATGGTCTGATGCTAGAACCCATCCGTAGTGCCCGTTTAAATCGCGATATTTGTTTTCTAGAGAATGGGCTTCTTGCGCGAAACTTTGCATCATACTTAGGAGCGTCTGGAGAGTTGTGGACCGGCGGTTGGCTAGGGTTTTCAGCATGAGAACGCGCTGGAGGAAGTCAGTTGCAGACTGCTCGGTTTCGACAATCGAGACTAGGAGATCTTTGAAGTCGGAATCAGCAAGTGTGTTGAAGCGATCTTGGGTTATGGTGAGCATATTGCGATGGACGACTGGTCTTGCGAAGCTATGTGTATACTCCGTATGTGCCTTTGGAATTAGTAAGATAATGCGAGGGCGCGAAGTCATGATCTTGGTCTTTATTATGTTAGAATTTGGTGATTGAATGATTTCTCTCTTCGCGTATTGCGGTTGATCAATGTATGCTTTGCCGTCAAGTATTGTCGAATTCATGAAACGTGCTTCAATGTCTGGTATACAACACTAGCAATAGTTACATGTATATATATATCCTGATATTTAATACCGACCATATTACTCTCGCTAACAATCGCATATAGAAAAGTAATAGCAAAGCTACACGGCCATGGCAACAGATAATAGTACTTTAGATACACACCGCATCCACGTGTTCGACACGACCTTCTGGCAAGTTCTACCTGCACATTATGATAGAATTCAAGCACGCTGGCTGAAGATCCCTCGACTTTACGAAGAAGCAAGCGCAGCACTAATGACGACGGATCGAGAGGCTGGAAAGAACTCGCTCAAAGCTGAGTTGGATATGTTAGAAAAGGACATGGACGAGTACTGTGAGGTGGCCAAGAGCATTGATATCAAGGTTATTGCAGAAATATACATGGTAGCGGGAAGACAGAGGTGGAGGGCGGAACAAATCGCAAAAGAAGACATTGATAGTCTGGATCAGAGCTTGCAGCAACTGCGGCGGAGGATCAAGGAGATGAGGGCAGACACGGTATACGGATTCGAGGAAACAACATAGTTTGGGCAAGTTTAAGCAAGTTTAAGCAATCGAACGTCGAACACGGGACTATCATGGCGATATTACTGTCGGCGAGATGGTTATCCGTGAATGCAATGCCCCAGCTTTGTTCCAATCAAGTTTCAGCCGGCGTTATGCTTCCCCACTGGCGGGTACATAGTTGGACGTATTGTCGCCGAAAGCGAGTACTGCCCGCGTGTCCGAAAGTATCAACTTCCGCGACTTCCGTACTCCATAGACTCTGTGTTGGTGAAGGAAGGGCCATGGATACTGGCAGAGCGGTGTGAATGCCTGGATAAAAGTATGGGTCCAAAGGCCAGTTGTACACTCATTAGCTAGGTATGTAGGACAGTGTAGTCAGTAGTTGACTGCATATTAGTACCTAGATAATCCAATCAAAGGGCCGAAAGCTGCTTGCCGAGTCAGACTGTTTTGAAATGAAATCGGCCGAGCAAGGATGCACGTGCTAGTTACTTGGGTAGATAACTAGTAGTTACGGAGTAGGTACCGTAGCCGTATTACTAGAGATGGTAGGTAATACTGTACTGCTGCTAAAGATGCCACAGCTACCGTATGTATCAACAATACCAGGTACAGTAGGTGTCGATTGAGTGTTATTGTTCTCATAAAGTCGACGGGAGTCGTAGCGAAACTCGCAACAGCCTTACCGTCAGTCGTGACCCGTGAATCGTGACTATGTACCTATGAAACAGTGACTTGCCAAGCAAAGGGGCGCTGGGCTAGTTGGTTAACTATGCTGATAGCATCATCATGGGCCTACGTACTGTAGTCTTTATGTAGAATAAAACTGCTGTGTAAATAATAGTCCGTAGATACTCGGTATCATAATAATGTTGATAATGTTTGATGGAGGATGATTGGCCAGGAGGTTGCAGCCATGGTTGGATCGGCAGGTCCAGCCGATTAACTACGTCTTCCTGACATGTGTTTTAATACTTAAGGATAGTTAATTACTAGGTAGTTACCGGATTGCAACCGACCCGGTGCGTCATCATGGCTGCAAACTAAGAATTGAAATGCCTATGCTGCTGTAGCCTGTCACCCTCTAACTATCGCCAAGGGCCTTATCTGTCGCTAAGCCCAACACCCACCTCTCTGAGCCTCCTTCACTCTCGAGTCTCGACACCATGTTGCAGGACGAGTTGAATTCGTTTGTGACGCTGCAGACCATTGCAGGTACCATTGCCACGTACTGGGCGGTTGCCACAATATACAATTTCCTGAGTGCTCCATCGCCACCCTCATCTATTCCCTGGCTTGGATATGGCGCCGGCTGGATCGCAAGCTTGCGCAATTTCTTCGCCTTTAGCCAGGGCAAAGCATGGGTCACGGAGGGTTACCACAAGTTCAGCAAGCACAACAAAGTCTTTGTCCTGCCAGCGACCTTGGGCATGGCGGCAGAAGTTGTCGTACCTCGATCGCAAATGAGCTGGATGCTCGATCAGCCTGACTCGGTCCTCAGTACCAAAGACGCCCACTACGACTTCTTGCAGGGCAATTATTCATTCGTCGAGCCCGTCATTCTGCGCGAACCCTACCACGAACACGTCATTCACAAGCATCTGGTCCGCAACCTGAACACCATCGTCCCCGACCTGGCTGATGAAGTGTAAGTCTATGCGCCAAGAATCGACTGGATAGGCAAACTGACCGGACATGTCCACATGTAGCCCCAGAGCTCTCGAGGCTGTATTTGGCACAGACACAAGCGAGTACAAGACTATTGAGATCTTGGACGCCTTCATGCGCATGGTACCTAGGCTTACTAACCGTATGCTTGTTGGTCCCAAGCTAGCGCATGAGAAAACGTACCTCGATGCAGTCCTTGCCTTCACCAATGATGCTATGAGAACTCAGTTGTTTATATGCTTAACTCCAAAGGCATTCCATCCCATCGTGGGCAATCTACTGGGCCTTGCGTCCACGTATCATTATTGGGTGTCATCCAAGTTCACTCTCCCATTGATTCGTAAGCGAATAGAAGATATCCAGAAGAAAGAGGCAGGAGATCCAGAGCACAAGGACTGGAAGGAACCACAGGACTTTGTCACTTGGAGCTATCGAACAGCATGTGCAGAGGGCAGGCTTGACGAGGCACATCCACTTCGCATTGCAAAGCGAATCATGCCAATCAACTTTGCATCCATTCATACGACGTCGCTGACAGCCTACGATGCATTGGTCAACATATTATGCGCGGGTCCCAGTGTTGTTGAGAGCCTACGAGAAGAAGCGTATAAAGTGTTGCAAGAAGAAGGTGGTTGGACAAAACAGGGTCTTAGCAGGATGCATCGTATGGACTCTGCCATTCGGGAATCACAGCGAACGTCGCCCCTTGCTTTGACCTTTGTCGGCCGCAAGGTTATCGCTAAACAGGGTGTAACGACGCCAGAAGGGATTCGTCTCGACTATGGCACACTTTTATCTTGTCCTTGGGGACCAGTGGCCGAAGATGAAGAACTCCAAGGTAATACTGCAAAATTTGATGCTTTCAGATACTCAAGACCACGAGAAGAGTACGAAGCAATGTCGTCAGAGGAGAAGGCAAAGGTCGATGTGCTCAAGCTGAAGCAAACTAGCCTGGTCACTACCAGTGATCGCTATCTAGCATTCGGTCATGGCAGGCATGCATGGCAAGTTTTGTGACAATTCCTCGGAGAAAGACATACTGACCATCACCAGCCCCGGTCGTTTCTTTATTAGCCATGAACTCAAGATGATATTCGCTGAGCTGTTCCTCAACTATGATGTACAACCTATCCTGGAGGAGCCAGTAAAGACGTGGATCATCAGATTTCGGGTGCCAGGGCCAGTAAAGATTCAGGCCAAACGCCGCAAGAGTCCGTGGCAACCGAACAGCGCATAGTTTTCCATTAAATATGGTGTTCTTTGGTCTCCATATTTGCGTGCTGCATACTAGATATACAAGCATAGTCAGGGTGTTATAAGCGCCACTCAATACGCTACCCCGCATTAGCCAGTCATGATGAACTGATAGCTACTCACCTCCCATTCCTTATCAACCATGATTTCTCTGTCAAGGCTATCCCGAGGTCTGAATGCGTGATTCAGGTTCTATTGCAAGCAGTGACCAGACGTGAAGATGGCGACCACCGCGGTAGAAGCACCTTTTAGACCAGACCCCACCACAAGAGAGGAAGCTCACCAAGGAGCTGCAGCTTACTTGCAGTCCCGACTAGCCGTTCAATCCGACATCTCAGATGATAATTTTGAAATCCCAATCATCGACCTGACGCCTTCGTTTTCTTCTTCTCTTGCAGATCGCAAGGCTGTAGCGGCACAAATCCGAAAGGCGTGTACAACCTCTGGCTTCTTCTATATCGTCAATCATGGCATCTCGAAACAGACGCGTAGTGGAATTCTTCGCCAAGCTGAGCGCTTCTTTGGCCGGCTCACTTGTGAGCAAAAAAATGCTCTCCATGTGAGACAGAGCAAACACGGCCTGGGCTGGGAGCCTGGTGAGTATACTTCAATTGCCGGTGACTTGGAAACGAAGGAGGGTTTCAACTTCGCATATGAGGAGTCTTTGGATCCCACCGGGGGAGATGGCTTGTATCGCAACCTAGATGGAACAAAGTACAAAGCCAATCTTTGGCCAAAGGAGGAGGATTTGCCAGGCTTCCATGATGCAGTCAAGGATTACTACGGAGCAGTAAGTTTGCAAACACGCTCAACACATCAGTGTCCTTCTAATCAAGTCAGCAGGTCCTTGAACTCTCCCGCCATCTCTTCCGCCTGTTCGCGCTCTCTCTTGACCTACCAGAAACGTACTTTGACTCAATGACCACGCATCCAGGAGGCATTGCCCGCCTCTTATATTATCCGCCCCCAAATAAGAACCCCCTAACACAAGCCCCCTTGGCCCCCACAGAAGAACACATCGGCCTAGGAGCGCACTCTGATTACGAATGCTTCACTCTCCTACTCACGTCCTCCACGCCAGGACTCGAAATCCTCAAGCCCTCAGGCAAATGGCACATTGCATCGCACATCGCCGACGCACTAACCGTCAACGTCGCAGACTTTCTAATGCGCTGGACAAACGGGCTCTACAAGTCCACAATCCACAGAGTCGTAAATCGCAGCGCACAAGCTCGGTACAGCGTCCCATTCTTCTTCTCTGTAAACTACGACTCTGTCGTTGAAACGCTGCCTACGTGTCTCAAGCATGGCGAAGTCAGTAGATGGAAACCCATCCGGGCAGGAGAGTATATTTTGGAAAGACTTAATGCGACGACGAAAGATGGACTGGGATTCGAGAAAAAAAAAAAAAAAAAAAAAAAAAAAAAAACACCAAGCGGTGCAATGAAAGCAAAAGAAATGCGTGATGAGCGTGAGAAGATTTGAGCTGGATTACATATATGCTGCCAAAATCAGGCGGTTCGTATTATATCTAATAATTATGGGATGACATGCATTCATTCTGAGCCCGTGTATGCAGGTAGTACCAATAGTGCAGGCAAACTTGTGGTACATCGGGTTGGCACATGGATGCGATTGGTCCTCGTGTCGCAATGTGCTCTTATCAGACTTTCTCAACAAAGGAAATAGTCATGTGTTGTTGGTGTTACACTTTGTTCATTATGAATCTGTCTTGCAATGTCATCACCTAGTCTGCGAAGAAAAAGGGTCATATATGGCGGTGGTAAGGAGTAATAATTATGATTGATGATTTCTTTCTGCTGACTGCTGGACTCTAATAAATGCTCGGTTCGAATGAAATGAGGCACACTAACAAAATAACAAAATGCAAAGTTCTTTAACGTGGTTCATAAGCGAGCTGATCACCCAAGCGAGCTGATCACGCCCCACCAGCGCATCGACTTCGATATAATATCACGTACTTTCAACACAGTTTTTCAAGAATCGTAGTAAGCCATTTTATTCTCTGGACTCGTCGCTATCCTTTGTATCCTCTATTTCTACCTGACAGGTGCGGGAGTTATGTCCTTTTTGACCACAACGCCCGCAGTGCCTCCCTGTACTCACCCTCTTCGCCGGCGTCTCACTGGCCTCACAATCGCCACGCTCCCTTTGAGCAATTAAGTCGCCTACCTCACCAACTGTTAGTGTCTCCTCTGTCTGTATATATCGTCGCTTTCGACTTTTACGCTTAGTCTGCGCATCAACCGCGTCTCAAAGGCGACCAACTTCCTCCTGTAACAACACCATATTATGTACTATCTGCTGGGCGCCTTTACTTAGCTGGCGGACCTGCTCATCTAAAGAGCTTGCGGAGGACCCAGGGCGGTTTCTTATTCTCTGTCAAATAAGCGTACTCTGAGCTTCTAGTTCCTTTGCGTTGTGCGGCGTCGTCGCCTCCCACGCGACGTCGTCTTGCTGAGGCCCCCTACAGTATGCTGCTTTGAATGCGCCTTGAAGTGGTCTAGCCATGCAAGCGCGAGCTGATTACTTGTCCAGCCATTAGGGCTTACTTCAAGAACCCATTCGTGAGGTAGGTCCTCGAACCAGGTGTTGATAAGGACCTTGCCCGCGAAGACAACGAAGGGTGGTATCAGGCGACCCGACGCACCAACGCCCTGGATCACAGTAACCCACTCACGGTTGCCTGGCTGTATCCTCTTCTTCTTTCCTGATCCTTCTGAGCCTGTAATAACCAACTGTGATGAAATCCTGCCCATCATGAACCCAGTCTCATCAAAGTTATAGATGTCTTCGTCTTGGATACCCCACTTCGCCTTTGTATTCTTGACCAGCTCGAACCAGCGCTGGATAACCACTGGGTCTTCGCAGGCAGCTCGCTGGTGATCATACGGACGGCTCCAGCGTGTTTTGAGCTCAGGAGTGCGCTTAACGAAGTTATCAACCCAGTTCTTGCCAACAGGGTCGCTGCCCCGCGCTTGAAGGAGTTTATCTGCCATATCTCGCACGCAGAGCTTCGAGGGCGCTATGCCTCGCTCACATTGCTCAAGAACCCTTTGGACTATCACCTCCTCTTCTAGTTTTGTCAGGCGCTTTGAGTTCGGCTCGCAGTCGCGTCGAATGCGCTTTCCAGCGCGTCGATCAGATAAGGTCCTTTGAGGTACATTGTAAATAGCAGCAGCACGTCTTTGGCTTGGTACACGATTGGAATTGATATCAAATAGGGCGAGCTGTAGGTCTGCTTCAGGATAAGCTAATTGAGTGTTGCGTGGTTGAGGCATTACGCGTTTTTGTCTTGAGGTTGACGTGCTGGTGGGGTGTGATCAGCTCGCTTGGGTGATCAGCTCGCTTATGAACCACGTTATATATAAAATCATCAGGCCTACCAAACAATACTCTTCACGCTTCACGCACACAAAACCAAGACTAGTAGTCATCGCAATCATTAGACACACGAAACCGACCAAAGAGATGCCACAGAGTAATCAGATTTCCCATGCAACATGACTAGATGAGTTCTCCCAGCCTAGGCTTTCCACCCTTCCAATCGTCGCGCTCATAGTAGCGAAACACAAGATCATATCCATCCAAGTCGTGAACGATGCGATCGACACGGCGATAGCCAGAGATAGTGTCCATTCTCTTGGTGTCGACCTTGCCCGCACTCTTGGACAGATCGTCCTCAGTAGGCTTGGCCTCAAATAGAGTGACGCTGAAGCGGCCAGGCTTGAAGATGCCAACCACGTGCTCAATAACGTCAGCCGTCTCCCGTCCAGTCTGGCGAGCAGGAACATTGGTCTCAAAGGAGGCGTAGGAGCACTGTGGCTCAGGAGTGACGTGAACGGTGAAGTAATGGGTGGCATCTGAGCCCTTCTTGGACCCCACAGGGGCACCGCCAGGAGCAGGAATGACGCCGTTGGCAGAGAAACCACAAGGCGTGAATAGGTAGGCATCAATGCGCGCATCTGGGTACTTGGAGGTAGGATAGACATCAGCCAATCCACAAGCCTCAGACACAACCGTGCCCAGAGTGTGACCCTCAGTGGTCAACTCCTCTGGGAAAGTGAGCTCATCTTCAGAGTTGAAGCCAGAGTGGTCAGAGGACGTCTGCTCAAACACATCGAAACTGTCGTCAGAAACATGTGTGTTGGCGGTCGAATTCAAAATAGTGGATCCGCCGAGGCTCTCGGATTTCTCCTCTGGGATAGAGCCCAGTGATTGAATAGCAGACTTGCGAGCTTCGCGAGCCTTCTGAATGTAACGACCTTCCGCAACCGCACTTGCGTCCTCGAGGTAGAACTGGCGGGCGTTCTTCTCATCGAGATCGGTCATCAAAACCTCCAGGGTCTCGTCCTCGTCTTCATCCGTGATCTGCTCGGGTAGCAGGCGCTGAGGGTGGCGAACAAACTTGGTTTCGGTCCCTGTAATATCCATCTCACGGTCAGGGCTGGGAGGCGGAGTCAGACGCGTATCAGGACTTGTAATGTAAAGGTACCAATGCTCGCCATTCATCTTGCCAATCATATAAGCACTGCCGCCCTGGAAACGCTGGTCGAGGAAGCGAACTTCATCGCGCCAGCTGCGGTGTGGTCCGCGCTGCTGATCGGGATAGAGATAGTTCTTTCGGCTATAGAAGACGCGGTAGGGCGTAGCAGCGGGTGCGATGCCAGAGCCGGGCGGCGGGGAGATGTGGGGGAAACCAGCGTCTACGGCAGCAATCTCCAAAAGGCGAGTGAGGCCCCAGAGCAGCGTGGTAGTACCGCATGTCTTGAGCACTACTTTATGAGGGAAGACAAACATGCTCGACTCGGAGAGCAGATAAGCGTCGACGTGTTCAGACTCAATGACTGAGAGAACCTTGCAATTGACGAGATCGAGCATGTCCTTCCAAGTATCGGCCGAGACCTTCTTGAGGCCGAGCGGACCAGCCTGACCAGGCAGGTCGGTCGCAGAACCGCCAAACCATACTTCTAGGAGCTTCTCTGGACCTGTCACCTGTCAGTGCTGAATATCAAAAGTGTGTGTATTCGGTGTCTGCACACCTTCAAAGGCATTGGAAGAATCAAGGTCGATAGTGGCGTCTCTATTGATGGTCAAGTGAGGAGTTCCAATGTGCGACGATGGCGACGCAGTGTAGTGCTTGGGGATCTCGGTAGCGACCATTTCTGAGTGGATTGGCGTAACACGCACTGTGAGTCTAGCGGTGGATGCGTATGGTATGTATAACGAGGTGCTCAGCAGAAGCGGGTGTGTTAAGCACAGTCTGCTACCCAGACAAGCAATGCGGTGCTCGCCTAGGAGAGAAGGCCAAGGGGCGCGGGAGGTGAAGAGGCTGGCGTTTGCCAGCAGCAAGCGGGAGGTGGAATATGAATCAACGACCGAAGTCGATGTTATGGAGGACGGGCGGAGAGGGGTATAAACGAGGCTTTGCGCCGGGAAATGTTGACAGTGGATGCGGTCCTCGCACTAGATTCCGATACCCTGGACAAGTATCGGGTCCAGCAGACGAGGAGATCTGCTTAGCTGGAAGGAAAAGGGTGGTTGCTGGGTGTGGCAGGTGCTATCGGGGCCTGAACCAGGTCAGTACAATCTGCTTGACAAGGCCAAAAATCCTCCCATCTGGTCTGGGCCGTGGATCAAGAATTTGAGGGGCGACGTGTGCAACATACTTGGCGGGCTTGGACAGAAAGCGTACCAGATCCTCGCGGCGCATGGAAGGTGGAAGACGGGCGACAAGAAAGGGTCTGCAGGCTATGACAGCCTAGGCAGTATGGAAGACAGTGAAGAGTAGGTCTGCCAGCTTGACGGCGTCAGTTCGACACCAAGCAGAAGGCGTCGTGTGCGAGGCAATGGCTGTTGGGCGCCAACTGGATTTGAAGCTATTTGCAAGTGGGCCCAGAGTTGCCTTTTTGATTGTGCGGCGGGCAGCCTGAACAACGAGGTTGAGGCGGTGTTTGTGAGCAGAGAGGCCAAGTAGTTGTGAAGAATACAAGTAGAGTTGAGGCAAGCAATGGACAGGTTATTGGCAGTGTGTGTGTGTGTGTGTGTGTGTGTGTGTGAAGAGAATAGGAGCTGGGGTCGCGTGTCAATAGGCGAATTTTTGCCTGCAAGATGCGCGGTTTTTCCTTGGGCAGGCGTGGGGGACGTCAGTGTCACGTGGCCATGAATGATGACACCGCCAGAATACGCACAGACCGCCCTGGAAGCCCCTCAGCCCATGGCTTGATGCTTATTAATATTAATACCAAATGTCCACCTTAATGCCAGAATGGCCCTGATATTGCTACCGAGTGACATGACTTCTGCTTCCCCCTTCCTATAAAGTGTGCCTGCACTGCCTACAGACACAAGCACGAGTTACCTAGCCCTTGTCCCTTTCGCCTCAGACTCCTCTTGTTTCTTGTTCATCTTCACCCACATATAGCAATGCCAGAATCTAAAAATGATAGCACAATCCTATATCCCCCCAATCCCTAATCCTGACAGACTATATTGCCCAACCTGATATTACCGAGGGGTCTGTGCCTCTTGCCAACCGCGTCAGCCGCTCCAAACAGTCGTCCGTGTCCATACCGTTCCTTTCAGCCGGTGCATATCTCGACGCTTAAGTGTCTGTCCGCCAGTTATAGCAAACCAGACGTCCACTCCATATACCTATAGCAGCTATCCACGCTTTTTAAGTCGTCTAGTCCGTCTGACAGTTTAACTTGCTGTAAGCGGAAGGTTGGCAAGCTTCCCTTGCAATAGCAGTGTGCCAAAGTACTCCCGCAAGTCCAGGACCAACAGGTCTGGCGACTCCCATGCGGGAAGGGTTACAGGCCGCTGGTGGCGCTTGATCTAGTAGGACACCATGTTAGAGTGCGTCTCGTTTGATCCGTACAAGAATAATGTATTACCCATGAAATATCCCACAACGTGGACCCCCACATGAGCGGCGTTGCTGTGTCATTGTGGCGAGCATAGAAAGTGCTGACACCCAAAGGCACTGGACAGTACTCGTTCCACTTTGGGCTTGTGGCATCGATATGAGCTTGACGCAGCCACCGAAGCGAAGATTCAGGGCCTTGAAAAAGGGTCAGTGCTAGAGCAAAATGGTCTTGAGGCTATCATGGAGCATAAAAACTGTTGCATCTGCACCATGCACCGCTAGTGCTGATCAATCAACGTACCGGGAAGCCATTGCATCATTGTCCAGTTCAGGATTTCGTTTCGTGTCCTGCAAAACGCGTAAACATGTTAATCAGTGTGAGCCAAAAAAATCTTTTATCACTGACCAAATATAGTGTCGAGCATTGTTTTCGCCATTCCCGGGGCTCGTAGGAAGCGGCCGCACAGTCATATCAGAGTCCACTCGCTCAGGCATATGATATTCATCGCTCTGCCCCGGCGCTTGCAACTCAAGTTGGACCGGCGAAATAAATGGAGATTGTGTCTCGGACGTCAAAGATGAATCTGAAGGACCGCGTGTGTGGATGACATCCAATAGCGCAGCGAGCAAACCCACAGGAGAGTCGCATAAGGAGAAAGAGAGTGTCTGAGGCCGCAGTGAGTATAGGCGATGCAGTGTAGATCCAAGGTGTTGATCGGAGTATAGCGGGCTGCGTGTTTTTGGAGAAGTTTTAGAGTCTGACTGGACTGCGAGCTCGGTAGGAGTGTATCCGAAGCTCAGCCATGAAAGTTTGCCGCCTGTCAATCTTGCAATTCTGTACTTCAAGAAAGCTACAGGATTCTGTCTTAGCGTGGGCTCAACAAATGCCGGATTAGCAGTATGAACAGCACGACAATGCTCGGGGTATCTCAGGGCAAGTGCTCGGCAAATGTTGAAGCCCCTGGATAGTCAGCAATGCGATTGCAGCCTGTAGCGAGAGACTCACCATCCTACACCATGAGCAACGTACTTGCCATATCCTAGCTTCACCATCAATTTATGGAACAGGCCTGCTGTTTCGTTTGAGCCAAATTCGAGCGATGAGCTAGAATCACTAAACCCAAAACCAGGTATGCCTTGGAGAAAAAGGACTGCATCAGCATCGACCCGTATTCGTTTCGGAACTGTTCTATACTCACTGGGTGCAATTACATGAAAGGCTTGGTGGGCACCTTCGCCAAAACTCGGTAGTGAGTAAGGATCATTGAGTGCATTGATGATTCTCTGCACCTCGATAAAAGATGATGGCCAAGAGTGGCAAATCAAGAGCGGTATTGCATTGGGATTTGTGGACTTTTTGTGTACAAAGTGTATGCGTAGAGTATGGCGCTGTGAGCTATCAGCGATGGATGGCGTGGTCACCGTTGTGCGAAACTGTGGAAGCGTCAAGTTGAACCGGGCTTCGGCCGCGCGCCAGTCATATCCTTCAAGCCTATAATATGTGATTAGCATATTGTACCGATTGTCTCTTCAAAGCTGGTCAAATAATCTCTAGCATTGATGAAACCAGGGATCTAGCCCTTCAGCGGAAAAGTGCTGCCAAACATAATTCATGGCGTGAATTCCATCGTACCAGAAGTCTAGGAGAGGCTCCAGAACCGCTTTTGGCGTGCCGTGCTCCCATTTTCGTTGCTCAGGGAGCTCCAGGTCGCGTGGCAACCGGGTAAGCTCCAACTTCTGTTTTGTAAGTTCCAGATATCGCGAAGACACCTACTAGTCTATTAGTGGACTTTGTCGACCTTACCATGGTTACATGGCCTTACGTGCATACTGTAGGTCGAAATCGCATCATCTTCGCTGCATTGATGATGTGTTTGGGTAGCCATGATGATTCATTTGGTCAGTGCCTTACAGCCTGAAGAACGAGGAGGTCAATCCGGTGACACAAGTACCTTTATCATGTTCAGATGTTGGGTTTCAATAGGTATAATTCCGGTGGACTCCCCCGTCCAATAGTCAAGCCAAGCACCCTTTATTCAATAGTTCGCAAGTCACGTCAGTTTAGACAAGGGATTACGCGTTCTTATGTAGGCGCTTGCAAATGCTGGAAAGGGCTTGCTATTTTTCTTGCATTGTTGTTGGTTGTATTTTCTTCTTTCTCACTAAAATTTGCCACATGTGTGGCTGAGTAAAAGTGGCGTTCATGTTTTTTAGGTTTCCTCCGACATGATCGGCAAACATCAGGTTCGAAACAAGCTTCAGTGTCTAACCTGCAGCTCAGGGACGCCAATCATCAGCGTTTAACAATCCCGTTCTTGAGATGGAGATGGCATTTTGCCCAGCAAGTCGCTACTCGGTTGTGGAAGCGAGCTTAGTTACACGTCCCTAACTGTGTTGCCGTTGTTCGTTGGGGCACGATTCGCAGCCTGAGTGGCTGTTCCACGCAGATTCAGGCTGCCAATGCGCTGCACTAAGTTACTTCCGACAGCATCCACAGCCCCCCGAGGCTGCATCAATGAGGGTGTCTGAGCGGCGGCCTCTTGAACTTTAAACAATCGGATACTAGTGTTATTCCAAACGCCGGCTGTGCCCTTGGCCACGAGCATCTCTTGGGCAAATACGAATCCCCACAAGAGGGACTCATACCATCCGAGGGACAAGGGCGACCATTCGAATAAATGGACCCTGATAGGTGTTGGTTCGATGCCCCGCACCTCCGTCTCACGGATCGTTGTTAGTGCCTCTGCTGTGTCGTTCGCGCTACCCGAGATGGGAATCAATGGTCCCAGCTGAGAGATCAACATGAGAATAGTGTGAAGCGGCAGCCCCGAAAGCCAGCTTTCAAGCTTGACTAGATATCAGCAATAGTCTCAATCTGGATATTTGAACATACCCATGACGCAGATGGCGTGAAAAATTCATTAACAGCCAAAGCCGGTGCTGCAACACTACTAAGGCTAGTAATGCTGTTTTGTCTTGAGAAGGCGGGTTGGCCCACAGGCATCTTTCCCCTTGCCTTTTCAGACATGCCACGCAGTTGAAGCGGAACAGATTCATCTATTGAAGATGCAATCGATGCACTTCTCGAAGCGCCTGCTGGAGACTGTATGTTGGACTGTTGCAGCTCAGAAGTGCGCGGCTCGTCAGCATCTGAATCATCGTCATCATCTCCTATGGCGAAAGCACTATTCTCTTCGGGCACGTTGCCGAGTGTAGGGGCACGCGAGACTGTGGTGCTCCTTAAGCTATCAATTGAGTTGGTTCTCTGGAGTTCTGATGCATTCTCCTTGCGTAGTTGATTTTGGCGTTCAATCTCCTCTTGCCCACTCTCGAGAGTAAAATCTCGCAACGCTTGGAACTTTTTACGTGATCGCACAATCGCATAGATGAGGTTTGCATTGTCTATCATAGTCAGCTTGGCAGAAGTTCCAACTTCAACTGGCCTCATACGCTGGCATTGGTGCTCGATTATAGCGTTTAAAACTTCCAATAATGATTGCAAGAGTGTGTGGTTGCTCTCGTTTGCGAGCAGGAAACTGGGAGACGACATTGATGCAAATAATTGGAGCAGCTTAGAGCTCGGAGCACGGCCGAGATTCTGCACATAAGCGGCAATGTTGTTCAGTATGGCTAGTAAAGCGGGATACACTGCATCTAATCTGCCTTTGCCTGTTGTGAGCAGGGTGTAGATGGACTGTTACAGTCAGTACACGAGACTCGACTGGTCAATATATAACACTTACAGTGATGACATAGTCGGCATATGTGCCGTGAAAATTGGGTATCCGTATGCTTTGGGGAAGCGAGTCCTGTCCCTCAAATATTTTGTTCAAGCTCTTGCCAAAGTTTGGCTCCACGCTCAGCGTTTGGAGAACGAATACACACATGCGCACAAGGCCTTGTTTCGTGGGATCATTTCGTTGGTCGATAGCATAGTACAGGACTAGCACGACAAAGTCGTGAGCTCTGTCAGTGTCGATGATGAATGAGCGGAAACGCTTGTTGCATTGGAGAGCTTCCCAGAAAAGCATAATCATCTCAGGGGCCCAGGTTAGGGACTTTTGGCTACCAGGAAGATACGAAGTGTTGGCTTGCAGCTGGGTCTTGTTAGAGAATGCATGGCATGGCAAACCATGATACCTACAGGCTGGTTGAGAATACGCGTCATCCCATCAACCAAAAATTGAAAGTCTTGAGGCCTGTGTAGCCGGCCGAGGAAATGTCGAAAGAAATTCTTTGGCGCTGGGCCAACGCCAGGTTCAGGAATAGGGTACAAGACCAATACAAGGAGCAATTGCAAACAGTATGTTACTAGGATTTGTCTCTGGTCTTTGAAGACGACATGATCATAAGGCACACGCCATGTTGCCGGGTTGTATTTCAAGGTCTAACAAAGTTAGCATGTGTAGAGAAAGCGGGGAGGCCGCTGGAACGAACCGTATTCAAAAGCGAGCACAGGGCTGACAGGACAACCTGCTTGTCAGGACAAGTTGCCAAGTACGTAATGGCCTTGACACCCTTGACTGGGAGAATAGCAGCTGACATGTACATGGATTTGCTCGCAAAAGTAAGCAATAGGCGCAGTATCTCTGTTCTATTGCTCTCAAACTCCTTGGTGGAAGCCACGGGGGTATTGCAGCCCACGCCACTCTGCCATATGGCATATGTGACCTTGTTCTTATTGGCAGGCACCTTGGGGAGGGTGAAGTCCGAAAAGAACAACAGATCGATCAAGGTATCGATGATTTCCTCAGCAAGAGGTTTGGCCTTTTCGAATTCCGGCTCGCGCTCAGTGGGCGTCTGCTCTGGATCGGCCTCGTCGAAGATGACCTCGCTGCGCACCAGCTGGCCGCGGCGACTGCGTTTCCTACGCTCAGACCAGAAGAACTTTTCTTCCCACTGCTCCAGATGGTCGGCTTCGTACAGAAAGGGCAGCAGGCGCGTGAGGACGCGAATGCAGTTGAGGGCATCTCGCTCGGGAGCCAGTTCTGGGTCGGGGAAGGAGGGGTGATTGCGCAAGACACAGAGCCGCGACGTCACAGCAAGCACCAGAGTTTCGAGGTTGGCGAGGTTGCTGTCGCGGGTGCGGCGTATGTCAGCAGGCGAGAACAGCGAGAAGACATCTTCCGTCGACTCGGGCAGCTCCCAGAACTACAGTTGCCATTAGTTATTAGGACAAGTCGCACGAGTAGGTGGGTAGAACAGCGTACGCTGGTCCAGTAGGCATCATCAGCGGCAATGGCCGTGGGTTCTGCCAGGCGGAAGATGCCCTGCTTGAAGGTGAGTTTTGAGTCGGATGCGCCCATTGGAATGCATGCCACTTGTTCAGGTGCGCATCACTGGGGAACTGGACTTCTGTAGGCGCTGCTGATGTGCTGTTGTTGTGCACTAAGCTGGCTGGGGTTGACATTGGGTCATTGGGTCATTGGGTCATTGGCTCTGCCGCCGACGCCGCCTCACATGCTTTCGCGACACCATGGCGACGCGTCTCGTCATGCCTGCACGAGTGACACGACGCTTCTATGACTGCATCCTACTAATAGTAGTTATTACTACTTACTATTCTGTGCGTACTCCGTACACAGTTTGGTTCTGGCTGTTGCATGATGACCTCCTAGTTACCTATCCACAGGCACGTGCTAGTAGTTACCTACCTACCTAGTAGTTAGTTAGGTAACTTGGCTTCCTCATTACATAAGCGAGCAGCCACACTACATCTCACCCTTCATTCACTTCCACTACCTACTCCTCGACTCCCTGCACACGTCTCGTAAGCCCTGCGCCCACACACACCCTCTGTGCACACCCTCTGAATTATCTACCCGAGCCCTTTCTCGCCTGCGCCGTACAACCAGCTCCATAGCCAGGCGCACCACCTGGTGCAGCCACCGTGACGATGCCTCCCAAGCGCAAGGCCCAGAGTGCTGCAGAAGCCGAGGCAGAGGATGGATGGGATGACCAGGATGAGGGGCCCATGAGCGACCAGGAGACGTTTGACCAGCTCAAGGAAGAGTTTGATGTAAAGGCCATGACGAAGCGTGCACGAGCTGGTCGAGTCAAAGATGCCGCTGCAGATCTTTTCAGGAAAAGTGATCAGTGGAACGCACCGCTCAAGCCTGACCACCACAACCGTCCTTTATGGGTCAACGATGCTGGGGGAATCATACTCGAGTCTTTCCACCCGCTCTTTGATGAAGCACAGGACTTTTTGATCAACATTGCGGAGCCGCAGTCGCGTGTCTCCAAAATGCATGAATACCAATTGACCACCCACAGTCTGTTTGCTGCAGTCAGCGTCGGCCATTCTAACAAGGAGATTATCGACAAGCTCGACAGGTACTCCAAGACTGCTTTGTCTGATGCCATTGTTTCCTTCGTTGACAAATCTACATCTGCGTTCGGCAAGGCCAAGATTGTTCTGAAAAAGACTCTGTCCTTTATAGAGAGTGAAGATCCCGCTATACTCCAAAAACTTTTGCGCGACCCCATTGTTGCCGAGTGTCGAGCAGACCCTACCGAAGGTCTTATCAAAGAAGCTGCACCCAAGATTGGCCAGATGATCATCCCTGGTACCAAGCTGGCTGCCGGCGCAAATCAAATGACACAGCAACCGCAAGCACCTCCAGAAAATGCTGCCCCAAGTGACGTGATAGCATCTCTAAGAGAAGACGACGATGACGAAGAGGTGGCACAAGTGCACTCGTTCCAAATCAAGAGCGCAGAGCGTGAACGGGTCGTCAAACGATGTCGATCCATTGGGCTCCCGCTCACTGAAGAGTACGACTTTAATAATGATGAAGAGAACCCGAATCTGGAGATTGACCTGAAACCTCACGCGCAGATTCGATACTACCAGGAGAAGGCGCTCAGCAAGATGTTTTCGAATTCACGTGCAAGATCAGGCATCATTGTGCTCCCGTGCGGCGCGGGTAAGACTCTTGTCGGTATCACGGCAGCATGTGGTGTCAAAAAGTCCATTATTGTCTTGTGCACCAGTGCCATGTCTGTCGTTCAATGGAGAGCCGAGTTCATCAAGTGGTCAAACATCAACCCTGAGGATGTTGCTGTCTTCACCGCAGATAATAAGAATTTTTTTCCTCGCAATGCGGGAATCATCATCAGCACCTACTCGATGATCAGCAATGCGCGGAAGCGATCCTATGATGCTGAAAAGGTCATGGCAGAAATTCGAAAGAGGGAGTGGGGCTTGTTGATTGCAGACGAAGTGCACGTTGTACCAGCCAACATTTTCAAAAAAGTTACTTATGAGATTGCCTCACACGCCAAACTCGGTCTGACCGCGACCCTACTTCGAGAAGACGACAAGATTGATGACCTGAACTTCCTGATAGGACCGAAGTTGTACGAAGCCAATTGGCAAGAACTGTCGGAGCAAGGCCATATTGCCCGTGTGCAGTGCGCCGAGGTGTGGTGCCAAATGACGCCCGAGTTCTATACGGAATGGCTGAAGCCTTCGTCTTTGCAGAAGAGGGCTCTTTTGTCAATTATGAATCCCAAAAAGTTCCAAGCGTGTCAGTTCTTGATCAACTACCATGAATCTCGAGGCGATAAGATTATTGTCTTTTCTGATAATGTCTACGCACTGGAAAAGTACTCGCGCAAACTTGGCAAAGCCTATATTTATGGGGCTACCCCTCAGCAAGAGCGACTTCGTATTCTGGAGAATTTCCAACATAACGAGTTGGTCAACACCATTTTTCTGTCCAAGATTGGCGATACCAGTCTGGATCTACCCGAAGCAACATGCCTGATACAAATTTCGTCACATTACGGCTCCCGCCGCCAAGAAGCTCAGCGACTAGGACGCATCCTCCGGGCCAAGCGACGAAACGACGAAGGATTCAACGCCTTTTTCTACTCGCTAGTGTCCAAGGACACGGATGAAATGTATTATTCGTCGAAACGCCAAGCATTTCTAGTAGATCAAGGATATGCTTTCAAGGTGATTACCCGTCTCGAGGGCCTGGAAAGTTCCGAGAGCCTTGCCTTTGCAACGCCCACTGAGCGACGAGAACTATTGATGGACGTATTGCTAGCCCGTGATGAGGATGCCAAGGAAGAACGGATTGAAGGCGACGCTTTTGGGACTCGCTACGCAGCCGGGGTGGACAGCAGAAAGAAGAGGAATGGGGTGCGCAGGGCGGCAGGCACGCTATCGGAATTGTCTGGCGGGCAGACAATGGCGTACATGGAGTTCAACAAGAGCCGAAACAGGGAACTAAAGGGTACCAAAGGGGTACAAAATGCCTTTCTCAAGAAACTCGCCAATTCGTCCAAGAAGAAGGCTCCTTGAGGCGCTAATCAATAGCTAAGCAGGCCTTTTGAGGAAAGAAACGAGCAAGAAGAAGAAAAAGAAAAACCAAATTCAGGCAGCCAGGCGTCTGTGTAACTAGTGTAACTAGTGTAGGGTAGGGTAGGGTACGGTAGGTACGGTAGGTACGGAGTACAGTATGTAGGTACAGTACCTACTATGTATGTATGCTATTATGTATGTAGGGTATGGTTACTGTATTCAGCAATGACATGACATGCACGGGACGTTTACTGGATAAAAGGCCCGATTTGGACGGGAAAGAGCACCGGAGCGGTGTTCCGAAGAAGCGTTGGATATGTACGGAGTACCTATGTACGTACTATTAGTGTGCATGTAACACGGTCAACATACATACCTATGACGGCACTGCGGGTACTCTCTTTTTTTTTTTTTTTTTAGAGTATTTTAGAGTTGGTTCTGTACGTGACCTAATTAATGCATTGCATTGAGTGATTCGAGTCGTCTTTGGAGGGTTATCCACACACACCACACACACACACACATACACACCCCCACTAGGTATGCATACATATGTATGTGGGTAGGTATACATGCATGAGTGTTACAATTCCCATATATGCCATAATAGGCAAAGTCGTAGTTTACCTGTTTGCGAACTAGCTAGTTTTGGAGTGTGAACCGTGTGTGTAGATGCATACCTACCTTATTTGAGTGCGGTGGATTAGTCATGATTGCCCCCCGAAATAATGCCTAGGGAGGTAGGTATTTTAAATAGTTACTCGGTATTATCTCTTAATCTTTTATAATGGCATGTTACAGGTACGAATATGGATCTGTTAACTACTACGTAAGCGTAGTTGGAGGAGTTGTTTTGTGTTGTTTTTTTCCTAGGCGGGCGGCGGCGGAGGAAACATCCGGTCAATGCTTGGCCGCGTTGAGTGCGCTAGGCAAGAGTGCCGAGGAGGGCCGGGGTCTACAGGGTGGTGATTACTACGTATGAATGCGAATGCGGCAGACCCTTGTTGAAGAAAAGAAGTTTATTCCAAGGCTAAAGTATGTAACCTACTCGGTACCTGGGAAGCTTTTGTATTTTATTTTTTTCTAATTTTTTTTTTGGACATTAATATTTGGAAGATGCACAACATAATTACCTACCTACCTGCCTACTACCCTACCTACCTATTGTAACGCGGAGATGGACGCAGGGATTGCATAAGTCGCAGGTCAGTCAGCGCTAGGGTAGCATGCCGAGTCCTGACTAGCAAGCAGGAAAAAAAAGAAAAAAAAAGAAGAAAAAGAAAAAAGAAAAGAAAAAAAGAAAAGAAAACGGAAAAGCAAGGAAAACGTGGCCACTGGAGACGGTTGAATCGGGGATTCAGGACAAGGCAGGCCCGTTGAGAAGGATCTTGACAGCATGTATACCTAGGTCTAGTATAATGTAGGTTTGTAGAGACAGGAGACTCCGGACAATGGTGATAATTCCCTCCGGAGTGTAGAGCCGAGCGGGCGCCGGGGGGATGGTGTCACTGCCAACTGGAGTGTTTTGCATTCGCCCAGCCGGATTCCTTACGACTAGCCAGAAACAGGCAGAAAATGGCGCCAGGTTCCCTAATCGGGCATACGTGCTGATTAGTAAATAGGAAATTGTTAGTTACATGGCTACTTTAGACATGGCTGCATGCATGCATGGTGTGGTGCCGATCAAGTCAACGGGCGAATCGTACCTACTATGTAGAGAGCAGACATGCTTTTTGCACTGTCGTTTCTCTCCCAGAGTCTGTTGATAGACTAATTAATTAATAATTAGTTATTACTTAGTTAACTAGTTAATATTAATTATCACCACCCGTCTACACTCTAGCACCGCACTCTAGACTCTAGCTACCAGCGCTAGTTAACATCCACTAGGACTCGGCTTCTTGTCGTGCCTCTGTGCTCCGCGGACCTTTTAGTTACGTGGGTCCTGATACGTAGCTATTGGAATTTAGCTCCTCTTGGGCTCTCTAGAGTCTCTCTAGAGTCTCTCTTGAGTGTGTGTGTCTGTCTTGCTTGCCTGCTTGCCTGCTTGCCTGCTTGCCTGCTTGCTTGCTTCCTATGCGCCGCCTACCTATTACCTAGTCTCTCCCAGCCAGCCCGTTCCCCGGTCAAGCTTCTCCCTCCTGCTCCTCCTGCTCCTCCTGCTCCTCCTCTCTCCTCCCGTCTGAGCGAGCTCGTGCCTGCCCTGTCCTGCCCTGTCCTGTCTTCGTTCTCTTTTTCTCTCTTGTCCCTGTCTTCTATTCTTATTAATTACTGCTATTACGCTACTACCTACTTGGATAGAAAAGAAAAGAAAGAAAAGAAAAGAAAAAACGAAAACAAAAAAAAAAAACCCCCCCCTCCCCGTCTACTGAAACCATACCATGCACCTGACTCGCCCATCTCTGGTGCTGCCCCAAAACTCTACCACCACATCTCCATTCTCTTTGCTCCATGTAAAACTAGCATGAGCATGTCCATCGTCACCACCTCTTGCGCCCTGCTCTAAGCTCCAACCCACAATCATGGCCAACTTCCGCGCCCTCCAGCCTGCCCCCATGGACGATGAAGCTCCCTCGCAGCCCCAATCCAGGCCATTGCTTGCTCAGAAGCCCAAACGCACCGTCACCCTCGGCGCCTGTGTGGCTTGTCGAAAGAGAAAGTCAAAATGCGATGGCAATCGTCCCGTCTGCACATGCTGCACCCAAAAGGATACTGAGTGCATATACGAACTCGGCCCCAACGAGAAGCCCTCGCAGGCCATGAAGCGCAAGAATGAAGAAATGCAGGGCGAGCTGAACAATTTGCGCCAGCTCTATGACTTTCTTCGCCTGCGTCCTGAGCAAGATGCTCAGGAAATCTTGAGGCGCATCCGCGCAAACCCTTCCCAGACGACCACTCCACAGCGGCTACAAGAGTTGGCAGAATTCGTCCGCCATGGCGACCCCGAATCCCATGGATCCTCGTACCCCCCAAGGCCTCGTCATCAACCTCTGCCACCTTCTGAACAGGACCTGGGCAAATGCGTCACTTTGCCTCCCCTCCGCTTTGCTTTGGATTCCCCAAGCTCCTTGGATTCTCATTTTTTTTCCCTCCCAGGCATCATGTACATGGACTCGGACGAGCCTGTCAGCCAACGACGTCGATTTGCCGCGGATACGGACGTGTCGGTCCGGTAAGTCATGACCACTCCTTTGCGACTGGGCCGTTTTGACCAACTCTAGCTCAGGTAGTGGTCATCAAACCCCCTTGGCTCCTCTGACCTCGTTGGAGGCCCTTTTGACATTTTATTCTATTCCCTTCTTTGAAGACTCTGGCCTTGACCCACGCATGGCTTCTGCTCACAACTGGACCAATGTTGTAACACACGATTCACAACTCCTCACCAATATTCTTGCCTATTGGACTACCCACGAATTTTCTTACTGGCACCCCTTGGACAGGGATGCCTTTCTTGATGACATGGCAAACGGGAGAACAAACTTTTGTTCTCGACTTCTTGTCAATGCTGTGCTGGCTACTGGTTGTGTACGCCTTTTTTTTTTCTTTTTTTCTTTTTTTCTTTTTTTTTTCTTTTTTTTTTTGGCTCTCAAGTCCATCTTCTAGTTATGACTGACACCATGACAGACGACTTGCCCCGCAGTCATGGACCGATCAAAACCATTTTCCGAAGCATCCATAATGACGGCTTTTTATCGAGAAGCCCGGCAGCTCTGGCTGCTAGAGCAAGGAACCAATAGCATAACAAGAATGCAAGCTGGTCTTTGTCTACGTAAGTGAATGCTGCCCTTTAATAAATATATATACATGTTTGTCTTTATGGTGCATGGATTGCTCATTTGCCATGTACTGCAGATTTATTCCTTGGGAAGCATGGACGGGACAAGGAAGGGCATGAATACCTCTTGGAAGCTTGTCAAATTGGTCACAACCTGGGCCTTTTCCACCCGCAATCGCCACAAAGTTGCCCAAAGCCGTACGATGTTGCTCAAGAGGACTGGGATAGGACCTGGGCCATTACGGCCTGGGGAGTATTTAACTTCCAACTGTGAGTCTTGATTCCCATGACAATAGTCTCATTTTTTTTTTATTTTCTTATTTTTTTGTTTTTAATTATAGAACCATGGCATTCGTCTATACATTTGCCCCGCCAATCAAAGTATTACCACCCGTTCCAATACCATATCAAAATACCTCCAAATATGAAGGTATGTAGACTAGACTGGGTCACAGGAGCAGAGTAATTACAGCTAACCGTGCATAGAATTCTTTCGGGCAGAATGCGCAAAGAATATCATCATCCTCGACTGCGTCAATACTGTACAGGGACTTGACGTGCCCAAATCGCATCGACCCTATGTGCCAAGCACAGCCAGGATCGAAAAATGCTACAAGCGGCTGATGGCGTGGTGGGATGCACGGCCACCATCCATCCAGCCAGAAAATGTGCCATCCAAGGAGAATTTTTTGCAGTCGTATGTGCTTTGTCGTGGTGGTGTGGGGGGGGGAGGGGGGGGGGAAGGTATGGGTGCTGGCTGACACGATACAGGGTAATATTTCAGGCCAACGTTATTGGTCTTTTCCAATCGATTCTGAATAGCAAAGATTCGTTCGCCGAGGAAATGACATACTTTGATCACGCACAGTCGGTCTCGTTTGGTGCAGCGAGAGAAATACAACGGCTGCTTGAATTGCAGGAACTACGTCACGGTTGGGCCAACTCCATCACGTTCATTCTACATGCCATCAACTTGTCGAGTTTCTGCTGCCTAGCCGAGATATCACAACTCTATCCCAACTTGCTGGACGCCGAGTCGAGCGAACAATATCGAGGCCTGCTGGTATCGCTCCGTGCTCTCACCGCCCTTTCAAACTACAACTACTATGCACAACCCCTCTTTCGTCTGTTGACGCAGAAATGCCAGGATATGAACCTAAGGCTGCCCGTCAAGCTCAAGACGGCAATGGACAATTTCCGAACCGAAGAATGGACCCGAACGGCTGCAGAATTAGTCAGTAGCCAATACATTGTCGACTTGCCCAAAACAAGAAAAGACACAGAGAGCGCGCGTATGGATGCAATCATTTCAAGTTGGGAAGGATTGACTCTGGAAGAAGAGAAGGGCAAAACAAAGGCGACATGAGAGACGGCACGGCAAGTGGCGCAAGAAAGAAGAAAAAAACCAAAGGACCGTTTTTTTTTTCTGGTTTTTTTGGCTGCGTCGCAACGAGCTCCGCATCGGGCTCCACAATGAATGACCAGGGGTAGACGCATCTGCTCTGGAAACAGTCTTCCGGCGGTCGTGTCATTCTTGTGTACAACACCAAAAGGCGCAAGCGATGAATTGCAGATGTTAGCAGCCTTTTCAGCTACTGCAAGTATAGGTAGCCAACCGGTCAGAATCGGCAAGTCACTTCCTGGCAAGTACTACAGCACAAACGCCCAACGATCACCCCAGCAGTACGGCGCCACCACGAGTAGGATCGCCGCCTTACAAAACATGCATTGCTTGACTGGTATGTACATAGTATGTACATATATGTAGTCGGTCCTTTGCGCGCTGCAACCGGGGTCCGGCAAGTCAGGGTTTGGCGGCTCGGCGCCGGCACGTAGTGCCGTCAAGATATTATTCGGCGACTCTTGGTAGCCCCCCCCCCCCTTCGTACTCGTATACCCGTGGCGGTTGATCTACAAAAGAGGGTTTTGTTACAAACCTACGGCAACTGCCGAAGGATTGTACATACTTGGTCGCCCTGCATTGGGCTCGTGGCGAGGAGATGTGATGTGCGCAAGAGGTTTTTAGTAGGCAGGTGGGTAATTTGGTCGGAGGTGTAGGTCCGATGATGCAAGTGTGCGACTACGCATGTAGAAGGAATTTTATCTTGACCAAGGAATAGAGGGGAAGTAATTATTAAATTATAATTGGACAAGAGCAGCGATGCGTCCATGGCGGGAGAGAGTATGTGTATACCTATTATCTAATCCATATTAATGTGTACTTTTTACTCTTTTTTTTCCTTTCTTTTTCTTTTTTCCCCCGTCTAGCTACTCGTACAGTTGCGGGGTCCAGTAGGGGTTGGGTGAATCAAACTCATTACAACGATATATGTGGTGACTTGATTTGATTCTATATAGTTACTCCGTATTATTCTAATTATTATGGTGTCTTGAGCTTGCGCGCGTAGTCCCCCCACATTGTGTGCTTAGTCATGCACGCTTCCTCCAATTGATTACCTAATCCAGAGTAAAATTACTTTGTTTATTTATAATCAAGGTTTTTTTCTTCTTGTAACTAATTGTCTTGTTTACGACTTTAATTAATATAGTAATATACTAACTAGTTAACTAACTAAAGAATATATTAAAGCTATAACTAGTTATTACCAACTAGACCTTTCCACCGCGCTTCTCTGCCAATCTCTTCTTGGCCTCCTCCTTCAACGCCGTATCGTCATCTCTATTCAGCTCCATCTGCGGCATCAAAAAGAAAGCAGTGACAAAGGCAAGCGCATTGAGCACGGCGCATACAATAAAAATGATACGAAACCCCTTTTTATACGCAGAGGCAAGATCCACTCTAATCTCATCCGTCTTTGCCTGTCCAAACCTGTCCCTGAATTGCGACGGAGAATTCAACAGCAACTGAATAGCCGCCCCTTCGAGCCCATGAGGAGTCAACGTCCTTCTCACGGCATTGTTGATAATGGTGCCTGATATGGCAAGACCTAGCGTGCCGCCCAGATTGCGAATGAATTGGCGAAACGACGTTACAATAGCCATGTGTTTTCGTTGGACGCCAGCTTGCACTGCGACTAGTGAGGGTTGCAGCGTGTTGCCGAGCCCGAAACCGCACAAGAGACCAAAGCCGATTTCTTTGCCTAGGGACTGGCCGTTGAGCGTGGAGAAGAGGCCCATGCCAATGGCCCAGACTGCCCAGCCTACAAGCAGACATTCGCGGTAACGTCCAGTGCGGTGGATCCAGAGGCCCGAGAGTGTGCTGAAGAGTGCTGCGGATAAATTAATGAGTAGTCCTACGTCCAGGGTATATCAAGGCTTACTCTGTGTGAGGGTAATGGGAAGTAGCAGGGCACCGGATTTGACTGCCGAGTAGCCATATACTAGCTGTAGGAAAGTTGGAACATAGTAGACTTGAACAAGAAAGCCCCAGCCGTTGACAAACATGGTCAGTGATGCTCCATTCACAATCTTGGCTTTGAAGATTTCCACTAATCTTGGTTAGCATTTGTGACTAACTAGTCAAAATGGCAAAGTAGCCACTCACTGGGTACTAGCGGAACCAATGTTCCCTTCCATTCCCATAATACAAAAGAGGCCGAAACAACAATGCTGACTACTAGGGTTGCGATTACCTGAGTCGAATCCCAGGCATATTCGCCTCCGGCCCATGTCAAGGCAAGCTATAACAGATAAGCCACAGGCAATAGTTACGGCGTTTTACGTACCACTAATAGTGCTGAGCCAGCAAGGGCTAGGAATGCACCGAAGAAGTCAATAGCAGCTAGTTTTCTACGCTTAGTTATTAGTAGTGCAATAACTAATAATTAAAACAAAACAAAAAAGGGGGATACTCACATTTTCCAATCGCCATATACCTTCCTGAGCGGCATGAAGAAATACACAGATCCTGTGGTGAAAACGCACAGAAAGAGATTTAATCGGAAAATCCATCTCCTGCCACAGTCAGACAATCCTCACAAAATTGCAGCTCCATAGCGTACCAGGAGTCGTGGCTTTGAGACGCCAAAGCACCTCCAATTACTGGACCAATACCGTGGGCGACTGCAACAACAGATCCCTGTCCACGAATAAGCACAGTGCTAGACATGGCTGAACAAACTCACCAATATTCCCTGATACTTTCCTCGCTCACGTAGCGGGACAATGTCAGACACAATCATTTGCGCCACAGTCATCACACCGCCTCCACCCACACCAGTGAATGCACGAAACACTATGAGTTGCAACGACGACGTTGCCAGCGATGAAGCCAGGGAGCCAAAGAAGAAGATGGCAATGCCTATTACCAGCAATCTTGGAAACAGGATTAGTTTCGTAGTCAAAACCCAGGGAGCAAGACGGCAAGACGTACACCTTGCGAGACCAAATATCCGAAAGTCTTCCATAGAGAAGTTGAAACGACGTCGAGGTCAAGAAATACGCGCCAGCTATCCAAGCACTTTCAGAACTAGCATTGAGATCTCTCGAGACAATTGTCAGTGCTGCAGCAAGTGTCGTTTGATCCATGAGAGCGAGTAAATCCACACTCGCACAGGCGAGGAATATCTACGAAATTGTCAAACTGGCGACAGGGACGAAAAAAGGAAAAAATTTAAAAAAAAAAGGGGGGGGGGGGGGGGGGGGGGGG
>SSBG01000001.1:201624-251739 GCA_028220655.1 Shiraia bambusicola | reverse complement strand
AAAAAAAAAAAAAAAAAAAAAAAAAAAAAAGCAAAAGTGAACAAGGACAAAAAAAAAGAGAAGCAACATTGCACATGACACAAATACTTTTCTCCTTGCACACAAAAGGACATGACATTTCATATCACTTGCGTTCCCCAGTGTCAGGGTAACCATGCGCGTGTCACGCTTCAGAATAGTCCCATTTATTTTTGCTATCTATCTAGGTTCTAGACCTTGGTCGTCGTGCTTTTCAAGGGAGGACCCCAAACCGTCATGACATGTGTGACTCTATTTGGTCAAGGTGTAATACTCGGAGCGCCACAGGCACGGTATCACCATCACGTTTCCTCATGATTCGATAGTGGCACCTAATGGGTGCGGTACACCCACCCCCCCCTATGTCCACTTTTGCACAACCACACCGCCGCGCTTGAATTCAGCCATGTCGCCCAAAACCTGTGCCTTGTCTGTCAACTCCTTGGACGGAAAGGTCGTCATGAGCGCAAAGGACCGCTCTTGACTAGCCGGGCTTGCGCGGGTAACAAAGTCGTACACATGGCCAACAGTGTGTGTAGTGTTGAAGCGTGACTGCAGTCGAGTTCCATCGCCTAGCCGGATCTGCAGGGCAATCGTGGGTGCAGAAGTGTCAATGTCGACAGTGGGTGTTGCAGAGCCAGTCGACGACGAGACCGGGGCAGTGGTAAGATTCGACGTTGCGGCACTCGACGCACTGGCAGAGCTGCCGCCAGGGGTGGGACTTCCCAGACGCTGGCCAGAGCCTGAGAAGGGAACATACTTCTTCTTTGGCTGTTTGTAGTCCTCGTCCTTGTGCGCATGGACCTCGACATCCACCTCTTGTCCTTGCTCAACGTTGAGAATGCGCAGGGGAGCATGACCGGTATTGATCATCTCCAGTGTACGTGCGTTTGCCGGGTCATCGTAGCGGAACAGAGGACCGTCATCGACCGAGAAGCCGTCGCGCCACAGGTGAAGCTCGCGATGAGCACGCTCTGCGGGCGCAGGCGTGTTTGCATTGGGGTCTGGAATGGTCCGCGAGGGAGCATCGTCGCCACCTAGGGTTGTGCCAGCGCCGCGAAAGTGCGTGCTAGGCCTCTCGTCGTCACCGCCAGGCCGAGGAGCGTTTCTGACATTGTTGGTTACTCTCAGTCATTTCATGCCTCACCACGCGGATACTCACTGTCGCGCCCGCTTCAAGATGTTGTTGATCTGGTCGCGTGGGTTTGCAGCGTTGGGATTCTGAACAGCCAGACCAGACTTCTCGCCGCCCGTAAAGAAATCCTGGTTCTCGCCGTCGTGCATATCCTCGTCCGAGTCGCGGCCAGCGTCGTCATGTGCGTGACCATGACCATGACCACCTGCGCCACCCGAAGCCTGCAGGTCCTTGAGCGTCCTCAGACCGCCTCGCTGCGCTGCTTGTCTGCTTGAAGATGGCTGTGACGACGATGATGCACCTGAAGGCGGGGGCACATATGTACCGTCCAGAGTGCGGCCGCCACCTGGGATATGCTGTTGTGCAGGGTTTGGGTTGGTGTTTGAAGCTTCTTCGTCGCCGGCCATGTTGACGTCAGTGCCTGAGGCGGCCTCTGCTTCTTCCTGGTGCTCGTCAAAGTAGAGGGAAGCAGCGAGAGTGAGATCGCCGTTGGATGCGTTCAAGTAGCGTTCTGCCTTGGAGTCTGGGTTAGCTAGAGCTTCTCGCCTTTTCTGCGAGTTTCCACGCACTGTAGCAGCATCGAGACCCGTCAGGTTTGCAAGCTGAGCAATCTGTGCGTCGTGGGGGTCGGCGCCTTCAGACATATCAGAGAAGGGCCGTGGGAGGCTGAGGTTGTAGGAGAAAAGAGAGTGAGAGTGTGGTAGTGGTGGTAGTGGTGGTGGTGGGGGTTTAGCTCTAGGTAACTAACTAACTAGCCTGACGTCGATGCTTGGCTCTCTCCCGCCCTCAACCATAGGTAACTACTCCGTATACTTATACATAGTTATAGCTTTCACCAAACCCATTTCCATCGTCAACCATCCCCCAAGATGCCCCGCCTAACGTCCTCCTCCCTGACCATTCCCTCCGATTCAGAACCCTACGACCACTCCTCTGACGAAAACAACCGTTCCCCCTCGTCCACATCCTCCCCCCTCATCCTCTACAAGCCCCCCACGCTCTGGAGCCTCGTCCGCGGCGCCGCAATCAACCTCTTCCTCCCCTTTGTAAACGGGCTCATGCTGGGCTTTGGCGAGCTAGTCGCGAACGAAGTTGCCTTTAGACTGGGGTGGAGTGGGACAAAGGTACGTTTTCCTTTGCTCGATTCCCTGCGAAAAAAAAAAGAAAGAAGAAGAAGAAGAAGGACTAATCGATAAAATCAACAGATTTTCCCAAGTCATAGAAACTCTTCCTCTTTTTCTTCATCAACAGCGTCGACGAGAAGAGTCGGTCCAGGCGTCGAAATGCGCGCTGATCCCGTGGAGAGGCGGAGGAGAAGTGGTCAGGAATTGGACATGTACACCTCCATGGAATAGACTTCGCGACAGATTGTTCTTGAGCGTGCTCGATTTTTCAGGGTGCTGTTGGGGAAGGGGGACGAGATAGAAAAAAAAAAGAAAAAGAAAACGGAAACAATGGAAAAAAAGGAGCAAAAGTTATCTTTCTTTTCTTGTACATTATACCACGAACAACTAATTAGTGCATGTGAGTGACGCGGCGAGGGAATTGAGCAGAAAGAACGAGCTGTTCTGTCTGTCTCTGGAGAATCATCAACATGACAAAATAGCATAATTTACAAGCATTGTTCCACCAAAGGCGAGAAGGAAGTCTAGAAACAAACAAACATCAATATATACATAACATACATAAATATACATATACAAAAGACAACTTGAAGGCTCTGAATTTCTTCATTCTTCTTTCCACCATGTCATCCGAGTAAAAAGACAAACCAGACCATGCAGATTCTAGTCATCGAACCTCCCTATTATACAGAATCACTTTCCATGTTCATACACACCCACTCTCTCTCTCTCTCTCTCTCTCTCTCTCTCTCCAGCTTCACGACCTATTCTCAAACCGCCTCCTCCTTTCAACCTCATATTGCTCAGCCCGCCTCTTGCGCTTCTCCTGTTGCTCCGTCAACTTCTTACCACCTCCGTACCCCATCTTCCTCAAGTAACCCTCAGCAGAGTTCGTCAACCGCCTAATCACGAACCTAGGTTTATAGTTCCTGCGGTACCAATCCACCTTTTCATAATTACTGCCCGTGGGGCCTTTCTCAAAGTCAACGTCGCGGTCACGGCGTGTGGTATCAGTCTTTGGCGCATCAGTTCGGAGATGGGCCGGGATGACGGTTCCAGGTCTGATGTTGATGTCGGCCAAGGTGGTAGCATTGCGGCGGTTAATAGAAGGCTTGGGAATCGTTGGAGGTTGATAGCGGACTTTGCCATCTTTGCCCTTGATATCCTTCAGCTTCAGCTCGCCCTTGGTAACTCTGGTATACAATTCTGTGCTTTTCTCGCTAGGCAGTTGACGAATTCGAATAAAGCGGCGGAAGCCATCCTGTCGGAGGAGCCACGCTGTTCCCATACCAAGAACACCAGAGACAAGGAAATACAGCTGAAGGCCAGAGGCCTGGAAAGCAGTCACGAGACCAAGAAAAACAGACATTCCAGTCGCAAGCTTTTGGCGCTGGCCGGGTGTGACACCAATATCATTAGAAACACCAGCCTCGCCACCAGTCTACATGGAAATGTCAGTAAACATCGACTTGTTGTTGTGGCGAGTTCAGGAGTTACCTTGAGGATGGTGTAGAAAATCGCGGCTGTGGCTGTGGGAAGGATAAAGTAGGGATCGCGGACCGTCAAGTCAACGAACCACAAGAAGCCATCTTGGGTCATGCCTGGAACAGGCAGTTCAGCCATTGCTCGCAAGCATCTAAAGGCACAGAAACTGATCCAACCTTGCATAACCATGAAGCCACCCATTGCGAAAGGAGTGCTTTGATGATGTCGCATAACGTATGAATACTGCTGCCTATAAAGCTGCGCTTGGTGGCTGTCACCTCGTTCAACCGCCGCTTGTATCTTTTCTTTGATGGGTCCTGTGGCAGGCCTGAGTGCGGCAATAGCAGCCATTTTGTTTGAACTGAGCGCTTGGAAGAAAAAGGTAGCACATCGAACCGCTACAGCAGCCAGCATAATGGAGCCAGCCCAGCCCCAGCCAGACTGCAGATAGATCTGCTCAATCACCTTTTCGAACAAGGTCGTCATTCCAATACCGTAGTCCAGACCAAGCTCCTTCAGTTGTCCAGCATGGTCAACGAGCACTGTGGGATCGACAGCTTTGGCAGGTTCGATGGCTTCGGCAGGATCGAGGCCGAGAAGGTCATCGATTGTCTTGGGGTCTGCGAAGGTAGAATAGCCGTTCGCGGTAGAAGCTGCGGCGGGGGCAGCTTCTGCTGTCGCTGAATTAAAAGAAGACGCAACATGGTCTGAGCTAGCGGAATTTGAAATTTGAGCGACTGGGACCTGGTCGACAGCAGTGGGTGTTGTTGCATCGCCACTGGGGATGCTGGACTTGCCCCAGCTCCAGGGAGCGTACCAAGATCCATTGCGAACCGACGATACAGTCGAGACCGTAACGGTAGAATGACCTGTTGCGCCCGCCCTCCACCTTGCTGGCTGAAGTGGATTGGCTCGACATGACGGTGCGGAGAAACCGGCAGTCCGAGGAAGTGATGAGAACTATGTAAGAGACCGTCAGTCGGAATAAGTTGCACGAGATTTTTCTTTCTTTTTTTAACAAAAAAAAAGTACAAAAGCATGTAGCAAGCAAACAGTGTACATGTCTACTACACCTAATTGCGCGCCCTGCGGAGGATGAGAGGAGGAATTGGGAAGCGCACCTTTCTCGCAGCGCTGCAGCGCATAGTCATTGACTGCCATGAGGCTGGGTATGTGAATTGTGCGGGCCGCAGCCCTCTACTGGGCAACATGGTGTGATGTCGTCCAAGTCGTCAAGGCACTTGATGAGAGAAAGTTGTGTGGCATGGCATGGCATCTTTTTTCCAAATCCTCGCCAGACACGTGCCAAGCAATCCCGCATTTCCGCTCTGGCGCTCGAGCCACCTCCCCACGTCGTCATTGTCATCTTCACGCTTCACGCTTCACGTTGCAGACAAAAGGGCCAAGCTACAACATGCTGCATATTCCATTCATCCATCAAAATGTAGCCTATACAAGATACACACTCCACGCCTTTTGCCGGGTATTTTGGCCTAGTGGCTCCCTAACACCTATATAAAAAGCAGTAACAGACAGGCCCTCTAATACAAAACCATGGTGTACATGGGCACACCCATGCACGGCTCCCGCTTTCGCAGCGCCTTGGCATTTCTATCCTTTGAAAGTGCACAACTAAAAGAATATGCAGAATATATCGGAAATACGAGAAAATAATGACTTTAACTGACGCCTAGCATGATCAGTCCATGGCCCGAAAAAAAAAAGAAAAAAAAAAAAGAAAAACGCCTTCCTACCACGCCGCACTTCAGAAAGAAGGAGTATCAGACGAAAAAGGAGGGCCAACTAAAAGGTCATTCAGTGGTGTCTCTGGCCACGACTTCTAGTCCATGTAACTGTTGCCTTCAGTTGCAGCCAAGGCTTCCTCAGCGTGGCTGCCGCCCAGGTCCATTGGCTCGCCAAACATTTCTTGCCCGTTGCCCGAGCTCTTGAACGGATCTTGTAGTGGACTGGTGGGTCCTTGTCCAGAGCTCTCAAAGAGGCCAGGGTCAATGGGCGCAATCGAGGCACTATTGCCAAAGTTCATGGGCGCATTGGTAGCAAATGTGGGCGAGTTATGGAACGTCGAGGTTGGCGCCGAGTTGAAATAATCATTGTCACCAAACGTAGCACGGCGCGGCTCTCCTGGTGGAGTATGTGACTGCTGCTCAGGTGCTGGTTGAAGACTCTGAGGTTTGGCCGAATCCTCCTTGCGTTTGAACTGGTGAGTTTTGGTTCTCAGATGCTGTGGCAGATCTTCAGGGTTGGAGATTCCCAATTGATTCATGAGCTTCTGTTGTTTCGTTGGCCGGGGCTTTCGCGTAGACAGTGACACCTGCAGGATGGGTGGCGGTGTTGGTGCTACAGGGGCCCATTTGTGCAATTCCTGGCGGAAAAAGTTGATCTCATCAGAAAGAAGAATCTCGGCTCCCTCTAGTTTCCGGAGGTAAAAGCGTTGGGTGGTAAGCTCGTCAGGGCTAGACATTAGAGGGTTGATGTATTGGGCAACGTATTCGCGGAATCTGGTACCATGTTCAATCAGGGATTCTAGCGTCTCTTCCTCTTCGGGCTGGAACGGGAGGTTCGACATCATGTCTTGCCAGATTTGGAGATCTTCGAGCTTCGGACGCGCGGCATCACGGGGAATCTTGACGCGATAATCACAGATGGGGCACGTGTACTTGTCGTCTTCCTTGACCTTGCCTCGAGCAATCTTCAAGCACTTGCCGTGGTACCTGTATATATATGTTAGCAATGGTCACAATAAGTCAACAATTGAACTAACCATTCATGACAGAGCTCGCACTCAATCATCATACCAGCTTCAGGTTTACGGCAGATGCAAAACACGTCGCGGCTAGAGCCCGAGCCGTCGACATTCTCACCATCTGCTGGACTCTGCTCACGGGACGCAGGTTCCACTGGCATTCGGGGTTGATCAGACAGGTCGAAACACGCACGGTTGCGTTCATCTACTTGTTTCATGTGTGCGTGCAAGATATGCAGAGGTGCGTTGGCCTTGCCAAACAGCTTTTTGCCTGTGCGCATCCAGTCTTCATGCCGCTTCTGTTCCTTTTCGAGATCAATGGTCCCAGCCGGCTTACTATTCAACGCTTGCAATGCCTCCATGGCATTTCGGACCTCGAGGTATTTGGGTCGTTGCGAGAAGTCTGGGTTTTTGCTGCGCTCGTATAGTGACATGATTTGCTCCTGGGCGTCCCGCTGTTTCTTCAAGATGGCATCAACTGCGGCGCGAGTCTCTGGCGTGACAGGCAGACTAGCTGCTTGCTTGGAAAGCGCATCTAGCTGCTGATAGTGAACATTTTCGACTGCCATGAGCTCTTTCGCCTTGGTCTCCCAGAATTCGCCCTGCTCCTTTTTGCTCTGGAGAAACTGGACTTCGGGGTGGTTTTCGGGTATACCAAGCTCAACACTTTGAGTAATGAGCTCAGCAACTTCCCGCAAAGTTGTCGCCTGCTTGAACCTGAACCCCTCTGTTTCCCGGAGCCATTTGAGTTGCTGTACGACTTTGTCAAGCGACTCCAACTCGGGGAGATCCACGTTGAAGCCTTTGCCCTCTTCCACAAGTTCATCAAGTCTAGCGATGCTTTGCTGTGCGGGTCGATCACGCAAAGCTACGCGGACCTTGTCCTGAAACTCTGCAATGCTCTCAGCACGCTCGCGTAGAGAAGTGATTTCAGGACAATCGAATCCCAGCTCTTTGGCTTGAGTGAGAAGCTTCTGAATTTTGTCAATGCTTCGATACTCCCGTTCCCTTTCGTCTGCTTCAGCCGCTGCCGCAGCCTTGCTACCCCCCGCTCGGCTTCTCCAGGCTCTTTCGTTCTTGCGGCGATTTTGTTGCTTTCGAGTGATGTAATTAATCGCCTCTTCAGACACTTCTTGGCACTTTTCGACAAAGTCTTTTAGATCAGGTAAGCCCGGTAACGGCCAGTCGATCTTCTCGCCTTCATGGAGCAGGGTGCGCAGAGCTTTGAGTTGTGGTTGGGGACCTTCCTTCAAGAGAGCCTCCATCTTCTGTTCCCACGCTTCGGGCGTGCGTGCTTTATCGACGATTTTCTGCACGGTATGGGCTAGAGTGTCGTCTGGCATACGATAGATGAGCGAGTGTTCTCCACGAGCCCCGGAATATCGGTCGCCCTCGACGCTTCCTGGGCAGCACTCGAACCATCCTGCATGCTGTAGACAGAGCACTCTCTTTGAATTACGGCAATAGAAGCGCGACAAGTAGCCATATGCTTTGCAAAAGGCACAGATGATTTCGTCTTCGTGAACGTCTGCATCGTCAATGGAAAAGTCCATGTCACACTGCGCCTCAGCATTGCTGGTGTAGATCTTGCAAGTATGCTCTTTGGCTGCTCGGTGCTTTTCCATAAAGGCTGCGCGTATCTGCATTTCGCGATCGCGGGTTCGTTGCAGGGCAGGCCCAAGCCATTTTGCTATCTTGATCGTCGTATCCTTGCGTGACGCAGCGGCCAAAAGCAATTCGTCGTGCGAGAAGCATGGCTGTCGGCGATAATCTTGAAGACGCTGGACTCCGTGTTCTCCAAAGGGCTCCCAGTCTGAAGGCGCAAAGTTGACAGCTTCGTTCATGTTGAATCCATGATTGAACCCAGCATGGTAGGCTTGAGGAAAGGTAATGACGAATTCGCCCGCTCGTTGGTCAAGCGCGTATACTCTTACGCCAGCCTTCTTGAGTTGCTCTGGGGTGAGAAGCGTGACCAGCTGGAAGAGCAGATCTGGCTGCGACTCGAACAGTTCGGGAACGGCTTCACGCATAGCTTGCTCAAACTTGTCTGCATCTTCGGCGGGGATTCCATACCACGTCTTGGTTGCACCAAAATGCTGGTAGTTGGCCGAGTAGGTGTAGTGATCTTCAGCGTGCCAGCAAAAAGTCGAGAAGACCATTCCCACATACAGCCATGGTACTGTCATCCCAGAGATGTCGGATTTGATGTGGCGGAACAGCGAGTCGGGGGTATACGGGAGGATGTTCAGGTTCCATGGGTCTGTTGAATATGCGTCTCGCGGATTCTTCTCAATGGTGGGGAAGCCGCTGCCATGTGTTGTTGAATGGACATCTGCTCCATACTCGACCTCAATCGTTTCAGTGAGGTTTTCAACCGCACGCCAGAATTCACGCTCGACATCATCCTCCGTCACAGGCTTGGGTGCGTTGGTGACGGGGTCAAACGGCATCTTATTGGCGAAATGTCCCTGCTTGAAATTATGGGCCTTCTCTTGAAACTGCTTGAGCGAGTAAACACCGCCTTCCTCGAACCCAAACTCGCCCGTGCCGACGAGGCATCTTGCACAATGCCAGTCGTAGGCAGGAATTCCCTTGATGGGTGGGTCAAGACAGTAGCCATGGTAGCCGGCGTCGCAGCTATCACAAAGTAGGATGCTGGTGGGGTCGTTGTCAGTGCCGCAGCTTTCGCATCGCTAATTTGAAAAAAAAAAGTCAGCACAATACAACATATAGGGGTAGGGTAGCCTTACATCGCCAGGTCGCTCATCTGCGGCACGGGCCCGGGGGTAGAAGGTTGAGCCTGGAGTGGATTGGCGAGGCTGGGTCATGTGCGAGCCAGCAACGGTGGGCGCCGCATCTGCACGTCTTTGTTAGCGAAGAGTCGACTCCCCAATAAGAGCTGCAGCGCACGCGGGTCTTGAGCTTGGGCCCATGTATCAAAGGTGGAGCGAGGCTGCAGCACCCCATCTGCATCATCATGTCTGAAGTGCTTACCTTTCTTTAGCCGCTTACTACGCCGGCCACTGGCATCATCAGTGTCGTCGTTGATGCTGCTCTCGGCATCCTGGGACAGGGTGCGTTTGAGTTGATTGAAGGCCTGTCCATTTGCCAGCGGTGCCAATCCAGATGCTGTTGGTCGCAGATCGGGCGTGTTGTGGGCTGAGAGCATGGGGCTGCCGCCATTGCGCAGTGGCGTGGACGTGCGCGAATCGACAGCCTCACGATGAATGCCGTTTGGCGCATTCACGGCAGAAAAAGACGCCGGGGCGCAAGGGTGGGCTTGGGGTGCTGGTGACGGCTGCGCGTTGACTGCTGTAAACCCCCCCGCGTTGACGGCAGTGAAGCCTGACGCCATGGCAGGTCGCGGCAGTTCAGTGGATGGCAGCGGTTGCGCAGGCTCGCCCTGAAGCGTCGCATTCAATGCCACCGACGCGCGCACTGCAGGAGAATCAGAAGCACTAGCACTGGGGGTGCCATGTGCACATTTCTTGAGTGGCGAGGGCGCAGGCGAAGGTGTAAAGGGCCCGCCGTGCTCGAACTCTAGCATTTGCTGCACGCCAGGTTTTACAACGCGAAGGTACTCTTCGTACGGATGCAGCCACTTCTGGTACGAGTTCTTGAGGGACGTGGACAATGATGACATGATCTTTCCGCTGTAGCCAAGATCTCGTCCAATCTCAGCCCACTTCTTGCCCTTGCAAACACGATCAAAGCCCCCTCGCGTTTCGACAGCCTTCTTAAGCTTATAGAGATCCAGCGGCCGCTTGTCGACGCTTGGAAAGCGGGTGAGACTATGGCCATGCTGCTTGTGGTACTTGGCAAGCTGGTCCAGGTAATTCAGATTGGCACGTGTTCCTGATGCAGGTGAGCAAAGTGGAGGGCTAGTTGGAGCATGCACATTGTTGTACATACCTCCTTCGACTGAATTGAGTTCCTGCCGGCGGGTGCGAAAGTGAAAACGCTGCCGCCGGGTTAGCAAAATCTTTGGTGGCGGTGGTTGCAAGAGCGCAGACTGGTGGAGAGAAGATGAGTCAGAAAGTAGGACAATTACGCACCTCAGTGTCAATAGCAAAGGGCGGGTTCCAGCTGTCAGGCGGAATGATCTTGACAATGCCGTATTTCTGGGCTTCTTCGCGGATGCTCTGAATATACTGGATGGGATCCTTGAACTGCTCAGCCGTGGGGCGATACGTGGGGGACTCGTGCAGACCAAACATGCGATTTGGCTTGGGCGGTAGGTTGTTGGGAGCGCCGTAGCCTCTGCGCTCAACGGTTGCGAGATCGAGTGGGTGTGCCTTGCGTGCGCTCAGTGGGATGGTAGGGACTCCATTTGGCTGGGCGCCATTGGTGTGAGGCACGCCAGCACCGCTCATTCTCGACTTTGGGCCAGCAGGCGCGCCTTCAGGCAGTGCGTTGTCTGCGGCGACTCGAAAGGTGGTCATGGTAGCGCCTGTTGCAGCCCCAGCTGGGGGCATATAGTCGACCATGACAAGTGCGCCGCTGCACCCGGCGTCGTGGCCAGCGAGGCCTGGAAAGTGGGCTTATAACGAAGTTTAGGGGGTGCTGCCACCAACTACGGCGGTGCACGGGGGGTGATTGGGGCGTCGTCGTGGTTATGGAGAGGATATGGATGGAAGCATGGGGCCTGGATAGCGAGCAGACGACAGCCTCGGAATGTGTCTATATGGAAGGGGGTTCAATTGCGGGAGAATTGTTGCCGAGTGGGTGGAGGCGGAGAGAGGGAATGGTGGAATCGGCTGGAGAAGCGTTGGCTGGGGCTTTGGCAGGCAAAAGCGAGTTTGTCGTGTTGGAGAGAAGGAATCGTGGTGTGATGGGAGAGCACAAGAAGGAAATGGCGGCAAAGTGGCCAGGCCATGTTCTTTCCGCGGGTGTCGCTAGGCTTTAGTTGCTTATTACTTAACTAACTAGTTACTAACTATTTAATTAACTAGTTACCTAGTAATTAGCGAGGGCCTTTTTTGGAATCCTTTGAACTGCCTATTCACTAGGTTCACTAGGCAGGTCAAAGGATTTGCTTCGAGTGATAACTACGGCTGTTAATAATTAATTCTCTTCTTTGTTCATTCATGGCACAAGTGACAAGATTACACTGCACATCAAGTGTGCTGACTACTAGGTAGGTGCATACCTGCATGTATAATATCATACAAAATGATACAAAATGATACAAAATGATACAAATATCATACAAATATCATACAAAGTAGTGCTGAAACCTACCTACCTAGTTACCACCTGTCTCTCTCTCCCCCCTCTCCCCCCTCTCTTCTCTTTGTCCCGACTCTTGCTTCGTCACTCACTCTCTGAACGCAGCATCATCATCAATTAATTAGTTACCTATACTCCGTACCGTCACCGCCACCTGCACCGACCCCATCTCCCCTCATTCCAGGCGGTAGTTTTTGTTTCTACCACCCCAACTCATAACTAGTCAACTATTACTAAATTAGGTAACAACTAATTAGTGAATTACTAGGTACCTATGTACTCATCTACACGGCGCCAAAGTCACATCGTCTACCCCATGAACCATGATAATCCTGATGCAGCTCGAATAGTCAACTAATAATTCATAATTAGTTAACTACTTGTTAATTACTACACTACACTACACTACACTACACTGGAGCAAGGGTGCCGTATCTGGACGGCCAATGACATGTCTCCCCATCTGACCCCATGCCGGCACAGCCCTAGTTAAAGTCGTTGCCGCCTTGCATTCGGCTACTCATCAACAACACTACATAGTACGTGACTACCTACTCACCAGAGTCACTATACTCACCACCATGGCCGCAATGGCCGACGTGTTCAAAATCAATTCCAAACCCATTCCTGCCTTTTATTGCTGCTACCTGCTCAGGTCCAAGAATCGCAAATCTCACTACATTGGCAGCACCCCAAATCCTGCCCGTCGCCTCGCCCAGCACAATGGCTCGAGCAAGGGTGGCGCAAAACGAACCTCGATGCAGGGGAAGCGGCCCTGGGAAATGACTTGCATCGTCTCTGGCTTTCCTTCGCGCTTTGCCGCTCTGCAGTTTGAGTGGGCATGGCAGAACACGCACGCCACACGACACATTGACAAACAGGCGCGCCATGCAAGAGCCGAGGCGCTGCAAACCCGCAACAAGACGGCGTCCCCAAGCAAGAGGAGAAAACGACCACGCATGTCACTCGAAACCAGACTCAAGAACCTGCATGATTTGTTGGGTGTCGCGAGTTTCAGCAGGTGGCCTCTGCATCTGACCTTTTTCTCGCCCCATGTCTTTGTGCAATGGGAACGGCATATTGCAAAGCTACCAACAAGTCTGAGGAAGAGCATCTCTATACAGCTGACCCCAGCTGAGATTCCAGCTTTGGCCGCTGACGTCTCGAGTGAAATGCAAACGCACTTCATCCCAGAAATTATACGCGCCATACCCGTTGCATACGAGGACTGCAGGCCATATGTCGAAAAGTCCAGGCGCGTATTCGACAATGGGCAATCGCATACTTGCGCAGTGTGCTCCAAGGATACGCATGTTTCAAAGGCGCTTCTTGTTCTCTGTCCCATCGAGTCTTGTCAAACAGTCTCACATTTAGCTTGTCTCTCAAAAAGATTCTTGGCCGAGGAGAACAATACAGACGCACTCGTACCCATCCAAGGCACATGTCCTGGCTGTCGCCAACCAATCAAATGGTCCACCGTCATGAAAGAGCTCACCCTTCGCACAACCGGCCAAGACGAAATAGCAGCCATGTTCAAACCCAAGCGAGGAGAGAAACTCCAATCCGACCCCACAGAACCACAAATACCAGACGTATCAGACGAAGAATTAGACGAAACATGGATGCAAGACCTAAGTCAAGACGAAGACTAAATAGTCTACTTCAACCCACCCACTCCCCCACCACTCTCAACTCTCCATCCTCCTCACTAACCCTCCTCCTACAACTCTCCACAGCCTCCCTAATCTTAGCATGCACCTCCTCCACCCCTCCCCCAGCATCTATTCGCACAAAATCCTCCCTCTCCTCCCCTCCCCTCATCACCTCTTCAAACAGCCCCCGCACCCGAGCCTGCATCTGCTCCTTCTCGTACCTTTCCCCCCCATACCCACCCCGCTTCGCAGCTTCTGCAGCAGAGATATCGAGAAAAATGGCGAGATCGGGCCGCGGGAGGCCTACATCCGGACTCCGGCACCAGGAAAGCGTCATGGAGGGATTGTTCTTGGCAGCAGAATAGACGATGCCCGAGTAGTAGTAGCGATCGATTATTAGAGTTTTGCCAGCAGCAATGGCTTGTTGGATTTGGTGGCTGGGAGGGGTTAGATGGATTGGAGGAGGGTGAGGGGCGGAGTGGGGATAAGAGGAAAAGGAAAAGAAAAAGGAAATAACAAACACTTTTTCCCATCTATTCGCACTGAATAGTAAATGAATTGCGTGGTCTTCTATTTCTTCTTCTTCTTCTTCTTCTTCTTCTTCCTCGTCTCCAGATGTCAAATACTCATTAATCATTCTCCCTATACGCGTTGTACGATCTGGTCCATGTCAAGTTGGCTTTTTGTGTTCTTTTCTTTTCCCTTCTTACTCCTTTTTCCCCAATCCTCCTTGTCTTCTTCCAATCCACACCTACAAAAAGAAAGAGTAGAAGTAAAATCTTACCAGGAAACCTCATACATTCAACCTCCACACCCGCCCTTTCCAGCGCTGATGCCAGCAACGAGCATTGTGTGGATTTCCCGGCTCGATCTAGGCCTTCTAGGATTATTAGGGTGCCGCGGGGCATTTTGGGTGAATGAAGGACTGGTATTGGAAGAGAAGTGGTAGGTAGTGATGGTGGTGGATGACAGGGATGTAACTAACGTTAGTTAACTAACTAAGCGAGGGTATAACTAAAGTTAGTTAGTGCGGGGGGGGGGGGGGGGGGGTCGACTACCTAGGTACCATTCAGCACCAAGTACTCCGTACTTGCATTCACTTCCAACATTGACACACGCAGAATTAACAGGACTGGTAATTATGGATAGTGTGTGTCATTAATTTGATGCAAATGTGCATTTCAGGGACGAGAATACTAAACAACTACCTAACAAAGCCTAACGCGGGGGGTTTTTTTTTTTTTTGTCTTCTTCACAAGAAAAGTCCTTCACGCTCGTAGATATACAGTATATAAACCATCCGTCTACCTGACTATTCCTTCTTTCTTTTTTATATCTACTACATAACTTAACTACAAACGTCCTTCTTGTTCATATGTATATATACCTAGGCAGAGTCCCTAGCCAACCAACTACCGAAAGAAAATGCCCAGCTCCTACGAATTCAAAACGTGGTATTGCTGCGTTTGCGCGGCGCAGGGGATTTCGATGCGGAATCCTGGGCAGGTGGGAGAGGAGCCGGCGCAGTGTAGGCGGGTTGGGTGTGGGCATTATTGGTGTGGGTCTTGTGGGGAGTAGTGAGTGTATGGACTGAGGATGTAAGGAGGGGGGGTTTGCCTTTAGTGGGTGCATGTTTGTTACTTTGCACTTTGTATCAATTACAGGGAATCAGTGCTTAGCTGGGGATAGAAACAACCTAGATATTTCAAAATGTATGATTTACAAGTCATTATATGCTGCAGCTAGCTGAAAACCTCAATCATGAATCTATACTCAATCTTTCGACCCTCGCTTCTGGCTTTGGCGGTCATTTGGCTGCATTGGTCTGCGAGCTGCTGACCTATCCATTAACTGGGCGTCCGCAGAAGAAAACGCCAACCCTAATCTCGTCGTCTATCATGCTGCTTTGTCTGACTCTACTTCTACTTGGCTTTTTATTCATTGGAGTTCGCTCTGCTAGCACCTTGCACATGTCTGCGTAATGCTCTTCCATGGCTGACCTGATGTCTGGACGACTAAAGTGTGTAGGGTTGACGAGACCAGTGATGGGGGACTGGGAGCGGTCATCGGTGCGATGCTTCTCGAGTAGCCAGCGCAAGACGTGCTGAGAAATTTGCTTGCGCTTCTGAGTTACATAAGTCTTGATGCGAATATCGAGGTGGGAATGGTCGAGTTCTTGGGCGCGTGATACTTGATTAAGAAGGTCTGAAAACTAGAGAAGATTATTTCTGTCTCGTGCCATCCAATGGAAATCGACACGGCGGTAGTCCTCGTATGGAAAAGAACCTTTTCCATAGCCATCGTTACTCTTCCAGGTTTCAATCTTGCTCCAAAGACGGAATCTCCCATTGCTTCACAATCTCTGCAAACCTGTCACGTTGGATACAATCTTCTCCCAATGGCGTGCTTCATCGTAGTGCGCATGTTACCCAGAAGTCAGATAGTAGCCTTGAGTGTCTTGGTGTTGGCTTCCAAGGTTCTGGAGCTGAAAAGCTTGGCACAATGCGGGCGTAGGTAGCAAATATTGAACTTCGGCATCTGGGCAGCTCAAGGGAATTGTCGAAACTTCGTACTACCCGATCATCTGCATGAAGGACGCAGGAATCTAAAAAGCGACAGCATCCGAAAATCTTGGTTCGCGCGCTTCTTTCTCGCCTGCATACATACCCCTGACGTTGTAGGTTATTCAGCACAGTACCTATGTAATGTTATCTTCACTTCTTTACAAGCATTGAGGCTAAATAGGAAGGAAAAGATAGATTACCTTTGTAAATGCATACACCAACCATCTGCCATTCCATCCATCCTCTATTATCCACTATAGCCATGAGGTGTAACGTACTAGTGCTTGCTCTCGCAGCCACGCTGGTTTCCGCAGGAGCCGCCACCCCCAACGCCACAGCCACAACAACATCTGTCCTGCTCCCTGCAGGTACTATCGTAGGCACTGCCGGTGGTGGTGGCGTCGAAGACTTTCGTGGAATTCCCTTTGCCCAACCGCCAACCGGTTTTTCAAAGGCTGAAGCCCCCAGTCCGCCTCGAGAGATTTGGATCCGGCTCAGTGCTGGCCACCGGTGTCGGCCCCGCATGTCCCCAAATGACGGCAATAGACGCTACATCGCTCTTGCTCAGTGTGCTTGCTTTTCCCGGTGTCCAAGACACCCTGTTCTTTGGGTCAACATTGGGTGACGAGACTGAGGACTGCCTCGCCATCTCGGTCATGCGACCAAAAGGCACGGGCAATGCGGCTGATACGAAGCTGCCTGTTCTGTTTTGGGTATATGGCGGGGGCTTTGAGACGGGTAGCCCGCAAGTGTACAACGGATCAGTGCTCATTCCTAAATTGCTATCTCAGGGCAAACCGATGATTCTTGTGGCCGTCAATTATCGCCTTGGGGCCTTTGGGTTCCTTGGAGAGAATCAAGTATTGGAGGATGGAGCTGCCAATCTGGGTCTGCTTGACCAGCGAATGGGCCTGGAGTGGGTAGCAGATAACATTGCAGCTTTTGGAGGCGATCCTGATGCTGTTACCATCTGGGGTCAGAGTGCTGGTGCGATTAGTGTTTTTGATCGACTTGCACTATTCGACGGCGACAACTCCTACAAGGGCCGCCCGTTGTTCCGGGGAGCTATTATGAATAGCGGCAGCATAATGCTCACTGAGCCAGTGAATCAGGTGGCGTCAAGGCCCAGAGTATCTTTGAGACAGTGGTTGAAGAGGCCGGGTGCGCGTCCGCGGCGGATTCAGCCAAACTCGAATGTTTACGAAGCGTCGATTACGATACATTCCAGAATGCATTGAACAGAGAGTGACGAGTCTGTACATTAGTGTTGTAGAGCTAGTCACGTGATCTGACTAACCTGATTTATGCACGTGCATAGTTAATTAAGCATTACTTAGCGTTTATACTCCGTAGATGCGGCGCGACCATCTCTAGTAAATTAATTCGTCTATCTATGCTCTAGCCGTGATTTTATATCTACACATATATATTAGCTCCATGCTTATAGACTTAAGTCACTCTAGTAAGTTAATTCGTCTATCTGTGCTCTATCTACAAATGTCAAACTGCTAGTAACTATATAAATAGCCGATGTACTAATTAGTGCGGAAACAAAGAAATTAATAACAATTAAAGCAATATCCAGATTCCAATTCATCTCTATCTAGTATCCTCTCACAAAACAGATCGGAGAGATCTACTCCGTATGTATATAGGAAAGGGGCAGAGTATCTATCTAATAGCTATTTCTGGACCCACGGGCTCCCTTAGGCCTCCTATTCACTCCCCCTTATCTAGGCTAACCAATCGGGAGTCACCGGGGGGTACCCGTGACTCAGATCGTTGTCCTGGCGACGTTCTGGACGATAACCAGAAATACGCCAGAAACTCGAGCTCTAATAACTATCCCATAAACGGACAACATATGTATATTAGCTCTATGCTTACTATGTACAGACCTAAGCTACTCTAGTAAGTTGATTCGTCTATCTATACTCTAGTTGGATTTTATATCTATATATATATATATAAGCTCCATGCTTACAGACCCAAGCCACTTTTATGAGAGCGGTAACAAAACCTCGTCAGCGCAACGATTCGGGACTAGTTAGCTCCTGCGGCGTGCGCCTACGAAAAGCCCAACAACAAACCCTTCCTACATAGCCATCAATATACTCACCACTTGGAAATTCGAGACTCATCCACGAAAGCATGACAAACGAGTTGGGCGACGGCAAAGAGGCGGTGGTGCTGCGTAAATTCGGAATCAAGTAAGCACCTGCAATCGCATCAATGACAAATGTGGCATGTTATGATATCTAACCAACGACCTTGTGTCTAGCGAGACGTACCAACTAGCTATGTATCTACTAGACCAGTATCGAAGCACTGTTCTCTCATGTCGCTATGCATTTCCGCCACGTCTTACCGCAGAGTCCCGGACGCAAATAGAGAAGTTAATCAAGGTTGCTGTCGCGGGTACTATTATGAGGCATCCAATGATGCAAGTCGGCATGATTAATGGCACTTCGAAGACTCCCTCGTGGATCCAGCTGCCGAGTCTCGACTTATCGCAACATATCAAATGGATTTACCTTGAAGGTGGAGACCATAATGACTTCGAACAAAGGGTTCAGGAAACCTTTCGCACTCAGCTCGATGAGCGTTTCCCAGACCTTGAGACTTGGGCAAAGCAGCCAGGCTGGAAGATCACTATCGTTCGGCTAGGGGATGTGCCTATCTTGGAGATCCTGATTGCTTTCAATCACCCCCAATTCGATGGTGCAGGCGCAAAGATCTGGCACGAAGACTTTCTTGAGACTCTTAATACTAGTAATACTAAGAACAGAGCATACAAGCTGGCGGACTTGGATGGCGATATTCTGAGACTACCTGAAGCGCCCCCTATGCTTCCAACCCCAATTGAGAACCTGAAGAGTCTTCCCCTAGATCCCAAGTTTCTTGTCAAGTCACTTTGGGAGGAATTCCGGCCTCAATTTTTTAATCGTCTTAGTCGCGACGAAACTCTAGCGGCATGGTACCCAATACGTACCTCTCCGTACAAGACCGAGTTCCGGTCCTTCTTCATCGATAACGCATCTTTGTCCGCGATTCTAGGCAAGTTCTCCTAATCTAATCAGTAGCCCAAGGTATTGCCCAGCATCTGTGCTGACAGAATTGAAAGCCCTCTGCCGACAGAACAAGACTACAATCACCGGCTTGCTGAACGGACTGTCCCTCATTGCCTTCTCATTGCGCCTCGACAGCGCGGCTGCTCCAGCCTTCCAGAGCTCTACTGTTATGGATCATCGCCGGAATCTACCGGCGGCTCCGCCAGACGCGCCATGGGGTAGCTGTAACAAGGCAGTAAGCAACTACGTAACCCAGGTGCTCCATAGGTTCAACACCGAGGTAGTGGCACGAATTCGCTCCAAGCTGCCAGCTGCATGTGATGGCAACGAAGGCATAGATATGTCCGCCGAGCTCCAGAACGAGCTGTGGACAGTGTCAGCACAGAATCGGCTAGAGATAGTGCGTAAGATGGAAGACCCGCTGCGGAACGACATAGTAGGGCTGTTCCAGTACGTTACAGACTGGCAGAAGACGATGAGCGACATGGCTAAGAAGGCGCGCCAATTCTCGTGGCTGGTAACTAATATCGGTGTCCTGAACGGGGTTACGTCTGAGCCTGGCAGCGGCGACCAACAATGGTCTATCGATCGGGCGCAGTTTGGTCTCAGTGCCGAGATTCCCGCTGCCGCTATTGAGATTTCTCCAGTCAGTGTAGCCGGTCGGGGATTATGCGTCAGCGCAGACTGGCCGGATAATGCTGTGGATGCAGTATTCGGGGAGCGTATTATGGCTGATCTAGAACGGTGGTTGGCTCAGCTTGCAAACCAGCGATCATGATGCGGTCGATGAACCACCACCTGTACAGATACATTATTGCGTTTGTGCTGTGCCACGCGGGTGCAATAATACCCCTACCGCAATGAGGCGTAGCTATTCCATCACCGTGTGCTTGACCCTTTACAGGAGGCTTGTCTCCGTTCTGAGTCTGACGTGCATACACGTGTATTATTATCGATGTTCGAACAGATTAATATGTGCAGCAGGTATGCAATGGACGTGGCTTACGAGCCTTGCTTCAGAAAGGATCGGTATGCCTGAAGATATCGCTCAAGGTTTGATGAAATAAGCACTTGCGGGAGCGAGATTTTCTTGACAAATCGTTATGTATGCCCGGGAGTAGTATACAGTAACTATACACATTCTTCGGTCTCCGAAAAAGAAGGCACATGCATGTGCAGTTGATGCATCTACACCCACATTCTTTGTGCCAATGGCATTAGTAACTACATAGTAGCAACACTACGCTGACTAACGCAGCCAGGTTAAGTTAGCAAATAGTCTACATTACAGGCGTGAATTCATTTTAGAAGATATCCAATTTAACTATAGGTAACTAGTTAACTAGTCTATCTATTAATGTAAAAATAGATCTAGTTATAACTTAGTTATAGTTAGCATAACAATTGGAAATAAATATTAACTAGTATCTTCTAAAGCTGATACAAACTATGGTATATATCTAGCTGTTACTTTGAAAAGATTTTTTTCTTCTCTTCTTATCCTAGCTAATACCAAGTATACACAGCGAAAATGCCAGTGCCTGAGGATGATTCAACACGTGACGCATGTGCCACCTTCTAACCGAAATCGTCGCCATAAAGTAAGCTCGTCTTGTCTATGCTTATCCTTAATTACTCCCCAGGATCTATCCTAACCCTCACCTAGGAGCCATCTCCACAGTCATGAACGCTGCTTTCCAACGGCTCGTGGGGCGCTTCGTGCCAGTGTCATTGCCCCCATCTGGGACCTTTGACGGGCAGACAGTTCTCATCGCTGGTGCTTCTACTGGCATTGGGCTCGCTGCTGCTGTGCACTTTGCGACCCTCGGCGCCAGCGTCATCATCACATCCCGCGTAGCATCTCGTGGGGATGCTGCAAAACGGCACATAAAAGAAGCCGTGGGGCTGTCTTACAAAGGCGACTTGTCGTGTCTTGAGCTGGATTTAGAAAGCTACGAATCGTGCACCAGCTTCATGGTCAAGCTGAAAACCATTCTGCCCAACCCCGCCGCGCTGGATGTCGCGATTCTGAACGGTGGCATGGTGAATTCTCACTGGGAGCAAAGTGAGGCAGGTTGGTAGGTCACGTTACCTATGGCGTTCTTGGCTCTCCTGGTTCCCCAATTCATGATAGAGCAAACCCTGCGCCGGCATTGCATCTGTCTAACATGCAGGTGGTGTAGGGAAAGAACAATCCAAATCAACACCATTGGTACCACTCTTCTCAGCCTCCTTCTGCTAGGATGGTTGCGTGAAGCCCAGAATCATAGAAAGTCACCAGCGCATATGATCTTCGTCTCCTCGCGCGACCATCTCTACAACGACATCGATGCGCTGGCCAAGTGGTCTCAGGAAAAGGACGGTGTTTTGCGGCAGGTGTCCAGCAAGGACAACTGGAATGGCGCATTTTTCGAAACGCAGCCCAACTACAACATTAGCAAGCTTCTGCTCATGTACATGATCGAGGGTATCAGTGACCTGGCCCGAGGGCCGGACGGCGAGTAAGACATAACTGATCCGTTGACCCCATTCATCTCCCGTCTTGACACAATGCTGAGTTGCTAACGCTTTGCTAGCCCTCTCGTCGTTGTCAACAGCGTATGTCCCGGGATGGTCAAAACCGATATTGGCGTCCGCATAGCCACGAGATCGTGGATCCATGCAATCGGTGTCTGGCTAACTCTGTTCGTCACCGCCAAAACGCCCGATTCGGGCTCGAGAATCTGTGTCACGACCGCATTGAAGCCGAAGGAAAACCACGTGAGTGACCAACCGCCCAAGCGCACGTACCTACACAAATACATACTCTTGCCAGTCAACAAGTACCTTTCCGCCTTAAGCATTGCCATCCCATACTGACCATCTGCGTCTTAGGGCGACTTTTTCACTTTCTGGATGACGCCCGATATGTATCGCGGGTATGTCATCACAAATTCACATGGTTACTATTGCAGAGTGAGTACTAATTAAGCGTCTATAGGCAAGCGGAGCCCGTAATTAGGTGTGAGAAGGCAAGGGCACTGCAGCAACAGGTGTGGAAGGAGATAACTAATGAGTTGCAAGCCAACGTGCCAGGACTACAGGCCAGTCTAGATAGGATGAGGCGAGGGTAGAGATAAACCTCAGGAGGCTTAGTGAATTTGGTTTCTTATCTATAGCGGTTCTGAGTTGTTACTTTCTTTCCCAGCCCTTTAGTCTATAGATACAAGCGAGCGTGTATGTTATCTGATCTTCACGGCCTTGGAGTACCGTATACTGGAATCATATGTGACACGATGTGCGCCACAGTGCGTCCAATTATTTGCTCATCCAGTTTCCGTTCCAATTCCCAATAATCAATGCTGCCATTGCTGTCATGGTCCAAGTCGTCAATGAGGTGTTTAATCTCGGTATCAGTCAAGCATTGCTGTTGAGCAGCCATTACGTGGCAAACAAGTCTGGGAGGTTTGGCGAAGTGCACCACATGCGAGCTCAGTGATTACCTGTATTAGTGTCTCCATGGCCCAGACTAGAGTGACAAGTTGCTGTGTGCATACGTGAGCCAAGTGTGGCTTGTTGAAAGGTCTGGACGAATAGTACCAAGAACACAAGAGGCTCAGGGCATCAGTGAATAGCCACTCGTCACAATGCCCAGCGGAGCGGCAATATACTTTCCGCTCAGTCATATGCGGCCAAGACATTCCACCACATACAACAGGCTTCAGTAATCCCTGCCCAGGTGATGGTCGGCTTCGCAGCCTTCGCTTAACGCAACTAGTTGGTTAGGTATAGTTACTGAACTTAAACGACATGACCAGAGAGTGAATCAAGATGGCAATTACCTAGGCATCAAGCCCTAATTACCCAATCTCCAGTAGCAGCAAAGGTAATCTAAGCTCACAGCATGGTAAGATCGGAAAAGACAGCGGGACGAGATGACGAATAACTACCTACCTAGCTAACTAGCGCACGTGACTCGGCAAGCAAAGCCTCGGCCGACGTCATGTAGTTAGTACAACAGGAAAACAACACCACATGAACTTAGTTATTAGATAATTAGACACTCCTATCTATCGCTGCAACAGAGACCCGAGACCATCCAAGACCATCCAAGTGTAGCCGCGCATCATCTGTGCATAAGCCCACGCGTCATTGATCGCGCCCCAATAGGCTCCTGGGAGTGAATGACGCGCTGTGCTGAAGCGGATCTTTACATCCATAACAAATAATAAGATCGAGCTACTCTTGACGCGAGAAAGCTAGTCGAGCAAGGATCTCCTTCTGCTACATTTTCTCATCTTATAATCTTCTACTTTATCATACCCAGAACAAGGAGACAACATGTTTGAATCAATCGACAAATCGCGATATGCTGTCAAAGATGGCGCATCTATACTTGTCACCGATCGGCATGACCGATCCGCCTACATGACTGTCCTGCAGCATCTCGTGCGTCTTTTCCATGGTGCAATCAACAGTGGCCAGGCAACACATGAGAATGGCTCAATCAACCTCGATCCGCCAAAATCCAAATTACGCAACTGCACACTTGCGAAACGAACCGTATGCGACATTCACATTTACGACATTTGCACAAACATCAAAGATCATCCAGCTCCCAAGAAGCGCATTTTTTATTTTGCAGGCGGGAGCTGGCAACAAGCACCAACAGGCCAGCACTGGTCAATGTGCTCAACAATGGCGCTCGAAATGCCAGATACTATCGTATCCATGGTCTCAATACCACTTGCACCAAACAATCCCGCGCCCAGCTCTTTTCCATGGTGCTTGAAGCTGTATCGCGCCTTGATGGCAGAAGCAGAAGCAGCGGGAGAAAGAGTCATACTTGCCGGCGATTCCTCAGGCGCCAATGTAATACTCTGCTTAACCTTGGAAGCACTACGAGAGGACACAGAAAATGGAGTCAATGCTTCACATCCAGTCGCCCTAATGGCAATCTCACCATCAACCGACCTGACACGCAGCAATCCCGATATTGAAAAGCTGAGAAAACACGACCCATTGCTTACTCCCGAGGCCATTGTTGATACAGCCAAAGCATGGTGTGCAGATTGGGATCGAGCAGACCGCAAAGTCACACCGTTAAACGCCGATCTGTCATTACTGGCTCAGCGTGGAATCAAAGTCCATGGCATCACTGCAGGCTGCGATGTACTTTGTCCGGATGGAATCATATTTCGCAACAAATGTGCTGACAACAACGTGCAAGGCGAATGGCTGCACTGGGAGAAGCAAATGCACTGCTTCGTACTGACTATCCCTTATGGCTTGCGCGAGGCAAAAGAGGGAGTGGAATGGGTCCTCAATGTTTTGAAGAAAGAGTAAAGAGCATTTTGAGTATGCGTCATTGTAGTTGGTTTTATTCTTCTTCTCAGATACCCCAAATCGTCAAGCTAATCAATCAATAATGAATCTACTATTCTTCTCTGCCCCGTCCCTCTCAAAGTTGGTCAACGCTTTACTTTAGTCTTATGAATGTCAGGTGATATAAAAACTCTTCGAAGTCTCAATGCCATGATAGATTGTCATAATCCACGCCCCACAAGGCTGAGCCACTGCCAAGCACCTTCAACAATTGAGGGGCCTCCTCTACAGAAACCTTGCATGATATAGCGTGTCGTATTTCCATTGGTTGTGGCCATCAAAAAAGGTGGATGCAAATTTGTCATGGCTGTGGTTCGAGAAGTAAGGTATTAACTATTACAGCGTCTCCAAGAGCCAAGTTGAACGCCTGCCAAAGTTCTTCGAATCAACTTGTCAGATCACAGACGTTCCAGCTCTCTCATTCACCCTGTACATACGTACGTACTCGCACACGCATCTCGAAGCGATCCGCTGCATGAAACATTTATGCAGGCAAAGTGGCTAGCATTCTTTGCCATAATTAGTATGTATGCCATGAGCAGCTTTTCCAGACCGCTGGGTCTTTGCGCTCAGTTTAGACACGAGAGTTTGTTCTCTTCTTAATTTATGCTAGAAATATGATGGCTAGGTAGGTAAATGAAACAACACAGAGTTCAATGATTAATATCGATTTTGAGGTGACGTATTCTTGCTTTTTTGATTCGCTGCTAGTTAGTAAATCCCCCCCCCCTTTTATGCATTTTGTTGTGAGCGCCTGTTTTACTTTTCTTCGAGTGGTTTGCCGTACAGCAAGATGAATTCCGTACTTGCCTTACTCGCGTCTTCCGTCACTTTGTATCCCCGATCCGCGCTGCGCGTCTTGGACGGAAACTGGGGCAAAGTAGCCTGTGATCCATGTTCAAATTCGGCTTCTTCTCGTAGCTCGGCCATGATGCCATTCCGACCACCAACATCGCCTGAGCTCATTGACCGGAGTGGTATCGAGTTTGGCAGTGCTATACCCGCTTCAAGCTTTCTAAAGGGGTCTTGTGCCAAATTCCGTTGGTAGGAAGATGATTTGTGTGTAGTTGCGAAAACGCGCGGAAACATTTTGTTCATGAGGGGTTTACAGCCTGGAAGACAGCCGCATGCGACACCAACACCGGTTTCGACAGACATGGCAATAAATGTTTCTGCGCCGTGCCCTATAAAACACAATTAATTTGAGTGGCTTCATTCCCTGGCGGTGAAGTACATACAGAATGCATCGTACGAGGAAAGGTACAGGTGTGTATAATAAACGCGTACAACCCCTGCGACGCAAACGCTGCGTAGTTACTCGTCAGTTGCAGAATTCAAATGCAGAGCACAAGGAAAACTTACATGACGCCGAGTGAGAACATACAAACTAGTGTAACCCGCTGACGCAAAGATATTTGGACACCCATGAGATTTTTGACAGGCCATAGAAATATGATAAAGTCGCTCAGTGTATTTTGTGCCGAATGGAAATAATATACTTTCTGAACATTGAGGCATGTCGCACCGCCATTGCGTTTGAACATCTCCCAATAGGTACTCACAGGCCTACAGGGGAGATTAGTTCAATACACGGGATGACGATGTCGTAAATAAACAGTCTTACGAGCACTGGAATAGCGTAATGAACCAGCAAGTGGTGTTCAAAGTAATTGTATATGCGATCATTATTCGACAGAACCACTTGTTCAACCTCGACGGAAAGATACCTTGAACGCTGTGAGATGACTGCATGGGGGAAAATTGGGAGTGAGGTTGCTTACGCAGGTATGTTAGCAGGATAGCGACCTTCATTAGAGTAATCATGGCTGTGAAGAGTAACTGCGTAGCCATTCCCATCTGTAGAGGAGTCAGGCATGCCGTCACAACGTAGATGCGTCAATCTTACCTCAGCAGCTTTCATTGTTCCGAAGAGAGTCTCAGGCCGTATATCCCCTAAAGACCGTTAATAACATGGAGGTATGACCTGTTAAAGACACACACATAAGTGGTAACCCATCTGGTACTGCGGCGACATTGAAATAATCACCATAATGTTGCTACTAACACTCATCAACTATGTGCGTTAGAATAAGTTGTATCGGTTTTGTGGTCTTGAACAGGTGTTAAACTTACTGCTGCTAGCAGCATGATCCAGTCATCTAAACCCAAGGTGTATATTATCACTGTCCGACTATAGAAGCGGCAAGAAATAAAAGTCGTGACCAGGACGCTCATTGGAATGCAAAGAGCCATAGCCAGTGGCTGGCGAGTCTCTGGGTTGATGTAATTTGGTTGCGGCCATGAAGCAGATTCTTCCGCGGTGGGTAATCTTGAAGTCATGTTGGAAATTTCTATCGTACATTCCTGTCAACCTATCAAAGGGGAAGGGTAGAGGCACTGAAGATAAACTTCAAGCTAGCTAGATGTTTGGTCTTTTGGGGGGTCCGCATATAAGGTAAGGTTAGAGATGTTCGATGGCGCACCTAGACTCGCACATAGCTCAGATCTTGCAGTCAGCCATTCAATATGAGGTTTGTGCGAATAAAGATAACAAGGATGGGACGGCTTCAGGCCTTGGCTGGAGGACTGTACATCGTTTCATATCTCCCTGCGGTCTAGTGGTCGGCGAACTTGACTACTGCAGCATAGCAGAGCCCAGAACCTGGGCCGTTTGATTCACATTGATGGTGGCGTGCAGCGAACGATCACTCATCCATGCCAACGGTGGATACCGCAGAGTTCCCACATGGCTGCACGGCCACTGTACATATGCTTAGGGCGTCAGTTCCGAAATTTGATGCGGGTTATGCCATGGTACTGCTTTTCGTGTACAGTTCTAGGGGTAGAACTAGTTGAAGCATGGCAGAGAAGGTTAGTTCCTATGAGGTCTAAGTAAATCATTCAGCCTTAAGATTCAAACACAGTAAGGAATGTTCACAAATGCCGCAAACAAGTCGTCGTATAGCATCGGGTTGTTGGTTGTTGGTTGTTGGTTCGTCGGATTCTGAAACACCTGCCCGAGACGGCACTCGAGCCAGACGCATTACCTATCAACATCCACTACTTTGTAGTTACGCTGCCCAATGGCCATTTGTGGGATGCTCCGAAGTATAAACATCCTTGATATAGGTACTTCGTGGAGATATTACACCGCCTGTACAGCCCTCTACAGTACGTTATACATCGCAACTGCCGCTACCGCTCCCGATGTGGACTCGTGGTCTCAAGCAATGGTCGGCGCATCTTGCATAACTGAAGTTCGCTGACATAGTGAACTATTAGTTAGTTGAAGCCAATGATGAGTGCTCCAAGTCTTATAATCGTAAATTTAACCTGGTATGTATGCTTGTGAATGGTTCTGTCGGCTCGTTGTCAACTTGTCATACATGGGCACAATAAGCCATCTTCGTATTAAATGAGGGCAAGCACTTTTATGCGGGGCAACTGTGGTAATATAGGCGTCGCTGCTTGACTATGTTGATCAAAGCACAATTCCTGGACACCTGTGAGATCACCACCAAACACATACCCTGCATAAATGTAAATGCTTGCAGTATGTACGATAACAGTATTTTTAGAAGATTTTCCCTTGACAAGATTATCAGTCACAAGACGTTGTTAACGTGGGAGTTCCGACTCCTATTAGTAAAATTTAATGCTTACGAAGTACTCCGTACTCTTGTGGAAATGAAACTCAGCTTCAAGCTCACCTAGCTACGAGTAATTACGAGTCCAGTCAGTTTTTATTAGACCATCCAACTGGCAAAGCCTCAAAAAGTGTAGTGTCTAAATACATAGTGGGAACGTCTGAAAGAGATAAACACTCGTCAATGTTGGAGCCCGTGCTCGTATTGCATCCCAGACTATTCCAAGGTTAACTATCGTTTAATATGCCGATGTCTCAGGCCGTGGTTCTCGATAATCTGTCCTTCCCTACATACCTAGGTAGGTACCTATGTACTTATGACCCCTCGCGTGTCCGGAGTCCGGCCCGTTTGTAGATCTGACAGCTGTACGGAGTAATGTCTGCCCAGGTGGCCAGTGTCGCATCAATCGCGCATCCTTTTCAGGCCGGAGAAGTTCTTTTCAGGCAGCTACATACCTTGTTGTGCCACGTGTGTGGTCCTTTGTGTGGTACGTGGTGTTCCTTGTAAATTGGAAAAGAGCTCCGTCACATTGTGGTCAAAATAATGGTCTGAGAAGTAGTCATTCAACCCGGGAATCAGGCTCACAATGGGTACTTCTCCACGGTAAGTCTGCCTTATTACTGCCATCTGCGAGCTACTTCGCAAGCCATTCGATCGCGCCGTGATTACCTCCCGAGGTCCCTATACGACACTCCATCGAAGACATTTTGGCGAGTACCTACTCGTGAACCAGGAACGAACATTTCCTTATCGCTGTTTGGCACTACCGAGGTCACGCGACTCACGTCAGGGATGTTTACAGAGGTGCTCGAAATTTCACCGTAACGGTCAAGGTAAAAGGAAGATATAACTTCTACTACTAACTATTGAAAATCATATTACTGTTGGGATTGTTGTTGTTAACTCTGACCATATAAGATAGAGGTCTACCTATAGATCCCCTATAATATATTTTTCCAAGGCTCTTCGGATCAAGCAACTCCTAGTTTATTTATTTATTGGGATTTAGATTGTTACAAACAACACATCTAGGTAGGTAGGCCACTCTTGCCTTTCATTTTATTCGATGACTATGCTGACTAGATTTTGCAAGCAATTTGACTATGATGGGACTCAATGCCGCTCCGAGCTGGTAAAACTATTACACTATAGAAATTTCAAAGCGCTACTTTCAAGACAATAGGAGGCAGTCTTCCAATGCTTCCTGGACGCAATTGCACTACCTGTGTCGAAAGCGGTAGGAGAACCAAACCGCTTCAACATACCTCTTGTATCGCGAGAGGAAACGTGCAACAAGTAGAGATATGTATCCATGTTACGCACTGGCTGCTGCTGAAGCTTGTGCTGTCGTTTCCTCTCGAAATACGACATGTGCTTTGCTAGTCACACGCTGCGACATGGCAAGACCTGGAAGGCCATACATTATGAAGTTTTAGCAAGCGTCCCCATACTTTCACCACTGATGTCCTGGTTCCCCGCAAAGAACCCCGTATGGCAAGCAATCATTGACCCGCTCAAGATCTCGGCCCACTGCCTGATGGGCCGTCTACTATTGCACATCTTGAAACCTGATTAAGCTTTTCTACGATGTCATTCTTGTAACCTCCCATGCCCCATCCTAGGATGCGGGATAAAAGCGAGACAAATTCACGCGCGTCGTTGTGATTTGTGGTACGGAAGGATCCGAGATAGTGCATATGGAAAGCTCCATCATGTATAAAGAGAACCCATACCTCTTGTGTGCGACTAGCAGTCACGACAGAAAAGCATACTGCTGGAATCTCTGGAATCTCTTGGAGCGTTGGTATTGGCCTGGTGTCTAAGGGCGGTGTCCTCCAGTATACTTGGTCGCAGAGGTCCAGTAAGATTGCGAGCCTAGAAGCATCACGGATGGCTGCTTGATTCTGCGCACTGAGTAAACTTCCCTCTAGGCTGAGACGCTTAACTTCAACAACTAGAAAGGGGAATTTCACGCCCATCTCAGCAGCATGCGGATCGCTTGGCATAGATCCTGCCGCCTGATGATCGACAGGACACCACTTGTGCTGCACTGAGAACTGAGTATGTGCGAGTCCGATAGTGATATCCGGTTTGGATGTTTTTGTGTGATATGGGTTTGCGGCTTCCGTACTTGTCGTTGGAGCAATCGATGCTGCAGGTGGAGGAGGCAATGATGGTATGGAACCACCAAAGACGGCGGCATCTGCGGCTTCGTTGGGGTCAAAGGTAGTTAAGGATATTTGTGCCGAGCATGGAGTGTGCACCCCGCTATATATTGTCCTCGTCTGGAGACATCGTATTGTAATGAGCTTGCCAAGCTCAATCCGAGTCTTTATGAGCATGTAAATGCATATCTTCCAATCACCCTCAAGCGATTTGTGATCCGCTCTGGTACCATGCTGCACTTTTGGCGTAACCTCAATTCCACGCGCTACAGGTAAATTCTGACTTTCCCAGGAATCAATATTCAATATTCAATATTCGTTACACCTCATTCTTGATCAGAAGAGGGAGGTCATCGAGATCCTCGATGAACACGTTGGCGTCAGAGATGCACTCTGGGATGTCCGTGATGCTGCCACATTCATTGGGTCTAAAGACTGTTGTAGAGAACGGAACGCTTCCTTGGTTAGCGGCTGTAACGACGGCGAAGGCGTTTCGATGAAGCATGCGTAACGCTCATAAGGATAAGGAGAGCGTGAAGTCGTAAAGTCTGAAGCGTGAATCATTCGTTTCGATGGCCGAGTGATTTCCAGCGCCGTCGCAGAGTCACCTGCATTGACGGCTGGGGAGCTGGCTGAACATCCAGGCCCCCCCAGCATAGGAGAGGCAGGGTTAAACAAAAAGAAGCGGCGCTGGAGAGCTATGTTAGAAGATAGGGAATGTTGCGGCGTGGGCTGCATCAATGCATCAAGTCGTGTGGGGTATAGATAGCACTCCCTATCAATATGTACTACCTATGTACCTTAGGTGCTTACTACTATCACAGTTTAGAAAAAATTGCAAAAAAAAACATACAACAGAGGGGATTCCCCAGTAGTCACCCTCCTGAGTACTAGTCCACCGGTACACTGCTTAAATATAGCTGAGCAGACGGGAAGCTTTGTTCGAAGTGTCCTATGGTCGTATGTGAAAAAATGATCAAGAATGGCAATCTATATAGCGGAGTCTCAGTTCTCAGTCCCTAATTCCGTCAGCGTAACTGTGGACAGTGCTAAATGATATCAAGTGTCATGTGCAAGCATCGCATCGTAACCATTGACCAGATCATCTGATTGACGATACCTAGGTAGTTGACAAAACCTTGGAACCCACAAGTCAAAGCCAGTCAGCTTCGAATCACCCAACAGGGTTTACATTGACCCTATCTATGGTATTATCTCCATTAGACCCGTGGACGTAACAACATTAGATTGCGTTCACATGTTATCGTGGTTGTGTTGATCTGGTGAGCGCCACGCTTGATGATTGGTGTTGAAATCAAAATCATGTCTGCTAACTATGGTAGACCCCAATTATCCGATCGTCCATGAGAGAAGCGATGGATAGCTAACTACCTAGGTAACCTGGGGCCTACCTACCTTCGCGGTATGGATACACAGTAGTAGGTACCTATCTACCTAGGTAGCCAATGGAGTCGTGGTATTGTTTATCCTTGGTCCACACCGCAGAGCAACAAATATCAGTATAATGACCAAACATGACCAAAGAGTGTTGTAGCCACCGGGGAATGATGTCGCGTTCAGGTTATGAGTACGTAAGGAACGCGTCTTTGACGCCATGTCACATGTTTCCATTCATATTCGGAATGGTTTTGCACAGATCGGCTCATTTAACTAACTAGTTAAATAATTAATTAACTAACTAATTAGATCCCACCCCGCTAAAAAGCTCATCCAGCGATCAAAAAGCCACCTCGATCAATAAATGTCAAGGTACAAGCTCTACAGAGCCACTTGCGCCCTAAAATGTCTGTAGAGGCTGCTGTACCGAAGCTGCATCTGTTGCCCTCAGAGATGATTGACTTTGCGCTCCTCAAGACGGTTGGCGCACTGGCCCCGCGACTTGGACGATTGTCTTTCACAAACCGCAAAAGTATATTGACTCCAGGCTTCGTTGGCAGCACCTCTCGAGGCGCTGTCCCACATGTATCCCAGGACAACTTCCGCCAGATTCTTGGCCTCAATGGTGTCTTTGTGCCCCTCGAAGACTGTACGCAACTCACTCATACTTACCTAAAGACATATCTGATAGCATAAAAGTCGTAGAAAAGCACCCACAGCAAACCCCGCCCATTCTCCAATATGATACCTCCGAACCGCTTCGAAGATTTATTGCCCTTCCAGAAGAAACTCTCCTTGTTGTTGGCACGCGTCGCAATCCGCCCATACCGACTCCTGTACCCAACACAAACACTCAAATTGGCCTGTCAACATCGGTTGGCTTTAGGACGATAAGCTCTGAGTACTATGCGGCTGCTGTACAAAAACTGCAGCCAGATATTGTGGTGGCTATGGCGGACATACCCTTTGGTCAGGAATCAGTGGGCACCAAGAGGAAGGATAAGATGAGCGATCGAACCGAGGTCTGGCTACGAGATATGATCACAAAGAGAAAAGCTCTCCAAAAGGGGGAGAAAGGATGGGCAATCTTTGCACCAATATTGCCTATCGAGAGAGACTTGCAGTCGTGGTACCTTGAACATCTACTTGACGACATGGTGAACTACATCAGTGGGGTTGCCATCTATGATGCGTATCTGCTCGATGATTTACCAGACCAACTTCATCGGCTCCCACGGCTGTCATTACATGCTCCTGCTGGGCCCAATGAGATACTGCGCCAAGTGAGCCTCGGCATGGACATTTTCACAGTACCATTCTTGATTGATGCGACCGATGCTGGTATTGCCCTTGACTTCACCTTTCCTGCGCCTGCCAAGGATGAAGCTTCAAGCACACGGCACTGCCTAGGAATCGACATGTGGTCAGTGGACCATGCTGTTTCTGTCATTCCACTCTCAAGTGGCTGCAGCTGTTATGCTTGTACGAAGCATCATCGCGCCTATCTTCAGCATCTTCTTGCCGCTAAGGAAATGCTCGGCTGGACTCTTATTCAGATACACAACCACGCCATCCTCTCAGCCTTTTTCTCTGGCATCCGTACTTCCATCGAGGCTGCCGCCTTTGAAACAGACGTTGCCAACTTTGAGAATTATTATGAGCCTGCATTACCCGAGAAGAGCGGTCAAGGTCCTCGTATGAGAGGATATCAATTCAAGAGCCAGGATCATGCGAGGAAGGAGAGAAAAAATCCAAAGGCATATAACAGATTTGACGACGAGAAGATAGCATTGTTAAGGGCAGCGCACGGCCAGCAGCCGAACAAGGAGCCCGACATGCAAGATGTTATAGATGATGAAGCACTAGTGGGCCTTGTAGGCATGGAAGAGGCCCCACCCAGCGCAGATGCAGATGCACAGTTGGAGAGCCTGAAATTGGAGGACGATACAAAGTCTTGAACTCGACCTCACGTCGCCAGTCTACCAATAGCACACCACGACACTGTGTAGTGCGTGTTGTTTACCCAGGTCACAAACACATCCTCCTTCCAGCAATTTATCCAGTAATCCAGCCTTTGTGGAAGTCCGGGTTGGACTGGATTATCTTTATAGAAGTTATAGAGCTTATGTGGGCAATTCTTGAAGTTGGCCACCTTATACCACTTTAGATTGTCATCGTAGCCGGCCTATTTCACGCGGTATTTAAGCTTTCTCTAAAGGATACAGGCCTCCAGAATCTGCTCAACCTCATATTCCTCTTCTTCATCCCCTTGGATGGAAAGAGCCGGGCTGGGCTGGCTGGAGCGCACTCAAGCTGAAGCCTAGGCCACGACTCCTCGTAAAAGTTATACTCTGGAAATTATAATCCCCTTTTTTGCCTTAGCTTCTCCAGTCTGCGAAAACGTATTATCTGTTTGTCTGTCAGGTTTTGGCGATTGCTCTCTAGATAGTCAATCTCACTGATATACTCCTATTCCTCATCATCAGCTTTATCACTAAGAGCATCTTCGCTATCAAAACCATTCTTCAATTTACCACACTAAGAAGACAGTGGTCTTATTACCTTCGCTTTTGTTTTGATCTGATACAATTTCTGGGGTTAGCAAGCAGTCTAAGTTGGCAGAAGCTTGTGGCTTTGGCTGGAGCAGGACGAGATATTAACCTCTTCCCTTGGTTCTGTTGGGATTTGAACCAACGCTTTTCCTTTGTATAGAGAGTGACTTAATCAATACTATCACCAAATATCGTTATAACGACGTGATACGTTGATTACCAGTCCCTTTGTGGAACCAACAGGTTCTGAAATATATTACGTTTATTAACAAATTTATATTCTAGATCTCCCCCCTCCCATCTTGACAACCGCCTTCTGCTAACGCGTAGCTCTCTATAATAAAGCTTACGTAAAGGGCATAGTAGCGCCTTACAATCTTTAGCATACCAATTATAGATATAGTCTTTCTATTTAGCTATCTTGGGGAGCTGCTGCATTCGCATTTCAGGGGGTAGGGACCTATTACCTAAACAGTTAGGATAGAACTCTAAGGCTTCCTCCGTAGATCAGTGGGTTAGACTGCGTGGGGATCATTTCAGGCTTGTTTAAATGGACTTGGCAATGAACGTTCTATTCCTCTTGGTTAATGAACCATCTGCTGCAGAGGAAGCAAAACTCGACAAACTCGTCATCAGCTTCAGACGGAAGAGTCAGGACATCTGAAAGGGAATCCTGTATGACGGGCTTTCACTGGTTAGTTGGTCAGTTTTCTGGTCTCAAACTCCTGACCTAGGTACTGGGTTCTGGATTTGGTTCTCTGTATTCGGATTCCCGTGGTATGAGAAAGAGCTCGCTACAGAAACAGCCATACTATTCGTATTGGCAAATTCCTAACCTATGCAGAGGGCTACTTCATTGTAATTGCTCAGAATACTCCAGAACCTTCACCATTGGCTCCAGATAGATGTGAGGGTCCTGAATAGAGGATATAGGCTGGCCATTGATGTACTCCATGATAAGGTAACCGTTCAAATCCCTGGTAGAGAAGCGAAAGATTTGGGGAACTCGTATGACTTATGGTCTTGTAGATTACACTCACGTCTTGCGGGATGTCAGTGCTGGATGTCGCTGATTTGGGGACTACAGGCTTCATGGCAATTTAAAGATCAACCATACATCGAGCCTATCTACTCGACCTTCTAGTTAGCGACCGTGAGCTCTATGACATTTTGCGCCCTGGTACATTGAGCGCTCGTTGTCGCTTTTGGTCCGGAGAATCAATCTCAGAGAGCGCAGCGCGTCATAGTGTCAGTGGAGTGAGTAGTGAGTGGGTGGAGGAGGGTGAGGGAACGAGGTAAGCAGCAGGTGCAGGTTGTCTGCGTGGTTTCTACAGATAGATACTCCCGAGGTCGGCGGCTCAGAGTCACCGCCGGCGGCGCAGACGTTGGCCAGCCATGCATCTGAACAAGTCATAGCCTTAAGAGTAGAGGAAGATGGGAGTGGCGGTTATGAATGTGCGGGAAGAAACGTGCACGTCTCATCAATACAAACGAGGACCAACCCTAACCCTGCAGGTGTCATGTCACGTGTCATAGCTATGAACAATCTTATAACTGTCAGTCAAGTATTCATGTTCGCGCTGGTATGATCATTCTTTAATGCAATTGGTGCCAACGTAGTTGGTTTTCATTGATTATTAATAACACAAATTGCGTCAGTAGGTAGCTGAGCAGTAGAAGATGAACTGAATATCGAGTAACCAGGTATTCACAAAAAGAACTTATTTCCATAGCCTTGGAAGTCAGCTACCTGCAGAAACCGGCATAGTGGTTGGACTGCACGCTAGCCAACGTGCGGCACAAGTTGTAAGAATCAGTCTCCTTGTAGTAAACTACGGCAACGGCGCCGCCGCCTTCAAGACCCCGTGGGGTTCCTACACTCCACTGAGGAACAGAGACCTACAATTGAAGAGCATTAGCAAGGGCTCGTGGAATTCAGAGTGCATAATGTATGCTATAAACTCACCCATTTGTAGGTGTCATCAGAATTTGACGGGCATTTGGCCATGTCGTCTTTGCCGAAGAGGAAGCGTGATGCCTCCTCGATAACAGAAGTACTTTCGTAGTTCTTTGCAACGATGTCCTCAAGTTCAGCCTTGGTCACTTTGACGTATTCCCCGCCGTATATCTGGCATTCGGTGTCGACGAAATTATTGAATGTAGCAGCAGTAACCGAGGCTGCAAAGGCAGCAGTGAGCAAGTAGGTGAGCTGCATTGTCCAAGCTTAGTGTGAAGTGATGGACGTAGAGATTTGGATGCGGAGAGTAGTGGAGTAGTGAGAAACGAAACAACTGATGATTCACGCAGTTAATATATGTGTTTCTACAGAAGCCTCTATGGAGATTATGTTAGCAGACGGGATTATCATGGCTGAATATACTATGAATCTCTCTACACGGGAACCTGGAAACAAGAGAGTCTGGATACCTTGCATCAAGCTTCCTAATGCAGGTACTCCTGATGCTTGAAATGGTATTTATAATACAATAAGAGACTAAAAATCGGGGCACAATTTTGCCTAGGTATATTACTGTATGATGTCTCATTTCGGTCGGGTATCTCTTCGGTCCGATTAGTTATATAGTAGGCTTCTCTACTTTCTACCCCCCATACCACACCTCAGTCGCAATGGGGAAATGCTTGCTGTGTGCGGGCCGAGACAGGTAATTAGTTTCAATAAAAGAGACTTGTAAATGACAAAGACGTCAGTTTGTTTCTCCGAGTATTGTAGGAAGGTAAATATTCGCAATCATAATCTACGTCTATCCATTCGAACTAGGATTGATTTCAAAGGTAGATCAACTATTAAAGAAGTCGAAATTACGTTGAGGCAAATACATGTAGCACCCACAACACGGACTACTTGACATGTATTCGCCCTATCGAGCGACAGCGCTGTGACAGGAAGCCTGAATATATATGTATTAGCCCCGCCTATAGGTACATCCTTGTTCTTTTTCATTATTGGTTGACTTCAGCTCGTATAACTAATTGTGTAAGCAAATGTTGAAGTTTTGTGGCGCACAAATTGGCACTACAAAGTAATCAGACAAGTAGGCATCATGAAGCAACACAAAAAGCTGCGCTACTATTCTGTGAATTCCTTCCATGCATTAAAGATCTTTAGGCAGCAACAGCCTGTGAGAAAATTTCAGAGAGTACAGTGCTAGGATTCGTATTCCATAGGCCAGTATACGGGGAATTGTCAATACCATACCCAGTTGACGGGCACGAGTTAACCTTGTGTCAATCTCCAATGCAGAATCGCAAGTCAGTGAATTTCAAAAAACATATAGCCGCCCGAGGGGAATCATATACTTGCTGTTGCCTAATTTATACCTAACCTTGGAAGGTAGTGGACAAATCACCTGGGCAAGCTGCGCCTACCTACCTACATTTGCTGGATCAACACGTGAAGATTGCCACAAGAAGTGCCTTTCGAGTTATTAGGTAGTTCCAAGGTTGTCTGCTTGCGTCTCTGGCTTAGTTAACTAGTTAACTAGTTAGTTAGTTAGCGTCTTGGCAAAGGTAGCTAGGTATTGCAAAACTGCACACCTAGTTAGCGGCTCTGCGGCTGCTCCGTCTCGGTGCTCCAGTGACAATTGACCATTATTCAACAGTGAACACATTCTTTCCTCTTTCCTCTATCCTCATTTATGCCATTGCCTCAAAGGACCCAGCCTGGGCTGCTTACGTTGCAAGATAGCTAGAACCTTGGAAGCACATGTATCATGATGTATGAGGAAACAAAGCATACATAACTACATAGTAGGTATAGTTGGAAAAGTATCCCCACTCGGCTAGTAGTTAAAACGAACGAATTATACGAAGTACTACAGCGCTATTTCACCGAACCATTGATACGCATGCGCTGTTTTTCTGAAGCGGGCTCTTCCCATTGGAGTTTGCGGAAACCAGGTAGAGGCATGTTTTATATAGGCTTTAACTAACTGTCGGCCGAGGTTAAGAACAATCGTGTTTTTAAAGCCACACAGTACCCTCAATCAAGGAGAAAAGCACTGAAGCAATAGTTGAAACCATTTCCAGGAAGCTTGAATTTTTGCTACCCATCTGATTCTATATACTTGCATCATGCCGTTCAAACGCACGACGGGCGAAGTACATCCTTCGAGGACAGATTACACGGTCCGTATTAGCAGTTTCTTTCCGATTTTACTACTTTCACCAGCTAATCCCAGTAACACTAGGCTAAAACAGGTATTTTTAATCTCAGTAGCACTCAAGCTACGCCAGAGCAAACTACCCATTACAGCAGCTACTGGTTCATGTTTTTTGTGCATGGATCGAACGGCCATGATTATTTTTTAGTCGGCCATACGATAGCCCAGAGTTATAGCAGACCACCCCGTCCTCTGTTTCGCGTATGCTTGCTAGACCTTAACGATGGGACTTGGTATGGCGAAGGGTTTCCTACACCAAAGGACGTTTTCGCACTCGACTCGGTGAATTACAAGTCGGATCGATTCGAAATATATTCTACAACCGAGGACAACACGTCGTCCTTTGTATGTAAGAGTAGGGTAGAGGGCGCCGAGTTCGACTTTACTATGTCGCCCAGAGGTCCAAACCTTTACGCTGGCGGCTCGGGAACGATTTTCTGGGGATCTGACTGGACGTATCAAATGTCATTCCCTGAGATGTGGGTCACTGGAACCCTGAAGTGTAAAGGAGAGACCATCAGCGTCGTACCAGAGAAGTCTATGGCATGGCTGGACAGGCAGTACGGAGTAGGACTGGCTAAGAATGGCTGGGATCTGTACATGCTTCTATTTGAAAATGGAATGAAAGCGTCCATCTGGCGAAGTGAGGCTTGCCCGCCCGCTACGAAGCAATACATGGCCACGATACTCTACCCCGATGGTCATCACGAGATTTATCCGATCGGTGATCATGTTGAACTTTCGCAGACCTACGTTTCGGAGGATACTGGGTACCTGTACCATGCTCGGCATGTCATTACTATTCCTGGGCTCGATGCCCGTCTTGAAATGCAGCAGCCATGGCCCGTTGGAGAAATGACCATCAAAGGATCCCCACATCCAAATACCACCCTATTCGAGGGATATGTAAACGTAAAAGCGCGCATCCGCGGGGTAGACGTGAAGGGCTGGGGTGTTTCTGAGCGCAGAGTCCCTGACAGCTACATCAAGAAAGCGAAAGCGGCGTTGTAAAACATTTGAATACAGAAGAGAGATTCTGGGGGAGCATTTCATGCGGTCACTTGAGACAGCATTAATCGCGAAGACTCTAGTGCTTGTGCGCGACCAATCTTTTCGTTATTTTTTAGAATCATAGCATATAGAACACAAATGCTATTAAGCAGAGCCGCTCAAATCAGTCTGGAGTATTCAAGAAGAGAGGAAACGCATAACTATGCGCTTGGGGGCGCGCCAGAATTACTGTGAACTGGATCTGCCTCATCGGGTTTCAAAACATCAAATTTCGTCTCGTCCATGGCATAATCAACTATGGCACTTGTCATATGCGTCGGGCTAGTCTCTGATGTTTCTTGTTTCCAATTCTCACCTGAGCGTAAAGGCATTGAACTCACTGAACGCCGAGTAATGAATCGCACATCGGGGAAGCTTTGATTTGTGGAAACCTTGGCAAATACCACTTCTACTCCTTTCAGTTTTGGTTGCACTCTTTATAAAGTCCCGGTGAATCTTTTATACTAGGATTTGAGAAGAGTTCTCTGGCGTTGGTAGATGTTGTGAAATGGACCGAGGCGTTTGGCAAACGTGGCCTCCGGCTCTGTTGTAAGTTAGGCAGGTAGTTCAAAGTTGGTAGTTAACTAAGGTTTGTTATTCGGACCGTGATGTTGACCAACCTGTATGCACCTTGTCTTCTCTTTCGGCACCATCATGCCATTGCTCAACTTCCAGCCTACATCTCGGATTTTATCCCGTGTACAGAATCAATGCTGTTCTCCCCACTCAGACGACTCAGACAAGCGTTTAAGATAACCTTTGGCAAGCTCCTTCACGTACCTAGGCCAGCGCGGGCCGATCTTGTTTCGATCCTAGACTGTAACACATGTCGTTCCCCACCGTGTTTCACACTCGTTCCTTGCAACCATTTCACAACTATTTACGGGGCGAATTAGAACGCCAGAACTGAATGCTCGGTGTAGACTGACCGAGTGCCAAAACCGAAGTGACCGAGAGAAGTGATATAAAGATATAGGGGCGCTGCGCAATCATTCTAATCAAGCATCCATTCCAGCTCCAAATTCGTCTTTTCTCTTTCCTAGCTGGCCTAGACTTTACTTTACTACTTCATCTCTTCTGTTTGAAATCTATACATTGTCAATCCTGGTCTCTAATACCTCAACACATCCATCAATCGATACCATACTCGCCAAGATGAAGACCTTTGCGATTCTTTGCCTGGTCGCCGCCGCTTTGGCTGCTCCTACACCCTCTGGCCCCGTTGGCGAACCAGCTCCACCCACTCCAGCTGAGCTCCCTGCTGGGCCTCCTGCTATGCCCGCCCCGCTACCTTGTCCGGCTCCCGCTGGCCCTGATTCTGCTGCCCGTATTGCCGATGCTGCAGTTCCTAGAAGGCAACCTGGACAAGCAAGTCGGGCAAAAGGAGTTTCAGCCGCCACCCAGTCGGAACTTGAAAAGGGCATCCAAAAAAATCTTGACATTCAGGCTCAGGAACTTGCAGGGTACGTGCGACTCGAGATCGATCGACCACGCAGTCGGTTTAGCGGATGCCAAGTCCTAATTACTAACATTGCGTCATTACAGTATCCAAGCACTTCAAAAAATGGTCAACTCTGCAGCAACGCAGGGTGCAGACTTCAAGGCGCAGCAGAATGCCGTTTTACAAATCCAGCAGAACGGCATCAATGTTCGTGGCAACAACCAGAAATTGGCAAAGGAGATTAACAGCCCCGCTATCGATGGCCTGGCTGTTGTCGCAGGGGCACAGGTGAAAGAATTCTCCCAAGTACAGGGTCTCCAGGGCAATCAGGCGGATGCGGGCACACTTGCGCTGTTGGTGCAGGAGGTGCAGGATGGAACGAAGCAGAACCAGGAGAACTTGGAGGCTGCCAGGTCGCAGAAACGCGCAAAATAGAAGCTATAGCGTTGGATAAGGAAGTGCAATGCTTCTGGATGAGGCCAGTACGAAGTGTGTACTTTTGGGTAGGTACTTACTGGGTCAGAAGTCTTAACTACTCTAGGTATGTGATTCTGGATAATTACATGTAGTTGACTAGTTGAACCTTTATATGGACCTCTGGTTGAGTTTCTGAAGAGTACATGTTGGTAATGAAACTAGATGGGAAATGGAGCCTTGAATTATGCCATCTTAGACGCTACGTCGTAGTAACCAATTAATAATCATGTCCTTTGTTATGTCAGCTTGATTAGCTAACCGGGCGTGGTACGTGATTACTAATAGTCGGTTACGGGTCAACCTGCCCCGCCCGCGTAAACCTGCAGTTTTGGAACCCCCCGCCCCCCGCTTTAAAAGCTCGTCAAACCCTTCCTTCACTCAATCACGCCATCGCCGCCATACCACAACAGAACACTATGATTCAGGTAATACCCGCCCCAATTTGCCTACACAATTTGCCCAAACGGGTAATTTGTTTGCTGCGAGACCGTTGCCAGGGCTGAAAATGATGTCATAGAAGCTAGAATTCTCCGTCGAGAAACCGCTCAACCGCGAGCCAGACCTGGAAAAGCTTGTCTCGAGGTACGCTGCCTGTTGATTACCGCCAATCTACCATATTCGAGGCTTACAGGGTACATGCTATTAATAGCTTTATTACTCAAGATGGCTACGACCGTAACCACGGCCCAATCCCCTACATTGATGTCTCGGAACACCACGTCACCGTAGACGGCCTCGTCCGCCAGGACCTCATACTGTCGGTTGACGACTTGCGCTCTCTCCCACAGCACAGCGTGATATGCGCCCTGCAATGTGCCGGCAACCGTCGCCACACCATGCGTACAAAGTTGAAGGAAGTCTGCGGCATTGACTGGTTCGACGGCGCCGTCATGAACTGCAAATGGAGCGGTCCTCTACTCGCAGACGTGCTCGACAAAGCAGGCCTCAACGTGCAGCCAGACAAGCAGAAAGACGCCCACGTCGCATTTGCCTGCCATCAGACTCTGTGCCAGGACGACCAGTTCTACGGCGCCTCGATACCATTGGCTCGTGTCCTCAACCGCGACAACTCCATCTTGCTTGCTCTAGACATGAATGACGAACCGCTATCTGCTAACCACGGTGCCCCCGTGCGAGTAGTCACCCCTGGCATTGCGGGCGCGCGAAGCGTAAAGTGGCTAGATTGCATCACTGTGCAAATGGAAGAGAGCCATAGCTACTACCAGCAACACGACTATAAGATCCTGCCGCCAGAAGCTGACTGCAAAGAAAAGGCGGAGGAATGGTGGGGCAAGGTCGAGTCGATACAGGATATGCCTGTCAATAGTGTCGTTGGTGTACCAAAGCCTGGCTCGACAGTGCAGCGCGATGCGGATGGCTGTATCCAGGTCAAGGGATACGCTTTGCCTTCTGGATCCGATGGTCCCATTGTCAGAGTCCAAGTCAGTGCTGATGATGGGATAACGTGGTCGGACGCTCAGCTCATTCGCGATGATGGCGTGACGGACGCAGAGTTGAAATGGGCTTGGTGCTTGTGGAAAGCAAGAGTCCAGGTGAGCAAGGGCAAGAATGTCACGATTTTGAGTCGTGCGACGGATAAGAGTGGACGCACGCAGGCGAAGTGCCCGCAGTGGAACTTTAGGGGGGTGTGTTATAATGGGTATGGAGAAGCTTTTGGCCTTGAAGTCGTTTAGTATTGAAAGTGTTTGAAAATTGCTGGCGCAATCGGTTTTTATAATTAGAGTAGGACGTTGCTACGCTCGCTTTTATATTGTTAAAATGCCCAGCAAAAGAAAAACCCTCCCCCCTTTACAAGCCCAAGCTCTTGCGAACATTTTGCCGTACAATGGCCTCATACTCTGCCCTCTTCTCCCTCCACATGCGCGCAGCATCCACATTCGCCGGACTCTCATCATTGGGCTCAGCTAACATACTCATCACACTAATCAATATCTTCTCCACGCTCTGAATCGGCGACCACCGCTCTGACGCCTGCTCATACTGATGCGGATCATCCCCCGGCGGATGTAAAATCGATATGCAAACCTCGCCATTTGGGTACACTACGCTTTCGCCATCAGCAACCACCCACACCCATATTTCTCTCTCCATGATATCAGGTAGGTGTAGAAGAAAAAACATACCATTGGGATGCCACATATCCACGACAAACTTCATTTTCGGGGGCGCGAGCGGGTAGTCTTTTGGGAAGCGGAGTTCTGCCGGGAATATGCCGCCTTCAAAGGGAGTGCCTTCGGGGCCTTGGATGAGGGCTTCCCAGATGAACATGTCGTCTTCGTTGATGGGGCCTGCGGTTATGCCTTCGGGTGGGTCGGAGGAGAGGGCTTTGTATTCTTTGAAGAGGCGTTTGGAGGCTGAGGATGCCATTGTGGGGGTGGGGTCAGGGTCGAGGTGTGAATGAGATGTGTGTGGTCCTATTCTGGGGTACGTGGAATTTGTGATAATGGGATACGATAATCTTGTGAAGGGGGTTATTAGTTCTTTCCCACAAGGGGGTTATTCTTGGCAGCGATGTTGGGTGTTGTGGAAGTAGATAGTAGATAGGTGGTAGGTAAGTTTAAGGATTCCGAGACTACTGGTGGTTTGTTCCGAAGACGTCGGTATCGTGACGGCATGCCCAGGTGAGGCGCGGCCCGTTCGCCTGGGCACGTGCCAATCATCAACACTGGAACTTTGGTCGACGAATTTGCTGGTTTCTACCAGCTTCCATCTCATGTACAAACAGTTGCTACTCGTTTGTATTGTTTGTTATTTGCTTCCAGCAAGCACTTCCAAGGCTGTCTCAGCCTATATCAGAATGGCCAGGCACCTCATAGTTAAAATCGTCTGATCTTTCACTTCATTATCTGATTCAACAGAGTGTCCTCGATGTCCAGGTTCTCTCTTCAATTGACATAAGAATGTGATTTTGTATCTTTGTAGAAAATCCAATAGCAATTTTCATACAGTACCTAATGTCAGGGCTGAGTTATCAATAATGTAACTATATACTAAATGCAACTTTCAAAGAGGAACAACTAACTGGCGATTTACACTGTATCATCGGGTAGGGTAATGTAAACATAGCAGAAAGGACAAGTTCAGAAGGACTAATTCAGAAACTTGCGTCTCGCGCGAACAAGGTTCATATCCATGGATAGTGCAGAGTGCAAAATAACTAATCAGACCGATGGGTGATGACGGTAGGAAAACATGGGTTTAGACTGCCTTATAGAGAATGGTGGCGAGTTGAATGAATGATAGTGAATAAACGTAGTCGTGTATAATCATTACTAATTACATGTCAATTGAAGATGGTCCATTGGGCAACTCCAACTCAGTTAATTAATTAACTATTAATAATAATATGAGTTAGCGTGGAATGCCGCGTGTGGTCAAGGCGGAAGGAGCCACCCACGCCTTAGCTTTCACTCCGCCATGGACACCTAAAGCTCTCCATATGCTTGTCGCATAAAGCCCAGTCATGACAATACTATAGGAATTCCGACAGAACACTTGACGCGCGAGTAAAAATGGACCAAATACAGATTGCCGAACTGAATCCAGGATTGCCAGCACGCGCGTCGAAGCAGTTCAAAGCAGCCGTGACGCTCATATGGCCCTACTCGTCCTCACAACGCCAATTCGCCCTCCTTCTTGCCGAGCCAGACCTCCGACTACGCCGTAAGAAGGGGCAAGTTCGAGCTCGCTTCTACGGTTCAAGCGCAAGAGCACTGGCGACAACGGGAGTCGGCATTGGAGATGAGGTTATACTGAGTTTGAAGGGCGCACAATTTGTGCAGGAAGGCATTGTCAGCACTCCAGGAAGGAGCATAGACTGGGAGTTGGAGTATATGCAAACTGTCTCTGTACAAGTGTTTCGACATGGAAACGAAGTTGCGAACTTTGAGCTGACGGATGCGGCACCAACTCCTGCGCCGCTGTCACCCGTCCGCCGAGAACCGACAGCCGTCTCAAGTTCCGTTCATTCTGCTCACCAATGGTCGTCTCCCGCATTCATGAAGCGCTTACGGCTCTCGGATGGTCCTCTGTTTGAGGCGCCCTACAATCTCTTGGCTGACGGGCAAGAAGAAGGTCATGATAGGAAGCGGCGGCGAAAATCGTACAGAGACTGGAAGGCGTGGACATATAGCGCAAGGACACCATCGCCAGATAAGGAAGACGTGGGCGAAGAGGCTTGCGAAGACTTGGAAGCTTCCCCGAGCCGACCAACACAACTACCGCATACTCCTATCTCTCCATCAAAGTCGGGAATTTTGTCTGCTGCAAGGGGGCTGACGCATCAATCGAGCGAAGAGGATCAAGACCAGCAAGCAAACGTCGGAAATGAACTAGGTAGTCGTACAACTGCGGAAAGATTGAACAAGAGAGGGTTCGTGGAGGTTGAGCAATACGATGACTTGTATGCTGGCCCCAATGATATTCCCCCGTCAGATGCGCAGTATGCATTTGGTGGCGATACTGAGGTCAACACTGAAGAAGATGATGCCCTTGAAGACACCGAGGGTGTAAGCATGAGTGCCACGGAGGTCAATACCGAAGACCCAGAAGATTGTCAGTTTTACACAGACGAAGAAGGTCGCTCTGATTCTGCTTCCATCGCTCACGAGCAGAGGCCGGACACACCAAATTCTGAAAGTTCGATGGAAAACAGCTTAGCTGAAATTGAGGGCAACCCACAAGTTTTGAACATGACTTCCCCGAGGGTAGAGCACGACGATGAGGAATTCTCGGTGGTAGAACTTACCGGCGCTTCTAGCAACACGCCTATCATTGTTATGCCGCCTCCAAATCTGCTGGCACTAGACACGAACTTCGAGACACATGCCACTCTTGCCACTCCTGGGCTGCTGACGACTCCCATTGGCAGAGAGCCCGCAAGCCCTACATTACAGCCATTAGACTCTGCGACTCTACCCCTACCCTCGCCATTCCCAGGTGAACGCGATGCGACCACAACATCCTATCTCGACCATGTTGCTCATGACCAGCCAAGTGTAGATGCTCAAGAACCAAAAGATGCCGACCAAGAACCTCCGAGCGACGCAGATTATATAATGGAAACGTCCTTTTTCAGTTCCATAAGTTCGTCCAAAGCTCCGGCCATCCCCCCAAACCACGAAACAGCCTTCACCCCGGTGCGCTTTAGCTTTGGCCTGGATGGTGCAGGATTTTCTCGCCCCCGAGAGCCTTCATCACCAGCCCCAGGAAGCCCCAAGAAAGAGACAATCTCAACACCTCCGGCCGCTGTAGATACACCGTCTCGAACTCGACATGAAACTTCAGCTGAAGGCGATCCAGACGCAGTTCTTTCTGCGGATGATGATGAAGCTTCTGGTCCCTCGCCAGCTGGTGAGGCTGACACAGGATTTACTTCCAAGAAAATTGTCGAGACTATCTCACCTAGTCCTGTGGTTGATGTCGCTCAAGCTCCTTCTACCAATGTACCCGAGCATAAATCTGCTGTAGTAGAGTTATTGTCTGACTCAGAAGAAGGTTCTGAGCAGAGTGAGGACGATGAAGATGAGCTAGAAGAAGAAGGCGAAGAAGAGGATAGTGAGGGCGAAAGTGACTTTGCTGAAGACCTTGACGAGGGTCTAACAGACGAAGAAGACTACTCTAACGAAGAGCAAGGTTCATCACCAAAGCAAATGTATGATGGGCACCAGAAACAAGCTGCTTTGGAAACTGCACAATCCCAGGACCACGTTGAAGCGGCGATTGCGGAAATGTCTGCTGCTGCATCAGAAATCATTGGGTTCGACATTACTCCCGGCAACGAAACCAATGCACAAGATCATGATACAGCCATGGCAGAATCCGCTGATGTCAGTCTATCTACGCACCCTGTGACTGTGGATTATATGGATACCTACCCGGGTATCATGCAGGCCAATAATGAATTCCTGGAACTGGATGCAGCATCGGAATTTTTGGATTTTGGGTCAGATCCTCATTCCACTGTGTTTGATCAGCACGAGCTTCTGATTGAGAGCAAACTGCAGTCTCCCATCGATCATATGGATGTCGACATGCGTCAAATAGATCCAATGCATATGCCTCAAGACGGATTGACGCACATGGAACAACACGATCCAAACATCAAGGTGGAATCAATAGAGGAAGATATATCGGCGCATCTCAGAATTCCCAACCAGCAATCAAAAGCTGCTCAGCTTGATACAGGTGCCGGAGAATCAGACCAGATCTTGATTGAAGTGCCCGAAGAAGGCGACAAAGTCGGCATCTTGCAAACTATAGCCGTCCCAGCGACAGCTCCTGCTCGAAATACCCGATCAAAGACCAAAACTTCGGTCTCGTTGACTAAGAACGAGACTGAAACACCAAAGCGTATGATGCGATCGACAAGATCCAAAGCATTTGATACTCGTTGGTCAATCTCGCCTCCCAGAATGCGAACAGGTCCAACTCAATCGCCAGCACAAGAATCGACCTCAACCCCGCCATACCAGCTTCGATCCCAATCAAAATTACTTTCACCAACTATGGAAACAAAACCGCCATCTGCGACTCGCCGGAGCCCACGGAAGCATGCCTCACTGAAGAGCGTTGAGTCGATCCCGGACGCCAGCCATTCTCAGCTGGATGACAAGGATGCTTTTCTTACAGGCTTCGACTCATCACAAATCCTTAATATGTCCCAGGGTCGATACTCCAATGTGTCATTTGTCAAGGATTCAGAGGAGGATAGTCTACACTCTGAGCACTCGATCTCAACCAACAAGTATTCTGATGAGTGGAACGTATTTACTAATTTCAGTGACCCAGTAGTTGGGAATGAACAAGATCATGAGCCTGCAAGCCTGAAGTTGCCCCCGTCGACTGCGCCAGAGCCACGATCTGGGACAGGAGCAAAAGCAAAATGGAAGCAGTCTGGAGGACAGATATTCATTCCTAAAAGTAGTCCAACTAACCCTAATCTCTCGGATAAAATGCAACGAGTTTCAAGTAGTCCCGGCAGACGATTACGCTCAGCCAGCTCCGCAGCCTCGAGGGAAGCGTCTTCTAGTCCACGAGTTGTGCGGACAACAAGACGGCGTGTGTACAATATATCCTCTAGTCCGCCTCCGTCAACCGACGATCTAGAAGATCAGACTACGCCAAGAGTTAGCCAGTTCAAACATCAAGGTGAAGACGAGATTCGAAGTTCACCACCAGCTGTGTCCGTGCCCAACCGCAAGTCGCATTCACTTGCCATGGATAGCAACAAACCTATCACGCCTGACGCAACGCAGCGCACATATATTGGATCTCAACCCGAGCCCCCGTCTGCTCAACAACAAACCCTACCCATGACACCACATCTCACTCAGGTGACTTCGGGTCTACAGAATGCTCTTGCTGAATCAATCACCCAAACTACGCCTCGACGCAACATGACTGGAACTGGCGTAGCCTCACCTTTGACATCGCCAAAGGAAAACTCTCCCGACGTATCATCAGATACCGACCCCATGGCCGCCGGCGCTCCCGAGCATGATCAACCAACCATCGGCCTTTCCACGCCCATAGCATACTACACCCCCCTCAACTCCCTCACCTACTTCCTCAACCGCTCCTCCCAATTCCACACCGCCTCCAACCCCGACATCCTCGCTCTCGTCACCTCCTCCACGACCCCACCCCAACGCGCAAGCAAAGGCCCCAAGCACTGGAACACAACCTTCCACATCACCGACTTTAGCACCTGGCCCACAACCACGACAACAGTCAACATCTTCCGCGCCTACCAAACTGCCCTACCCACCGCTGATGCCGGCGACATCATCCTCCTCCGCGCATTTGCCGTGAAATCACTCAATCGCCACCCCACGCTCGTCAGCGCCGATGAGTCTGCCTGGTGCGTGTGGCGCTACAGCAAGCCGGTCTGGGGCACGTCGAAGCGCAATGCGTATGCAGAAGTGCGTGCGCGCGAAGAGGTCAAGGGGCCCGAGGTGGAGAGGGGCGAGGGCGAGTGGAGGGAGGTGGATAAGTTGAGGAGGTGGTTTGAGAGGGGTGTTAGGGGCGAGTTGGAGGAGAGGGGCAAGAGGACTAGGGCGGGGCGAGATGGTGTAGAAGATGAGAATGTGGCTGTTGACGGCGAGCAGAGTGGTGTGGTGGGTCATGGGCATATGACGACGAGTCAGGATCATGAGTAGAGAGGTGGATGGGGATTACTGGAAGGGGGCGTTTCCTAGGCGTTACGGTGGTAAAGAAGATAACATGGGGTTTGGAACGGAGAGGTGCAGTGTGGAATGTGTTGTTGTTTTTCAAGAGAGGTGCATCATCATATATCACATATAATCACACATTACATATCATTTCATGCCGAATGTCTTTGGAGAGTATGCATTGTGTCCCTTTTGGAGGGTTTGATTTCATGTTCCTTTCATTCTAAGTCATGTATTCATAGCCGTTGCAGAGGAAGATGGGTACACTCATCAGGAGTGGGCAAGCTACCATGCCAGTTCCAGAGTCCGCTGTTTCGCTCGCCTCAAAAGACAAACTACTCTAGTCAGATACTTGCTACCGACGCCTCGCCCGCCCTGCACAGAAAGCATACCGATCCCAACCTTCTACAAAGGCTGTCTAGCTCGTCTACACTTCAAATGCAGTAGAGAGCATTTATGGCTTCTCGTAGACCCAGTCAAACTGGGCAGACTTCCAGGTCTGGACCTCACCCTCCTTGAACCAGAGGGCAATCTCCTTCTTGGCGTTCTCGACGCTGTCAGAGCCGTGGCAGACGTTACGGCCGACGTCAAGAGCGTAGTCACCAC
>SSBG01000001.1:170508-193371 GCA_028220655.1 Shiraia bambusicola | reverse complement strand
AAAAAAAAAAAAAAAAAAAAAAAAAAAACAAGAAAACCTGAATAGATACCCACCCAGCTTTTATTCAATAATCTATTCACTCATTTGAGCTCTTCAATCCAGCATATTGTCAATCCTGCGTAAATATTATCCTTTGAATACTTGCTTCTTCCAGACCGGCCAGATCCAACAGTATCCCGTTGCAAATACCAATCCACGCACGGTTCCAGGCGAATAGCCTGTCGGGCGAGAAGTCGTTGAGCTTGATGGCGATGATGGTTATACGAATCGAAGGTCAGTTTCAGATGGTGTTGGTGCAGGTCTGGGTAGGTACACTGTGCATGTTGGAGTTAGACCTTTGAGTCGATGGCTGAGTTTGTATACTAGTCTTTGGAAGGAGTAAGGGAGGGCATGTATCGTCGATTTTGCGTTTGATTTTCTTACAGGTGAGGTAGAGGCTTTTGAAGCGGGGGGGTGGTTTGTGTACTCGTAGATGAGGAAGCGGAGCTCAGCTGGGAGATTGAGAGGAAAAGCGGTGGCTGACATTTTCTCGAGAGTCGTGCGTGTAATCGCTTGGCTTGAGGATACTTGCGGGCTATTGATAGTGGGTGGGATAAATAAGAAGTTTTGGGGGAATTCAAGGTTCTTCAAGTATATGATTGAATGTATAAATCTAAGGAGTCACATACCTGGGTAGTCTATGTCGCCATTCTAACTCTATTGCTCATTTGTCACTCGCACCACGCCCATTCTCAAACTCCAGTTCCAAGATTAGCATCCAGCTTTGGAGGCAAAGGCTATCACTCAGAAGATGGATTCTCGCGCTGGTTCTCGGCCCAGTCTTCCCATGCGCTCTGGAGCGATAGTTCTTCTTGGAGCCAGCGCAGAGAATACCCTGCCACTCTGGCGCGCCGATTCAAGCTCGAGAAATACTCCAACCTATCTCTAAGCTCACGGTCAGCTCTAACATTTAGCTTGTACCGCGGCTCAGGAAAAAGCTCAGTTCGACAGAGTGGACACGTGTGGCTAAGCCTGTCACATCCATGTATCCAAGGTTCGAGACAGGATACACAATAGGCGTGCTTACATGGCTCCGTGAGAACCGCTGGTGGAGTCGGTATATCGGCGCAGATGATGCAATACAAATCGCTAACATCGCCCAAGGCTACCGGCGAGGAGATTTCCTCAACTGGGATTGGCACACCATCCCATTCCAACGGGGCGTCTCCCTCCAAGGCAGCTCGTGCCCGAGCAATCTCGCCTTGCATCCGAGCCTGGAAGTTCTGTAAATCGCGACGGGCATCCCAATTATCTGGAATGCCAAAGACTTCGTACAGCCTGCCAATATTGGCGACAATCTCATTGAGACTGCTGCCTTCTGCACGTCCTTTGTAGAACGTGAGCCTGGACAAAACCAGGTATGCACAGCATCGCCTCAGACGCTGTCCCCACGTTAGTTGACCTGTGGGGAAGATGGAATCTGCCTTACTATACAGGTACTCGAGCATCTGCTCTATTGCCTGTACTCGACGTGTCATTGTCCCAGTTCTATCAGCAGGCTGAAGAGCCTCGTAGGCATCAAGGAAGCTTAGGAACTGGATTCGTCCACCATTCGCTGTCGGAATGTATTCTGCGTCAAAGAATCTTCCGTACTCAGAGTCGGCCAAAGCAGATTGAATATCTTTCTGGAGATAGCACATGCTCCAGTCACATGGGTCGTTTTGCAGACCAAGGAAATCTGTTTGCCAGTTGGGCAGAGCAGCAAGAGCTGGCTGGGCTCGAAATTCTAGCCGAGACAGTGCTGGGGTATTCAGCACTGCGAGGTGATTGCGTGCGCGCAAGGAGCGACGCGGCTCAGATTCAGCCCGGAGACGCTCATCGGCGTGTCGAAGAGCTTCATTGCACTGGATCTCTTGGGCCCATCGACCGGCTACAATTTGAATGCTGTTCATTTTGATTGAGGGAGATGAATCTGGTAGTGAAAGGTTGGCGGTGAATGTTGTTCTTTGGGTAGTGTTTTGGGCTGTGATTTGGGTTGTGAGTTGGTGAAAGTATATTGAAAAAGGGGCAAAGACTTTTGTTATATTGCAAAGGGGTCAGACCTTGTGAATGGACAAGATATATAGTGCAGTACATTGTTGCTGTATGGTTGGAATGCATATAGAGCATGGTAGCTGCACAGTGTCAACGCTGGGATTGTCAGAACTTTTAAGTTATTATTTTTTTCAAAATTTAGCCATGTTTTCACAATGGGTCTTGAGCTTGACAATCTGGATTGTTTTATGAAGACGGCTTGTGCTAACGCTAATAGTGACTTATCGTCCATTCTCTTGACTCGATCAATGTAAGTCAGTGCCTGTTTTGCTTGATCAGACACTGCTAATGGAACAACAGCTATTTCGGTAAAAGGACGTGTTTTATACACAAGAAAATCAGCTTTGTAAGTGCTAGAAGCTTATAAGTCACATATCACAGACGACCTTTCGCCAAAAAGATCTTTAGAGCGTAGGTAGTTGAATACTCACAAGGGCTCCTCGAAATCCAGGCAATATGAAGCATAGCGCTTGCTGACCCGGCTTTGGTCAAGTTTGTTTACGAGATCCAAGATTGTGTCGGATGCTGAACTGTATCTCAAGACATTTAAAAACAGTTAGTTGTTTGTCCATCTCTATTGTGAAACCAGTGCCAGGAAAGACATTGTCGTATAAACATGACTAGCAAACTTCGAACTAGTTGAAACAGACCTATACCAGCATTCCTTCTAGATCTGACTGCAAACGTGATGGAAGATACATAACTAGCTCTCCTAGAATACAGTGAGATAATCCTTCCATTCCTACGTTTCGTGTTTAATTGATGATTAATCAAGTAATTAAGAGACTAGTCAGATATCGGACTCGCAACACATAACTTAACACATTACTTGGTATATTTTGCCTCATTTCCGTACATATAAACAAGCTACAAGTCCGCAGTATACCTTATACACAAGCCTACCTACATAGTAATATATCTTGACGCCAACAAGCTACCTTCCCCTCCGTCACCAATAAATCACGTGATATTAATCTTCACCCTTTTATTTCTCTATTACCTAGTAGTACTAGCACAGAAACCTCCCCTCCCCTCTCTTAACCTGTCTATCTTCCTTACATTTTCCCATCCCCTTCCTATTTCCCATTCTACTTTCTTGTGAGTTCAAACCCTCCTAAACCCACTAATTAACTACCCATAACGAGTTAGCAAGCTAAAGGGGAGGGATCTAATCAGATCATCAGATAATCCCTCTTTTCACTCATTACCACCAATCTAACCCTCGCCCCGCCGACACCGCCCCGCCTCGTATACTTCGTAAGCTGCGCTCCGAAGCATCTCCATCCAGTCAGAATGCAGAAAGCCGGCGTGCTCGTGCTAGCTGGGGGCTGAATGACAGGCGGGGAGGGTGTGATTTGCTGAAGTGGCGGGTGGTTCGATTTTGGGGTGTAGGTAAGGTGCACAAGTAGTATTTCAGCAGACGGAAAAGCGAAGGGGGGAGGGGGAGAAAAATGTCACGTAATTACCAAAGGCGTAATCTTTCTTGTATGAAATGGTCTTTTGGATAATGAATTGTTTAATTTCTCAAATACATACGCTGCATAAAAAGCGTATACTCTGTAATCTAGACATGTTACAAAGTGACCCGTTGGGGCCGAGTAGTCCGATACTCCGTGACTCGTGAATAATGTAAGAAAAGTGCAATGCCGAAGAGGTGGTCTCGGAGTTTTCGTGATAATAATAATGCATAAAAGTCTATTAGGATACCGCCAAAGTAGACGATTTGATCATCAACTTTTTGTACCATGCAAAAGGGGGTTCCTCAAGGAGCAACTATGCCAACAAGTAGAGAAAACGTATGTAATGGGTATCAAGAGAGGTTGAAGAGAAGACAAGAAAAACCTGCAATAGCTCAAGGGCCCATGCTAAAAGACGACACCGACGCCAGTTTATTTTGATCGTGGCCGTCGATAAATGGTGAGTTACTGGCACGCCGTAGCTCCTCTGCCTTTTCGATGAGAGGAGCATTGGGGCCATCCGACGGACGAGGTTTAAGCGGGGTTCTGCTGTGTTGAAGAGTAGTGAGAATACTGCCAACATCAACTTCCATCGCGCTGTAAGTTCCAGGCTCCATCGAAGTAAACGAGCCAGATCGCGCAGTAAGCGGTCTGGACTGCGTCTGAATGGGCCTGAGCTGCTTCCACTCCCCAGTGTCTGCGTCCATGGGAACTCTGCCATCGAACAACTTGTACGTCTCGCTGCAGCCAATAGACCTACAGCCTGGAATAGGAGACGACTTTTGCGAGATGACATCAATCCTCGTCTCAATTCTTGGCTCCATGGTTTCCAAGGCCTTGCCAGTGCCTGAACTGCGTCGAGAGATGGGTGGTGTGGCCTCGCCTCGTAGCTGTGCAATTCTCTGGCACCAAGCCTTCTGCGCCGGATCCGCCTGGCATTTGTCGCAACTGCCAGGGCCCGTCAAGACAGGAGCAGAAGCAGACGCAGACGCAGACGCAGACGCAGACGCAGACGCAGGTGGGGCACTGGTGACTTGAGAAAAGTTCTCGCCATTTGACTGAATAGATTGGTCAATGCAAAGACAATTGCTCTCGTCAGTACAAAAGCCGCAGCTCTGATGCTCTGCAGCAAAGTCCTCGGTGGTGCGTCGCGGGAATTTTGCAGTGAAGTCGGTTTCAAGCTCAAGAGGATCTTGCGTGGTAGACGTTGACATTTCCACGCCTTGCATGGGTGTAGATGCATTCCGGCGTGGTAGAGGGACGGCTTGCATCAAGGGTGGATCATGTGCGTCATTGCCGGCCAGAACCTCTTCCATACAAGCGCAACTATCAGGTCGACACCTGCCACAACCACTTGAGGTATTGGGAGTACCTAGGCCAGTGAAGCTGCCGACCGACTCTCTTCTTGGCTCCTCGTCGCGCGTGTCCTGCTGCAGGTACCAGGAAGAGCTTGGCGTCATGGTGGCGCTGTGGCCTGGGAATGTTGGGGTGGGCATGGCTGCAGCAGTGGTGCCGGCTTTGAGGCGGTCGTATTCCTGCTTCCAAAATTGGCACTCGTTGGCTACAGCTTTGTTCTGTTGCTCAAGCAGGGAAATGCGCTGCTGCAGCTTATCTTGCTCGGCTATCAAGGCATTGCGCTCTTCGCGATGCTGCTGCGCCGTAATCTCAACCTGGCTTTGTAGCTCCTCCACCTTTTGCTGCTTCCTGGCGCGGAAGGCGCGCTGCGACTCGCGGTTCTGCGCCTTGCGCTTCGACTGCGGCTCATCCGTGGCGGGCTTGCGGCCTGGCTTGGGGCGAGGTGGAATGATGTAGCTTCTTCCCGTGGGGCCCGCTCCACTGGGGGAGGGGCCGCCCTCAGCCTGTGGAGAGGACGTCGTGGCAGCTGTAGGAATTCCTAGGGGCTGCAAGTCTGCGCCGTTGGCCCGCGGCTGTGAGGGGATGAGGACTGAGCAGTTGTTAGTTAGTTATTAGCCATTAGGTGAGCAAGACAAAATGTCAAAACAAAAGTACACAGAGCCAATTGGACCCTCGGTGCGTGGTGCATGGTGCAAAAGCAATGCCCGTAGTGCATGTACAACAACTAGAGACTAGAGACTAGGGACTAGGTACTGGGTAGTTGGGTGACTGACCTCGGCCGTTGTTGTTGTTGTTGGAGGGGCCCTTTCCCAGGTGCTGTGCAGAGTTTGCAAGCGGCAGAGATGGTGCAGCCGCGGGCGGCGTGGCAGCAGACGACGACGACCAGGCCTGGGGTGAGTGTGCTGGCGAAGGGAGAAAAGAACTGTCGCTTGAAGACGACGGCGGTTGAGCAGCAGCGTCGTCAGACATGATGGCGAACGAGGAGCACGCCGGCATTGGACCAAAGTGTGCAGCGTTATCAGATGTAAACCCTGCGTTATTAATTAGTTATCAGATCAAACTCTGTCAGCCGACACAGGCCGCCGACAACGGAGCGCCTCGGCTGCGGAACAACTTTACGGCGCAAATCACCGCTATTACTCCGTAGTTCACAATAATTAGTAATAACTAACACATACCTGCCATGCCTATTGTGGACATGGAACAACCACCCTTCACTCCTCCCAGCCTGCTCTCCACTGGCTGTGTCCCATGCCATGCTGCAGCCCGTCGCGTCAAATCTGCCATGCCCGCCTGGAATGGCATCTGTAGCTCTTCCCCTTGCGCCTTGTTCATGCTAGACAGCCCCATCTGAGGCTGTACTTCTTGATACCTGGTGCCTCGTACCCAGTACGTCGTCGACATCTCGCTGAGTAGCCCGGTCGCCTCTTCTTGTTGCATGCATCTTTGCACCGTTGAGAGCGTCTCGGTTGACCTGGGGCCAAAGTAAAAAATGCTACGACCATGCATCACAAATACTATAGGCCTAGTAGTGCTGGCGAGTCCTCATTGTCAGCATGCGCAGCAGAAACTAGGCTTGGCGGCCTACCTTTAAAGAGTATGTTGCTGCTGATGGGAATGAGCTGTCGGTAAAGAATGCCTTGATGTGTTTATTCAGTGCTACAGCGTGCACAAGTTGCTTTCGCAAAATAAAAGGTCGACTAGGTAGGGATCTAAGTAATTCTAAAAGACAGAGGAAGCCTCAAATACTTCACTGAGTTGCCTACAGGGCAGCCATGCAGTAGGATTTATACCAGTCACTTGCAAGTTGCAACTGCTCAGCCATTAGCCATGACAGCAAGGCTGTTGCCGTATGCTCCAACAACTCCTGGGACTGGTCCAAGGACCCGTGCAGGCGCAACCGTGGTACCTCTGAACCAATTCAATAAACATTTCGTCATCTGCACCGTCGTCTCGATTCTCCATCAGAAATACCATTCTTGGTAATCATTGTCCTCTCGTTGGCCTTCACTATTACCGCTTCTGCGTTTTCCTTGGTAGTACCCAGTTCTGCTCTTATGCGATATGCATAAGAGCCCGTGTTAATCTCAGTCGAGAATAGATCCTACTTCTACTTCTCTTCTTTCTAGTAGAGGGCACCATTGTTTTACACGACACGTCCTTTGCTTCATTTCTCAGTTCTTCTTGAATTTTGTAATGGGCGCTATGTTTTCTGCCATATGGTGGATGGATGACACCATGGAGGTCGTGGCGCAGTTAGTACCAGCCTTCAAGCGCCTGTGATTGGTCGAAAGGGACCTTCTTGGACAAGCCTTGCAAGTACGCCATGGAACAGAATCCCGCAAGCTCAGACTACAATCAGGTCCAGATTCACGTGGATGCAACACAAGTTCCTGGCAGACTTTCAAACACATGGGTGACCCGCAAACAGGCTCTGGTAAGCCGTTGCAAGTGGCTCTTGGTATCTCCTAAGTTTTCAACAAGACGATGATTTCTAACTTACTTGAGGCTATTAACCCGAATAGTTGGCCTTGTGGCAATCTACCGACCAGAGAACTATCTGCTCTGTATGCGCCCGAGCTACCGGCCGATGAGCCGGGCTTTGCACCAGAGTCGCTCATGACGAGCTTGGAACAAGAACTGAGACTGGATACCATGGGAACAAATGGGGTGACTATATTCTCACCGTATACATAAGTCAGTGTGATGGGCTACCCAAGATTCGGAAGTGAGTTCGATGATGCAATTCGCCTTGCTTTCGAACTCGCTTGCCGACGGTGACGAGCGCTAGGATACCGTTCACTGCTCAAGAACCCATGGAACCTATGCTTACTATTTTATTCGATTTGATACCAGCATAGAGCTGATCAGATGTCTTCTCAACCATCTCTTTCCGAGTAGCCAATATCATACTTGCTGAATTTGACAGTCATCGCCTCATAGCAATGATGACAATCGAAAGGGTATCGCGCTCGTTTCGAGAAGCTTTTTCAATGGCCTTGAAGAGCGTCATTACTTTCTTCCCCACATTAGATTGACCTGAATTACGAAATATATTTGACAGGCTCAAACTCTCACATTCGGCCCATACCCAAGCCAAACCTGTAGTACGTGTATCTGACCAAAAACAGATCGGAAAGCCATCAAAATAGTCGACAAGCAATGACTAATGTGCCACAGACTCGAATCGAATCACACCGCCATATTCGATACGCACTATGCACTACGCAAATCCACAGGCACGACCTCAATAGACACCCAGTAATAAACCCAACCCTTAACCCCCTTGGGAGCCCTCAACCAACGACCCGTCTCCCATAAACACACAATTCATGATCCACAGTCCACTTTCCTGCAACCCACACACACTGCCCATACACACTGACCTCCTCCGGCTCCCCCATCCCGCACTTCTCCATCACCCTCTTACTCGCTTCATTTTCCCTGTTCACAATCGCCCTTACCCACACTCCCACCCATGGCCCCCAATAGCCCGCTCTCGCCCGCCCACAGGCGTCCAGCATAGCGGAGATAGCCTCCGTCGCGAACCCCCGGCCCCAGAACTCGGGAAGGAACATATACGCTAGCTCGAGACTCAGGACTGTGGGTGTGGATGCATGAGCCAGGCGCGGCGCGCGGGACGTGTCACTTGTTGAGAGGGAGCGTAGAGTAATGAGGCCTGTGAAGAGAGCAGAGGGGTCTTGAGCATGAACCAGGTACGCTATACGGTAAGAAGATTCTTTGGTGGTTTCCCGGGCGGCGGCGGCGGCATCGGGGCCGACTGGGATTGGGAGAATGTTTTGAAGGGCTAGTTGAGTTTGGGAGAGCGATGTAGCGGGGCCGCCTAGGCTTTTTTGGTGGTTTAGAACTTGGAGGAGAAAGAGAAATGGTATATAAATGGTGGTGGGGAAGGGGAAGGTGCTTACGACCAGAAGGCGCTTTTTGCGTTGCTGCGCAATTGATGGATCCATTCTAGTTCTTGACTTGCTGGCGGTGCGGCGGTGAGCAGTGTGAGTTTGAGGCGGGGAGTGAGGATTATGGAGTCCATTGTGGGATGGAAGGGATTTTTGAAGGGTGTGACTGCTTGAATCCCTTTGAAAATTTCCTGGCAAAAAGAGAGTTGAGTGTTTTTATATTGATATAACTATAGGTACTCTTCAAGATATCAACGAAGAGCAATTTATTCCGAATCCAACATCTCAATTCAATAGACGTCGGTATTGTTTGGTGCTAATTAACTACATGTCCCCCTACGCTGTAGTTATTTAACTATGTGTGCCACGGCACTTGTTCCTTCATAGCTGCACCATCAACCATCATCTTAAAATAACCGAGGAGCAGCGGAGTAGAAGAAACAACCAGTTGTAGTCGGGCTTAAAATGTAATTAATTACTGCACGTTTCGGGTCGTCCCGGTCCCGAAGTCCGATTAGACTTGTGCTGTCCAATGCCGATTCCGACGCTAATTCTAACCCACGACTCACGAGTGGTGGTTATTACATAATCAGGTACAAAATGATATTACCTACTTCGTACGGATCATGTGATTTTGGTCACGTGATTCTTCCGCCTATACATAGTTGATATATAAGAATGACTAATCACATGCCTAGCTCATGTGCTTTGACGGGTACCGGATGATTGATGATACTTTACAATTGAGCATACTATGTAGGTACCTTGGACCTACGGAGTATGCGGAACTCCAATAAGTTCGTACATACAGATAGTTAGTGAACTAGCTCGGGGAAGCGGAAGGGAATTTGCAATGTATCTGTCTAGTATTGGACAGCAACGAGCATAGGCACTGGTGATGAGTTTGCACGAGCCAATGGCCGACTGCCTAGGTTTGTTCATGCAGAGAGGGGGAGGGCCCATCTCTTCAGTACATGCCCTTTAGCTGGCGACCGAATAACTATTAGTTAATAGTTTCAGGTCGTACGGAGTACAGACCCGTCAACTCGAAAGTTCCGCGACATGCCTTGTGCTAACTAGGTATAACAAAGCGTTGTGAAGGGTACAAATTTTCGACATGGTGTTTGTCCAAGCATATTCATTGTCCAGCCGCGATGTATGCAATGTTCCGTTCGAGCAAGCCAGTAGGTAGGCCGCCTTCTCCATTAGTTAATTCAGTCCAGGGTATTAAGTGTTTGCTGCGTACGACTGGCCATGGGTAGTCCGTTAACAAAGACGGCATCTTCCATACCTAGGTGTTTTGCTGCGTGGATGTTGGTCGCCTCGCACACTTTGCCCCCTTTGGCCTGAACTTCCAGAGCATCGCCAATGTGGCCAATAAAGATCGTATCGTGTTGACGAACTCTAATGATCCATTGAGAGTCGCGCATGTGCAAAAGGCCAATCGTTCAATTGGCGACGCCTAGCTAGTGCCTTTCCACAGAATCAAACTTGCTCCTTCCTTTCAAATTGACGTCTCATCCTGAAAACGAAAAACGACTTGTCTGAAACTTCTCCGAGCTATTCGGATACTGCAACATCATATTTGGAATTTCCTTGAAGCCGTCTGTTGGAGTGTGGCTGTATGAAAACACATAATAGCACAACGCAACATCATGGAGGGTAGACTTTATCTGTCGAGTTTAGGGTTGACGTATTTACCTGCCAGTACGTCACAATTAGCACATCAAACATACTATTAGTGCATGCTAACAAATGATATCTAGACGTCTACATAAAGCGTGTTGAACGCTTACATACAAGATACAGCCTGCTGACCCGCGCTATCAACATTGACCACCTCCTGCGATATGTTGAATGTCTTGCCGGTTCATACATTCATGTGCGATCGATGCTGTGCGGCAAAAACAATACGCTCAAATCTCTTTAAAGACTGACTGCCAATTTGAAATAGGAAAAAATCTAAAATTCTTCGTTTTGGATCGACAAGGCAGGTGCAGCCTTCGTATACACGTTGACAAGGCTGAGTACCCAGCCGCCAGCCAGTCCAGAGTCGGGCGAGGCGACTGACGTATTCTTGTTGTTATGATATCCACCTTCTCTTCCAAAGCAGTCGAGATTCGAGTACTTATACCGGGAATTCCCACTTTGGCATGGTGTGTTACCCTCGAGGGGCCGTAAGTTACATCTCTCTCACTGTGCTTGAAGAGAGACTGACATGCCCAAGCTCAATCAAAATCCCCAAATGCGCCCCCATCTCCTTACCATCGCCCGCTGCTCCTTCAACATTATAGAGTATGAGATGGGGTGACGACATAACAATACTCAAAGGTGAGCTTATGCTCAACAACACGGTGAAGGAATGGCAACGTAGCGACAGAAGGCTTGCCAGAAGAAGATCCTCGAGAAGCATTGACATGGTAGTAATTTTATTGGTCTCGTAAGAGGAAATACCACCTCCAATGGTTCATGGGCAAACGATGTCGTCGTCTTCAGCTGTGCTGACTCAAGGCCCAGAGCGAATTAATTGAAGGTTATTTCTCTAATTCGAAATCGTAATGGCCAGGATACAGTCAAGTCACCGTATACCGCGTTGATCACGCCGCACCGGAGGGTTCAGATTCAATTCTGGGTGAGCTTTGCGCTGATGCTTCAGGCGGGCATCGTTTCTTTTGAAAGTTCTCGTACACCATGAGCAGGATAAAACGCTTTCACCACCGTCCTGCTTGTGTTTGTGGCGACGATGCCGACACATGTTACCTTTAGCGTAGGCACCAGTGAACTCTTGACTGCACACGCTACATATAAGGCTTTCGGTCTCCGGTATTGTGCTGCCATCTATCGCTGACTGGCCGGGACCCGAGCCGTTCTGGCGATGCCCAGCGACAGGGAGTGCCGATGGCTTCTTATTGAACGTATCAGCGTTCTTCCAGGAACCCGGATCAAATACACCGCTAGCTGCGGTATGCTGATCACAAAATGAGGCATTATCGGATGGCCCACAAACTGCTGGGAGAGGAGCGTTTCGCTGTTGAGTGTCCGTCAACATAGAGGGAGATGGATTTTGCACGAATGACGGCGCCCAGGAACCAGGAACTACATCGCCTTCCATATGACCATCGACAGCTATATTGTTCCATGTGGGCTGAGTACTGTTATATATGCTGACCCCCGGATATAACATGAGGAAATCTACAGATTCGTCTGGTAAAGCATGATAGCTACTACTCGATGTTCTGGCGGATTCGGTGTATGGAGTAGAGTAAGTCTCAACAGTTTCTTCATGTTTGGCTTGAGAAGAAGCCATATCGATGACCGAGATAACAGCGCGACGCAGTAGCTTCAATAGTGCCCCTCACGCCTAGTCTCTTTGGCTTAGTACTACAACTTTATGAAGGACTACTTCTCAAGCCTAAACAGAATTAGTGCTTCATGAACCTGGATAATATAAAGACTGGCTGGTATAATACGAAATGCTCAAACATTGGGTACACACTGGATATGCTATAGACTTAGGCAAAACAGCTCAGAAGAGGCCAGAAAAGTTACATCGTTCTGGATCTGGTACAAACACATACAACACCACGTTCTCGACATACCTCAGTTCAGTTTCCTGGCGCTCTTCCCATATGGTCACCACCTTGGGCCCGAATCAGTGAAAAGCTGGGGGAAAGTAAAAGAGTGGGAAGTTATAGACTGCGTATGAAAGTGAGCTGCTATTGTGGCTAAACAGTCAAAGCTGCTGTCAACATGGTCCCTTGCCATACTTGAGGGTTGGGCACGAGGGACCATCCGTGCTCAGTTGGAAAAATTCGCAGAATTCGCAGAGCCGCACCGAATCAACAGCGCCAACGACGACGCCGTGTTCATAGGTCCAAATCGAACAAAATTGTCCTGACATTTTTTTTTTCCTATCTACAATCACGAGGAAGAATACCAGCCAACCTAGCCAGCCCATACCCATGAGAGTACAGCCTTCTGTGCCATCCCGGTGCATATCACAGCCACTCATGATCGGTCACGAGAGAGATGCTCTAGTCCTCTCATGCATAGTGAGAGACTGGGCATATCATACCGCTGTTGGAAAGAGTCAATATAGTTGGACAGCATTGGGCGAGGAAACCACAGGGGAGCATGTGTCTTGTGTGAGTTTTGCCTCCGATCTTGGCTAAAATTGATAAGACAGATGGACGGGCAATCTTTTCGCGTTCAACTACGGTGTATTAAGTCACGAAGAAGACCAAAACTTTGAAAAGTAGGCGCAGGCTTCTTGCAACATAGCCTCCTTGGATTAAGTTTCGAGGCGACCCAATGACAGCTCACCGTACACTAATGACTATGCGGCCCATCACCTTACAGCTGCCGTCACCACTTCCATTTCACATTAACAACCAGCAACAACATGGTCCTCCCGTCATGCAACAGGAATTCACAATGCATAATCGTCGTGTCTGTGATTACACGACCCCGGGACGACATGTCATTCCACGAAAGCGCCAACGAAATGTTAACTACATACATGATCACCAAACCAGTCCATCGATCGGTCGATGAGCGGCAAAATGCGCATCCACAATTGAGTCTGCATGTAACGGCTCTGTTCCTCCAAGGTTGTGCGTAACATCATCCAGATGACATTTGCTCCCTCTGTTGATCATAACTCGTTCCTGATTTGTGTTGCCTTGCCGCTAGCCTTTTAGAAGAGGCAGCAGGGGAAGCCTCATGTCATTGCGGAAGACACATTGAAACCTCACTGGGGTCAATTACATCATCTACTCAGGACTCAGAAGTCAGCGCAGCAGCTTTGGCAAAGCCCTTTCATGCATTCCAAGGAGTGCATTGATTTAGGTAAGTGTATAAAGCAAAGCTGTCCGCAGCGTCACATATCCAATATTCTCATATTCTCCGATAGGTCAATTTTTGCACCGCACAACAAGACGGCAACTGGTTGCCTTCCGCAGGGGCAGCATCTACGAACAACATGGAAACAAAAAGCAACGATCGCTCCACCCCGCCTTCACCGGCCCCCTACATAAAAAACTTTGTGAATGTTGTGCGCCTAATGTTTCTATCCTGTGCGTCAACTGACCACATGTGACCAGTTGGCATAAAACTCGTTGAGAACAGAGACAAGGGCAGGCGAAGGCAACATGATTTTAGGCCTGTTTTTCTGCTGACTAGGGAGTGATCTCTGGGTCATATTATGTACTCTCATCATCGAACATGATCGTCTAGGTAGGTAGTAGGAATACAGCAGCACAGGCTCATTTTGCGGTCACTCCCGCTATTGATCTGTGCCATTGCGGCACAGGTCAGGCGTCCAACATCAAGAAGCTTTCAAGCTTGCAAAGCGTACGTAAGTCTCGCAATTAGGGTGCATTTTCAATGGCTGGTCGAAGAATATTGGTATACAGAGTACCTAAACAAACTTGAGAAAAAAGCATAGATACGTGGTTACGCAATGGAGCTATTATCCTCTTGCCAACCCAGGACACAGAGTGCCTTGATAACCATTCCCAGATAGACGTATGACCAACTTTGCGTCAAGAAAAATATTTTGACAGAAAATAGGGCAGAAAAGCTAATATTACCATGACTACCCACTCACTCCAAAGACGGAAATAAAATTCCCCAAAGTTCCAAATGTAAAACATGACATTATAATATGCGAGTCGAATACACGACCTGATCATGTGTAAATCGTGCATCTAACTACCTAATTTCTATCTAGGCATTAGTTGCTAAGCTGCAAGCTTGATAAAAGACTTTATGTTTTCATGCAAAGCCACAATATATCATCACAAAAGCAAAATCGAGTCTGCGAGCGAAGGAAGAAAAATTATTGTATGTGTGTGTGTGTGTGTGTGCGCGTGTGTGTGTGTGAGTGCACTTCGTACATTTACGAGAAGTAATAGTTAATCAAAACAAAAATATATACATGAAAGCTTTGATAAATTCCTCAACAAGGTTCATGCATATGGCATGTGCCATCTAGACGCTCAGTTAGGGACGCACTGACTGTGGTAGTCATTGTTGTACATGCACTTGTATCCGCTAATGCAGGTGGTAGGACCAGTGTAGCCTTTACCGCCACATTGACCGTAAGCGGGAACCTTGCCTGGGGAAAGGGCGAGAATCTTGACAGCCGCGTGCTCAGCTATAGTGACAATGTAAGATGTGGGATTGGTGACGACATGTCTAATATGATGGGTTAGAGAAATTGCAGAATTAAAACGTGAGAGCGAGTGGGCCAACTACTTACCCAGGGAAGATGGAGGCATCGACAACATGGATATTATCTGTGCCGTAGACTTGGGTGTTAAGGTCGACGACAGCACTTCCGCCTTTCAGACCGCTGTCGGTTCCGATTTTGGCGGTGCCAATCCAGTGGTTGGCACGGCGTGCAGATGGAGTCTTGGGAAGGCTGGCTACGTATTCCTCGACAGTCTGGTTTTCATTTGGCACTTGGAATTCAATGGTAGGGTTTTTCCTGATGGAAGCCATCATGCTCTTGATACCAGCGATGACGGCACTGGTATCAGCATCATTCTGGAGATACGGTGCCTTGCTAACAAAGATTCCAAGAGCACCATTGATGGAAATGGAACCTCGAGAAGTGGCGCCGCGACCAAGATACTGGCTAATGGTGAGACGATGGGTATTGTTGGGACCAGGACCTTCGACACGCGCAGTCCACTGAACAGAGCGATCAATACTGTCAGAGCCCTTGATGACTTCCCACGCGAGAGGACCAATGTTGGGAGCAGATTGAGCGAGAATGCCTGAACGCTTGGAAAGATAGAGGTCCTTATCTGCTTCAATAGGGGTAGCCCAGGCTTTGTAGAAATCGTAGAAGGAGATGTTGGGATGGCGGATAACAAGATCAGTGTTGACATGGTCATTGAGGTTCTGGCCAACAGGAAGATTGATCCAGCTAGACTCACTGATGAATGTTGGGCCATCCTGAACACTGTTCTTGACGACGGTGAGCTGGTCCTTTGGTCCAATACCACTGCGGAAGAGAATCTTGGGGGATCCAAAAGTACCAGCAGAAAGAATGACACGGCCTCCAGGCTTGAGGTTGACGGTACCACAGTACCCGCTTTCTAGCTCGACGCCAGTAGCTTTACCAGCAGTTCGAACGATACGTCGAGCCATGGTGTTGGTCAAAAGTCTAAAGTTCTTCCTTGCAAGTGCAGTAGGAAGGTACGCACCAAGAGGCCCTTGCCTTTGACCATTTTCGTACATGAAGAATGAGTGAGAGAATACACGGTTCTTCTGGTTTTGCTGATCGTTCGCAGACACAGACTTCCAGCCATCTGCACCGAGCGCTCCTGATAAAACATCAAAGCCTTCCTGCTTGTAACGTTTGCCGTCCACGGATGGAGTGTCCGTGCCCGGAATACGTTTGAAGACACGATCAATGGCGGGCTTAACATCAGAGGACTTCCAGCCACTTGGGAAGTTGTAGTCAAAATCCAAATCCACTGGCTTCCACCACAGGGCGGCGTTGACAGCTGCACCTCCACCAAGAACGCAACCAGCCATTTGATCAATATCGGAGCAGGCAACACCAGTAGAGTCGATCCATATTTGATTGCAAAGACCAGGTATGTCAAAACGAGTAAGGCTGTTGCTTGTTGCCCACTCCGGGCCCATTGTGCCACCAAAACGAGCCAAAGATGGAGGACCCTTCTCGATGAGTAGCACACTCTTGCCAGACTCAGAAAGCTTGTCTGCAACGGGTATACCACCAGCACCGCCGCCTACAACGATGTAGTCATAGGTGTCAGTGGGAGCGGGCAAACCGACACACTCTACAGGGGCAGTTGGGGTAGGCGTGGGTGAATTTGAGGGTGAGGATATAGGCGGGCTTGTGGGAGGGACTGCAAGCTTAATCCAGTCGGCGTATTTGGCGTTTCGTGCATCGGCAACTGGTGCACCGAATTGAGATTGACCCTTGCTATGAACAACCCAAGATCCAGAGAATACTTCTTTATGCTGGGCCCAACCAATGACTTGTACTTCAGAGGTTGGAATTTGCGAACCTGCGGCACCATTCTGGTTCCAGATCCAACACCATTGGCATCGATAAATCAGCTCAAAATTGCTATCTGTCACGCTGTGGCTGATTTGGGTGATAGTTGCGTTACCGGTGTAGTCGTCAGGAGTGACATAGCCACTGAAGGGATGAGTAAGGAAATCTTCCCTCGAGTAGCGTTCAACTTACCCAGCCCAGACAAACTTGGTCTTGACGGCATCCTTCTCAGGCCACGCTACAAGGAGCAAAGAGTTGGGCATACCTCCAGCGTGACTCACGCCAGACCAACCTTGTCTGTTTGGTTCAAGCGATCCTTTCTACGAAGAATTAACCAATGCAGGTATTAGGAATTCAGTAAACTTACAATGTAGCCAATGTATTCGTCATTGCTACCTGTCGGAGAGTCTGGCAAAGCATAACCCCACTCGAAGCCACCAGCAGTCTGGTCCGAGCTGACTTGCTGTCGCCAGAATGTGATGCCAGTTCCAGGATGGGTGAACTTGTCCTGAGCAAGGGCAATTGGTGCAACTGGATAGGTCAGTATGTCAATGTTGACACGTTTGTACATAGAGACTCACAAAGAGAGGACAGCAGCGAAGCTGCCTTGGCGACAGTGGAGCCCTTCATCTTGAAGATGATGAGACAGCAATTCGTGGACAAGATGAGAAGACCAGACAGCGAGATGCAGTGACCACGAGTAACCCATTCACGTTGCTGGCTACAGGCTGATTATATACATGCCTAGGTACTTTATCCTAGCCGAAATTCGCTATTTCTGGAGCAGAATCCGATAAGCCAAGAGATCATGTAGTCATACATCTGGCGGCAGTAGAAAAACTCCTCCATGTTCAACCAGGTCAACTACACGCAGCCTGGCAGGGTCACACCCAGCCGTTAGGCCAGGTGAATATAATCACGGATAGTTATAATTGGTAGCGGAGGCACAAATTTGCTTTGACTGAGATTCGGGCCTAGTTAGCAATATATAGAAATAATGCAGTAAGGGTGTCTGGTTGATATAGATTAATGCGTGGCGGTACACAAGGCTCATTTGCCGTTAGATGCTTGCTCTTCACTGCTGTCTAACCCGATCAGGTCTCCCCACGGTCGCTTCATATGCCATAATAGGCATGGTCGGTGCAACGGTCGGTACAATGGCCAGTAACCTCTACCCAACTATCCGTGCTTCAAGGACCACTCCAAAACCCAAACACACAATCTGCACCGCGAGATTCTTCTGGAAATGCCACTGGCGCTTGCACCAGGCTCGCTTTGTAATCCCATGTTTTTTGGGATTTGAAAGGTTAACTATGCCGCACAGCCGCAAAGACTACCTCAGAATAAACGCTCATCTGACAGAACGAGCATAGTTACTTCATAGGACGAAGCATGACGGCAATTAATTATATTGCGTACGTTTTCGCTTCTCGTTTCGTTACCTAAACCCTCCATAAGTTGTTCGCACATTTGCGCTAAAAGACCTTGGTCTAGCCACCGGCATATGTGCCGCACACGATCATATGACCCTTCGTCACTAGACCTCTTTCTTTCTTCGGGTTCAATGAATCGTTGCTGACTGCTTGCTTACAGTGTCATGTGTACCTCGTATGGAGATTCGAGTTGGAAGCATCGCTGGACATGAATTGGAATGCTTCCACGTCTCAGATTGGCATCAACCATCACAAACCTAGGAAACGTTCATCGCCCATGACTTCGAAACACCTCTTGACAAGGCCGAATACTGGCTGAAATATGAAGGTATATTTCCTCTGTTGACATGTGCTTGTTGCCTCTCGTACCTGTTTAATATTCATGCAGCGTGTGTCGAGGGCCTTGGACCCGGCTCGCAATATTCCGACCTATATTGACCGACCTATGGATCCAGTGCAAGTGGAGGTCGTCCGGTAAAACGTCGTATAAGCTCAAGTACTAGGCACCTCGCCACATTCCGCTGTAGTCTCCTCCGTGTTGAATCTGGCCAAGGTCGAACAAAGCTTCGCCATGACTTCATATAGAAGCCTCATTCATTTTACAATCGTTTCGCTTCTCTTCTCATCTGGAAATTGAGAAGCTTTGTGCAAGATGAAGACCTCGTTTGCCACTGCGCTTTTTGCTGCTAGTGCGTCAGCGCATACTATATTCACCCAGCTATATGTAAACGGTGTGGGACAGGGCCACACCAAGGGTATTCGCGTGCCGGTAATTCCATTTTTCCAGGCTTTACTCTCGATTATCCCTGCTAATAACGTGAAAGACATAACTATGATGGGTATGCACACCATAATTCCACGTCCAAGACTCGTTGACCTGTGGATTAGACCCATTCAAGACGTGACATCCAATGACATTATCTGCAATGGGGGGTATGGTTTGCCCTAGCTCACTCTAGGGGGTTTCGTTGACATGCATTCAGTCCAAACCCACTCAGAACACCTCTTCCCACGGACGTTATCAATGTACAGATCCATCGCTCTGACGCCGTATGCGACTATCCCTGACGTATTTACAGGTGAAAGCTGGAGATCGGCTTACCGCAGAATGGCACCATACCCTTGATAGCACGCCTGAGACTGATAAGTCTGACCCTGTCGACCCTAGTCATTTGGGTCCTATTTTGGTCTATCTTGCCAGGGTGGACAATGCCCTTACAACCATAGTGACTGATCTTAAATGTGTGTATATTGCAATGATCTATGATGAATCTTGGCTAATTTTAAACAGGGTTCAAGATCTACGAAGACGGCTTAGACAGCAAGGGTGAATGGGCCGTTACCCGGCTCTATAATAATAGGGGCAAGGTGGACTTTGTTCTTCCTTCGTGCGTTCCTGCTGGACAGTTTTGAAGATATCTTCTACGAGCTGAGCTCATTGCTTTACACGCTGCATCAAACTACCCTGGCGCCCAGTTCTATATGGAATGCGCTCAGATCAACGTCCAGGGTAGCACACCCAAAAGGTACACCGACGCCGTTTTGCCGCGCTGGCACCTAGCTACGCATGCTGGCTTTAGTCCGTCTTATGTGAGTTTTCCGGGAGCTTACCAGGGCACCGATCCTGGCGTGAAGTTCCAGCTGTACTGGCCGAAGCCGACGAGTTAACTATCCCGTTCCGGGTCCTCGGCCACTTGTGTGCTGAGCTCTTGGAATGGCTGGTCTCAGCGGCCAGTATATCCGGAAGGTAGTTATATGATGTCGACATTGGTCAATGGTAGCGAGCCTAGGTAGTTAGATCGGCCACATGTATTTTCTATATAGGTACTAGTTAGAATCAACCACACTCGGTTCCGCTGCTCTCAACTACTTGCACCTTTATCGATATCCTAGCAAATACCATCAGTCGTGAAATGTCTTTGTAGACTACCTACTCTCACAGCGCCCCGCTATTCGGTACTTGCACATGTGATCTGCATCCGCTGGAACGCCGTTGGAAACCGTACCTGCATCTCCTGCGGTCCACAATTTACACAACACCACCACATATTACTTCGTAACTCAGCTCCACATATTACCTCACCCTCCGCAAGACACCCCGCCACCAACGCCACAGCCATTTCCAACACTTGGATCCTTCAAATCGCGATATACATTCGAATCTACCACAAACGCCGAAATGCATGACGAGCGTGAGTTGCCCAGATCCTTCCAATCTATGCGCTGCTACTCCTCCGCGTCCATCACAGCACACTTCCACCACGAGCAGAGACCTTTTCTCGAAAAGCGAAAAGAATGCCCATCCTACATACCATTACATGAGTCTCTCGAACCCCCCCGACTAATATCCTCTACTCGAGAACACTTTACAAAAACAATCACCATACCCCAATACCACCCTCTTATAATTACCATAACTAACAAAACAATCACAGATCCCCACCCCCTCCTCGCCCAAGTCCCCCTAACAGTCTCCCCCTTCCTCTCCCTCCCAACCTCAGTCCCCCTCCCATACTCCTACAAATCCCTCCCATCAACCCTCCCTCCCTCAATCCTTACTCCCACCACAAATCAATCGTCTTCTACTGCCGATTCCCAACAACAACAACAGCAGCAGCAGCAGCAGCAGCAGCCGCCGCCGCCGCAACCGCAACAAAACGCATACGTTACCAGCGCATCAGGAACTTCAGCGACACCAGATCAGATTCTCTCGTCTTGCCTTGCGCTGCAACAACATTTGGCAAAACTCGAGGCTGATGCAAAACACACGCTCGAAGAGTGGCAGGAGAAGCGTAGGCAAGAGGATTTGGCGGAGAAGAGAAGGGTGGCGCCTGGGTGGCTGGATAGTGGCGTGCACATCATCAAGCCTGAGAATGTGGAGGTTCCTGGGCTGCAACAGCGACGGTATCAAGCTGAGCCGCCAAAGGATTTGATGGATGAAGATCCGCAGAGGGAGAGGAAGGAGAGGGAGGGCGAGGAGTTGGATAGGGTGTTTGGAAGTTTAAAGGTCTAGAGGTTTAGGGCTTGGCAAATTGTAAATGATAACACGACATGCATGTACTGGAGTCTGCGTCAAATTTTGGTGTCTGGGACGCTCTCTCAGATCAATGTAAATAAAGATCAAAGAAGGTTGCATGCGACCAGCCGAAACTACACTAGATTAATTTACCCAAGCTATAAAGCTATGAAGTGCTATGACATGTAGTACAGCTCCAGCCCAGAATGTTTTCAACTCCTTTCTTCGTCTTCTGGCCTAACATCCCCTGATCTTGCGATCCACCGTCACGACGCGGCATTACAAACATATGAGAAGAGAAAGAAGGGGAATCTTGAAGGAAGAATATCGAACGCCGTCGTCCTCAGCGCAACCCACTACTATGATAAAGCAGCAAGTTTTTAACGACGTCCGTGAGAGCGGTTGATGCTGCCCTGGAGGGCATCAACCTCTGTCTCGAGCCTCTTGATCTCCGCATGGCTGGCCTCAAGGTCCTTATTCAAGCGGTCGCGTTCGGCGATCAACTTCTGCTCCCATTGCCTAAATCGTTGCTCTTCAACCTTGACCTGTTCGGTGAAGCGCTTGCGGAGCGCTTCCTCCTCTTCCTTGAACTTGGGATTGTCAAGCTTCCTTGGACGCGCTTCACCGAACTTCCTAGTTTCCATTTGCTGTGCGCGGTATGCCTCATAGTGGTTCTCCTCGGTAGTGTGAATAAGGTCGAGCATGTGAGTGCGGATCAAAATAGCACGCAGCTTCTTGAAGTCGCAGTGCTCCTCGTTCTCGACTTCAGCGACACCCCAGGCATATTGACGGCCCTTTACGGTACGGCCGTCGTTAGTTTGGACGTCCTTCTCGGAGCCAATGACAGAGAAGGGCATGGCGTCAATGAGGGTACGGGCGTGCTGCATAGCGGCAGCATCGTCATCCTCAAGAGGGGGCGTGTAGATCTTGATGCCCTGAGCATCAATAACCTGGCGCACCTGGTTCGAGTTAGCGTTTGCGTTTGTAAAGTGGTCACAGTATCAACATACACGCTGCTTGAACTTGAAAAGATCTGCAGGGCTCAAAGTATCAGCCTTGGCGACAACGGGAATCAAGTTGACGCGGGTGCAAAGCTTCTTCATGACCTCAATGTCCAGAGGCTTCAGCGTGTGGCCAGTGGGGCGGATGAAGTACAGGCAAGCGTGAACACGGAGATCGATCTTGTCAGTACGACGAGGCTGCTGCTCCTGCAACATGTACGACTCATGCTGGTCGTCGAGGAATTCAATAATGGGTTGCCACGAATCGCGGTTGTTCACGTAGTCGCCGAAGCCAGGGGTGTCGATGACAGTGAGGCGGACTGGGAGGTGTCAGTTTCTCGTATGGTAAGGGATTGGAGCGTGCGTGCCCTTGAAGAACTTCTCCTCGAGCTCAGCCTTGGTGATCTCAATCTCGACCGTCTTGTCCATCTGCTTGTGGTGTCGTCGCTTGTGGTCGGCGTAATTCTTGATGGTGGTCGAGAAGAGCGTGTTGATGAAGGTAGTCTTTCCAAGTCCAGACTCGCCAGCAACCTGTCATGGTCAGTTTCCAACTTCTCAGTGTACAGTTGGGTGCA
>SSBG01000001.1:156809-170498 GCA_028220655.1 Shiraia bambusicola | reverse complement strand
CCCTCCCTCCCTCAATCCTTACTCCCACCACAAATCAATCGTCTTCTACTGCCGATTCCCAACAACAACAACAGCAGCAGCAGCAGCAGCAGCAGCCGCCGCCGCCGCAACCGCAACAAAACGCATACGTTACCAGCGCATCAGGAACTTCAGCGACACCAGATCAGATTCTCTCGTCTTGCCTTGCGCTGCAACAACATTTGGCAAAACTCGAGGCTGATGCAAAACACACGCTCGAAGAGTGGCAGGAGAAGCGTAGGCAAGAGGATTTGGCGGAGAAGAGAAGGGTGGCGCCTGGGTGGCTGGATAGTGGCGTGCACATCATCAAGCCTGAGAATGTGGAGGTTCCTGGGCTGCAACAGCGACGGTATCAAGCTGAGCCGCCAAAGGATTTGATGGATGAAGATCCGCAGAGGGAGAGGAAGGAGAGGGAGGGCGAGGAGTTGGATAGGGTGTTTGGAAGTTTAAAGGTCTAGAGGTTTAGGGCTTGGCAAATTGTAAATGATAACACGACATGCATGTACTGGAGTCTGCGTCAAATTTTGGTGTCTGGGACGCTCTCTCAGATCAATGTAAATAAAGATCAAAGAAGGTTGCATGCGACCAGCCGAAACTACACTAGATTAATTTACCCAAGCTATAAAGCTATGAAGTGCTATGACATGTAGTACAGCTCCAGCCCAGAATGTTTTCAACTCCTTTCTTCGTCTTCTGGCCTAACATCCCCTGATCTTGCGATCCACCGTCACGACGCGGCATTACAAACATATGAGAAGAGAAAGAAGGGGAATCTTGAAGGAAGAATATCGAACGCCGTCGTCCTCAGCGCAACCCACTACTATGATAAAGCAGCAAGTTTTTAACGACGTCCGTGAGAGCGGTTGATGCTGCCCTGGAGGGCATCAACCTCTGTCTCGAGCCTCTTGATCTCCGCATGGCTGGCCTCAAGGTCCTTATTCAAGCGGTCGCGTTCGGCGATCAACTTCTGCTCCCATTGCCTAAATCGTTGCTCTTCAACCTTGACCTGTTCGGTGAAGCGCTTGCGGAGCGCTTCCTCCTCTTCCTTGAACTTGGGATTGTCAAGCTTCCTTGGACGCGCTTCACCGAACTTCCTAGTTTCCATTTGCTGTGCGCGGTATGCCTCATAGTGGTTCTCCTCGGTAGTGTGAATAAGGTCGAGCATGTGAGTGCGGATCAAAATAGCACGCAGCTTCTTGAAGTCGCAGTGCTCCTCGTTCTCGACTTCAGCGACACCCCAGGCATATTGACGGCCCTTTACGGTACGGCCGTCGTTAGTTTGGACGTCCTTCTCGGAGCCAATGACAGAGAAGGGCATGGCGTCAATGAGGGTACGGGCGTGCTGCATAGCGGCAGCATCGTCATCCTCAAGAGGGGGCGTGTAGATCTTGATGCCCTGAGCATCAATAACCTGGCGCACCTGGTTCGAGTTAGCGTTTGCGTTTGTAAAGTGGTCACAGTATCAACATACACGCTGCTTGAACTTGAAAAGATCTGCAGGGCTCAAAGTATCAGCCTTGGCGACAACGGGAATCAAGTTGACGCGGGTGCAAAGCTTCTTCATGACCTCAATGTCCAGAGGCTTCAGCGTGTGGCCAGTGGGGCGGATGAAGTACAGGCAAGCGTGAACACGGAGATCGATCTTGTCAGTACGACGAGGCTGCTGCTCCTGCAACATGTACGACTCATGCTGGTCGTCGAGGAATTCAATAATGGGTTGCCACGAATCGCGGTTGTTCACGTAGTCGCCGAAGCCAGGGGTGTCGATGACAGTGAGGCGGACTGGGAGGTGTCAGTTTCTCGTATGGTAAGGGATTGGAGCGTGCGTGCCCTTGAAGAACTTCTCCTCGAGCTCAGCCTTGGTGATCTCAATCTCGACCGTCTTGTCCATCTGCTTGTGGTGTCGTCGCTTGTGGTCGGCGTAATTCTTGATGGTGGTCGAGAAGAGCGTGTTGATGAAGGTAGTCTTTCCAAGTCCAGACTCGCCAGCAACCTGTCATGGTCAGTTTCCAACTTCTCAGTGTACAGTTGGGTGCATTCCTACCATGATGGTGAAGGCGGCGCCACGCTTAGCGACAATCTTGTGCCTGTCCTACGTTAGGCTGTACACTGCGTATCCCGTCAGAGGTGCATACCGTTGGTTTGGCAGCTACAATTGACTGTTAGCATCATACACGAGAGTCTTGTATAGAGCCATGGGAGTATACGTACATTGGCAATGCCAATGGGGGATGCAAGCTCGGCCATTATGCTGAAATGCGAGTGACCTGCTGTTATGTGTTGAGTCTGGGGGGGGGAGCAGTTAGTCGGGTAGCTTCGACGACAAGAATTGCTTTTACACTGAAGGCCACTGACTCGGCTTGAATTTAGGCTGGGATAGAGGTCACAGCGGTGGTGAAAGGGGGAGAGAGTGAGGGCAAAGCGGAGGAAGGAAGTGTGGTGTTGATGTTGGCGGACAATTTGGATCCCCTTTCTGCACGTCGCTCCTACCGTCCCTGAACGGGGAAATCGCGCTAGTCCCATTAGCCGCTAGCCACTAGTTAGGTATTGGCTTAGTGCACACTATGGCTTCTCCTCCAAGAAGCTCGGGCCACTATCTCAAGAAAAAAGTTCACGATGCCATCATCTCGTCCCCGCGCAGAGCCATGCGACGGTAACACGCTCTGGTTAATACTGCAAGATGAAGACTGATTTTCAGGTGAATTGTGATGCTGCAACTGGAGCTCCCGTCACGTGACTAATCGTGTGCCTAGTTCTCTAATCTGCTGGGTACCGTCTACAGCAGAGGCAATCTTCTCTTCACACCAGATGGAACATGTCTGCTTTCACCGGTTGGTAACCGGGTCTCCGTATTTGACCTCGTCAAGTAATAGCATCCAGCGACGGCTATGAGAGCGTTCTTCTAAATTCTTTTGCAGCTCCAAATCTCACACCCTCCCATTTGCGCATCGAAGAAACATCGCCCGCCTAGCACTCAATCCTCGAGGAAATCTTCTGCTTTCTGTAGACGAAGATGGTCGCGCAATTCTTACAAACATTCCTCGCCGCATTGTTCTCTACCATTTCTCCCTTCGTAACGAGGTCTCTGCATTGGCCTTCTCGCCTTCAGGCCGGCATTTCGCAGTAGGCATTGGGCGGCAGATAGAAGTATGGCATACACCCTCAACACCCGATGTGGCTGAGGGCGATCTTGAATTCGCGCCCTTTGTGCGGCACAGAATATACACTGGCCACTACGACACAGTTCGGAGCATCCAATGGTCGGCTGACTCGAGATTTTTTCTCAGCGCATCCAAGGATTCGACCGCGCGAATCTGGAGTCTAGACCAAGAAGAAGGCCATGCGCAAACAACACTGGGTGGACACAGACAAACAGTAATTGGCGCCTGGTTTTCAAAGGATCAAGAGACCATCTACACTGTCAGCAAGGATGGTGCCCTTTTCGTCTGGAAATACATGCTGCGATACGATGCGCTAGAGGGTGCAGATGAAGACGACGACCAAAACCTGCAGTGGGGCATTGCCGAGCGGCACTTCTTCATGCAAAACAATGCGCACGTTACATGCGCCCAGTTCCACCCCGAGTCCAAATTACTAGTTACGGGATTTTCTCACGGCCTCTTCTTCATACACGAGCTGCCAGAGTTCTCGCAAATACAGAACCTGAGCATTTCGCAAAACGACATCGATTTTGTTGCCATGAACAAAACTGGCGAATGGCTTGCATTCGGGGCCTCCAAACTTGGACAATTGCTCGTCTGGGAGTGGCAATCCGAATCGTACATCCTCAAGCAACAGGGCCACTTCGATTCTATGAACACAATCGCATACTCTCCCGAAGGCCAGCGGATTATAACAGCCGCAGATGATGGGAAGATCAAGGTTTGGGACGTCAACTCAGGCTTTTGTGTTGTAACATTCACCGAACACATGGGTGGAGTTACAGCATGCGAGTTTGCGAAGAGGGGCAACGTGCTATTCACTGCCAGTTTGGACGGTTCCGTAAGAGCATGGGATCTTATCAGGTACCGCAACTTCAGGACTTTCACGGCTCCTTCAAGATTGTCCTTTTCGTCATTAGCGGTCGACCCAAGCGGCGAAGTAGTATGCGCAGGCTCTATCGATTCTTTCGATATTCACATCTGGTCAGTTCAGACTGGTCAACTGCTTGACCGACTGTCTGGTCATGAAGGCCCGGTCTCGTCATTAGCATTCTCGCCAGATGCTGGGACACTTGTCAGTGGAAGCTGGGACAAGACTGTTCGAGTCTGGAGCATTTTTGCGCGCACACAGACCAGCGAGCCTCTACAACTAATGGCTGATGTTCTCTCCGTCGCATTTCGCCCAGACTCGAAACAGATTGCTGTTACTACACTTGACGGTCAATTGACTTTCTGGAACGTATCAGATGCTGCTCAAGAGAACGGTGTTGATGCCAGGCGGGATGTTTCTGGCGGCCGCAAGATGTCAGATCGGCGAACAGCTGCTAACGTTGCAGGTACAAAGGCTTTTACGACAGTCAAGTATAGCGCGGATGGGACATGTGTTCTAGCCGGTGGAAACAGCAAGTACATTTGTCTATATGATGCGCAGTCTGGCGTCTTGCTCAAGAAGTTCACTGTTTCTGTAAATCTTTCTCTCGATGGCACACAAGAATTCTTGAACAGCAAGCTTCTCACTGAAGCTGGACCGCAAGGACTCATTGACGATCAGGGTGAAGCATCAGACCTAGAAGATAGGCGCGACACTACATTACCAGGTGCACAGAAAGGCATTGGCGCAAGGCGAACGAGGCCAGAGGTTCGCGTTCCTGCCGTGGCCTTTGCACCTACCGGCCGGGCATTCTGTGCTTGCAGCACAGAAGGCCTGCTAATCTACTCGCTTGACAATGCGTTCCAGTTCGATCCATTTGATCTTGACATTAGTGTGACACCATCGACTACGCTTGAGACACTCGCCCAGAAAGATTACCTCAAGGCGCTCGTTATGGCCTTCCGGTTAAACGAACGTAATCTTGTACGTCGCGTATACGAAGCCACTCCGATAGCCGACATTGCTCTGGTCGTGAAAGAGCTGCCATCTGTATATCTGGGACGATTGCTTCGTTTTGTTGCATTACAAGCTGACGAGTCACCACATCTTGAGTTCAACTTAGTCTGGATCGAAGCACTGTTGAGCAAGCATGGACGATGGATGAAAGATAATAAGAGTGGGTTAGAAGCAGAGTTGAGGAGTGTAGAGAAGGCCGTGAAGAGGATACAAACTGAGCTGGCAAGACTTGCTGATGAAAATGTTTATTGTATAGAATATCTGCTTGCACAACCAGTAGAGAAAAGAGAGTCATCTAGACAACTGGATTTTGGAGTAAAAGTCATTGGCAATGGGAATATAGACAGAGAGATGGTTAATGAAGAGGACGATGATGAGGGAGAGTGGTTAGGCTTCAATTAAATGTACCCTCATCAACATTCAGATTGAAGTTCTACGTTGAGATTTCTTATCGTCACCGTGGTCTGTCTCGCATCCTCAGCCTTTGGAAACGAGATACGAACCTTGCCATTCCGCGAACGTGGTTGCGACTTCGCATCGTCACTTACCTTTACCACGTCGCCCTTCCTCGACATGGCCAGTAGGGACTGCGAGATATTTGTAGATTGAACAAAGAGTACTTGCCTCGCACACTTTGGGGCGTTTCCTTCTCATTTAAAATGGCTCCCCTACCAGCGCCTGGTCGAAAACCATCATCATAACACACATCGTTAAAACATTCCCATCGTTCCACACATTATCATTACTCATCTCACCAGACGGTCTGCTATATCATTTTTTTCTGGCATCAGTATCTTTCGCTCAAACATGAACCACAACGAAGATGACCCTTCTCAACCTCCGGATGATTCACAGAAGGCTAGAAATGAGAGTCGTCAGTCTTCGACTTCTGAAAGGACTCTTGTAGCTGCTTCCAACCACAGTCAAGCGGAAGTCGATAAAATATCTAGAGGTGAAGCTTCATCTCCATCTGCGAATCTAGACTCAATCGAGCGTATCGCCGGCGGAAATGGAGAAGCCTCTGCTCAAGAAACCTCTACAAAACTAAGTAGTCTCAAAACCTGGAGCTTTGCGAGAGACAAAAATATCAACGAAAATCTGTCTTCAGCCTCGCCTGCAAGGCAGAAGGTGCAGTGTTTCGAAGAATTTCTGCGGTCGATGCCATCTAAGCCTACTTCCCCACCAAAGATGTTAGCCCTCGATCCACAACCACATTTAGCAGCCCGTGCTCGTTCAGTATCTAATGGTTCGACAACTCTATCGGTTGGCTTCTCGTCACTACGTAGAAGTCCGAGCCCGAATCCGGTGCCTTCTATGCACGACTGGCCACATCCATGTAATTATACGATGCCATCGGGCAAGCTTCTCCGCGTCTATTTTGTCAGTCATGTTGCATCGGCCATTGAGAAATTCTCCTTCAGACACGAGCACCCCAATGAGTGCTTTTGCAACCACGTACTACACACACTGGAGCAAATCATGCAGCTAGTAAATCTTCTATGGTGCCCGCCAAATCAGAGTGAGCTCCTGTTCGTTCTCGAGGGAATCTTCACGCCCAGAACACTCGACGACTTTCGAAGAACCATTCGGGATATCTCAGAGAAACATGGATACGAATGGGCGGCGAAAAAGTACATATCGAAGCGATCAGTTGGAAGTTGGGTCAGCCAATTCGTCGAAACACTGGTTCATCCTAAGAACAATTCGCTCGAAGACTTTGCGCCGAACAGAGAAGAACTGAGTAATCCACAAGTAGCCATGGCTTATCCCAGCGTACCCCCTGGGTTCACAGAGAAACAGCGAGGGGAGTACCTCCCTCTTCATGAAGAGCCATTTTCAGAACCTGTCCGACCCCAGGCCCCGGTTCAAGGAAGACGCGAAGGAGACTCTCAAGAGAATCCAGTAAATGCAAATGAAATCCGTTCACATGTGGAAAATATCTTGTCTCAGCACGAAACTAACAAGCCTGAAACCCCGTTACAAGGAAGACGCGAAGGAGACTCTCAAGAGAATCCAGTCGATGCAAATGCAATCCGTGCACATGTGGAAAATGTCCTATCTCTGCACGAAGCTGCCAGTCGGCACGAAGTAGGACACGCAGCTCAGCATTCAAGAGTACGTCCATTCCCTGACCTCTATCACATAGACCAAACACTCACCACAAACCCACCTAAACCCAACTTCCAAGCCACCATACATCTCCCCCACTCTCCATTCACACCACAACCACTAATCCGAGCCGGCAGCACCCAACCCCCGAACCCCGCCGCGACAGCACGTTCAAGCGCTACCTCAAGAACTTTGCCGATCTCACGCGCCCCATTGACCCCAGCCGCGATCGATACGCGCGCTTCGATTCAGTGGCCGGAGGACACTTTGACGAGAGCAGATTGAGGCAGTTTATGCAAAAGAGGAGGAGTGCTCAGGCACATGCTCGGCAGGCCGCGGCTGCTGTTGTTTCTCCGGTTACGCCGCAGGCGTATCCTGATAGCGAGCAGGCGCCTGGACCGAGGAGGAGGATGGGGTTGAGGGAGAGGGTTAAGGAGTGGATGAGGAGGGGGAAGTAGGGCGGTGAGGTTGTGTGTGTTGGAGAGAAAGAAGGAAGGGGGTTGAGGATTGTTGTTTTCGTTGTTGTTGAGGGTCGTTTAGGAGAAGAGATGGGATTCACCTTAAAACTTTGGATGAGTTTAGTCAAGAGGAATAAATGAGATTCTTGACACTGGAAATCTTATCCATGTTTGTTTTCTTGTGTGTGTGTGTGTGTGTGTGTGTGTGTGTGTGTGTGTGTGTGTGTGTTTTCAACGTAGTTTTATTGCGGTTGTGTGAATTTCGGTGCACAGGAGAAAAAACCGCACTACGAAAAAAGAACCCATTTTAGATACCTAACTAATTATTGCAAGCGCAAATTTCTCTTTGGGTGCCGTGAGGATCTGTGTTTCATACATGCATGATCTTGCCGAAGGCTCTAATTAGTCACTCTCTTTCCCTGTTGCTCACGCAACGAAGTTCTCCTTGAGCCTGGTAATATAAGAATTACTATGAGGCTTTCCATGCCTGGACCATAGCCTTTCTGCTCCAATAAGTCCCTCTTTGAACACTTGCAAACCCCGCGATTCAAATTGCTGCGCCTCTTCGGCTAATGGCATGTTGGTGCCCAGTACCCTTTTTGATTTTCTAATCGCATCTACTATGTGTCGTATTGGGAACAGTGAGCTGATGAGTGCATAGTAGAAAACCATTTGAGAATAGGTGTTGCTGAAATTTGCTTCCGTTTTTGTAGAATCTGCGCTGATAGAATCGAGTTTTGTCTGAAACTGGATCAGTACAGTGATGACTGGTAAGAGAGTAACGGCGAGACTTACGTTGTAATCGTCTTGCTTCATTGCACTGATTAAGCGGCGGGCAAGTTTCTCCACTTCATCCGCAGGTCCACCATGCTTTTCTGCAAGAATGGCGGCAAGCTCAGTAGGTAGTGCGATTACAAAGGGGTTACCCCTATGGTCCTGCTCGGATACCATATCGCCCCTGCTTGGCTTGCTATGATGTTCTGGTGTTTCCAACAGTGCAGTGACTTGTTGCGCCATTTTGAGAGCCTTGAGAGTTGCTTCTTTCTCCCATGTTGCTTTGGCTGCTATGTCGTATATGCCAAGTAAAACTGGTCTAAGGACTTCATATTCCTTCAAGGACAAACCCGTCGCGTTCACCTTCTGGAGAGCCTTGAGCACAAGGTGTTGTTTTCCATGAAGATTCAGCCGCCTGACTGTGAAAGCCTGCCGTGTAGCGCCAATATCGATGCCTGCATCATGGAACCCTTCGAGCACTCGGACGACGTTCTCATAGTCCTGCTCGGTCTTGCTATCCCTGACAATGGAGGAGTATACCTTCCAGCGATTCGGAAGATGGCTTCTATTGATATGTTCTAGTGGAATTGTCACATCGCCAAGCGTAATCTCGACAGGCTCAGCTTCGAGTTTGGCTTTGTTGGCCTGCTTGTATACGAGCTGTTGCTGCTCTTTAGTGAAGTGATGTGGCGCGAGAATTGAGCGATTGAAGGTCGAGAGGAGAGTTGAAAGCTGAGGTGTAGAAGGTTCGAGAAAGACGGGCAGCGCACCTGCACGATTAGTACACTGGAGTGAGTTGTTTGCGAACTTTTGGTAACTAACCTCTTGAGCGGGCACAACTGCGGGAGAAGACACGCCTTGAGCCCTTGGCGTATGCGCAAACATTATTTGAGCCTCGCAAGGCCAACTGAACGTTATACCGCACAGTGTGCATGGTATGCTATTCAATTGTCAATATCAAGGTTGTGTACGAAGTAGTAGGTATTGTTGCTCGGATAAATTTTGGCACAAACACACCAAGTCTTGGATGATTACTAAGTTAGTTAATTAACTAACTAACGTATTCCACCACCGGAGACGGACACTTTTTCTTGGCATTAGGAACACCACGTACAGCAAGTCGATTTATTCGCAACTAGCTATAGTACCAGCGTACGATGCACTTGCATCTGATTCAGAATCTTCTTCTCTATCTTTTTGGCACGTACGAGCGTTATGTCCAGTCTTGCCACAGTTCCCACAGTGCCTTTGACCTGGTTGGGCCTGTTTATCACCAACCCTACCACTACACTTCTTTGCTACCTGAGATGCTGTAGACGCCTCAGCAGCTACGTACGACGCTGCAGAACCATACTCTAATGTACCCCCATGCTGAATTCGCTTCCTTTTGCGCGTTTTACGCTTAGTTAGCTCTACTACTTGCTCTTTAAGCTCTTGTGCGGGGTTGTATATCCAGCAGCGCAGATACTCTGGATAACCGTAACCCACTCTCTATCACCTGGCTGAGTAAGGGTAGGTCTCATACGCCTCTCTGAGCCTGTAACTACCTTCATAGAGCCAATTATGCCCATCTGAAAGCCAGTCTCATCAAAGTTGTGGATGTCATCTGGGTCAACGCCGTACGTCGTGATAGTGTCCTGAACAAGCTTAAACCACCCCTTAATGACTGCTGGGTCTTCTTGAAGTATTCTTTAGCGATCCTTTGCTTGATTAAAAGCCATCTTAAGCTCCTCCGTACGTGTAATAAATCGTGTAGGCCAGTTTTTTCCAACTGGCTCCCCACCACGCATTGCCAGTAGTTTGTCTGCCATATCTGCTACCTCACACAGCCGGGGGGCAAATCCTCTTGCATCTAGGTCAAGGATATATCGTACGATCGTCTGCTCTTCAGTTGGAGTAAGTTTCTGGCAGTTGGGTGGTGCTTGGGGCCGAAATGCGATTTTGTGGAGCCGAGCAGCAAGCCGCTGATGAGGTACGCTGAAGGCTACAGCAGCGCGTCGTACGCTCTTAAATTCTCGTCAATTGTAGGCCTAAAGCGCAAGTTCAATTCTACCTTCTTGCTGAATTAATAGAATGTTGCTTTGTTGCGGCATTGCTTGCTGTACGTGGTGTTCCTGATGCCAAGAAAAAGTGTCCGTCTCGGTGGTTTGTCCGTCTCGGTGGTGGAATACGTTAGTTAACTACCTCCAACTATAAACTAATTATTAACGTTAACTACTAGGTTAACAAACTAAAACTACACAGCCACGCCGCCACAACCCAACTCATACCCCTCGCCAAGCTCAATCATGGTCGTCTCTGACCGTCGCAGCTGGTTTCCGTGGATCAAGAGAAGCACAAAGATGGATAACGAGGGGGCAACATACTGGCTTTCACAGTTCATCGGTAAGAACCTGCGGATCCATGCTTCTGACGGACGCATATTTGGGGGCCAAATGAAATGCACTGATAAGGTAAGCGAGTCTCCAGCCTTAATATCCCTCAATTCAAGACAATTTTCTCATGGCAAACAGGACCGCAACATTATTCTTACGCTTGCTTATGAGTACCGCGCGCCCTCAGCCGAGGTCATTCGTAAGATAGTCGAAGAGTCGGGGAACCCTTCAGCAAGTGTGCCATGGAACAGTCGCTATGTTGGACTCGTTGTCGTCCCTGGCCAACACATCACCAAGATCGAGTTCGAAGAGAGCACCCTGCCCAACCAGAAGGCCAATATCACGTTGTGATTCGCCCCTTTTTCATTATGTTATACCAAAATCAAAGCGACCTCCCCCAGCATGTGGGAATAATGAAACCATCGTTGATCTGGACCACGCCGTCACATCATATCAACTAGACTGATCCAGCGCCCCTGAACTTTCAAAACCCAAGAGAAGACAGTGAATTTCTCAATTTGGTATCAAGTAGACGATTTTAGAGACTTTCAAGAGGACAAAACACAATCATGTGACTGGATTACGCGAGAAGGATGCCAGGTTCACCGAGACCAGGCAATATCCAATAACTCTATCTACTATGTCAGCAGGGTGATGTATCATGGAGAGAATACGAGGTTGAGATTATGGTTGGATTATTCGGTGCACTTGATGGACAATAAGAATTTGGATTAGACGAGCCCAGGAAATGTTAGGAGATTCAGCCTGAAAAAGAACAACGGTCCGGATTTCGATCCTGGTAAGGCACTCTCTTCGCTTTTGGGTTTTTATTGGCCCAGAAAAAAAAACAGCGAGATGTCTTGCGATCAAGTAGCATTCATCATTGAATATGACTATAGATTGACACAACCTTTAATCTCTATTTCGGTTGGGACTCCACCTTCTCATGACCACTTCACGCACAGTGTACTGCTTCAGCGTATTGCCTATATCAATTCTCCACGTGTAATCCCAAGGTGGCGGAATTTCTACGTAGACTAATACCAACGTCTTGTACACAGCCGTCTGCACCCGGTTGACACGGTGCAACCACCACCAATCTTTCTTGGCAAGATCTGCTTTTCGCTTAGAGATGTTTGTTTCGTGCTCAGGGGCCTCGACCCAATGAGCATCTGAATAAGATGGAAGGATCATGATCGCAAGCTCGGCATGGTGGAACGCTGGCCCGCCCATATAAAGCAGATAGTCTACGGCGAATTTGATGCCCGGTCTGACCACCCAGCCTAAACTCCTAAAGTGGTGGTACACAACGTAGCGTAGGATAAAGGCATTGTCTGGCTCCACAAAAGGAAATGTACTCAGCGCCGCAACAAGTGAAACACCACGCTCACGTAGCCGGTAAGCAGCTTGCAAAGTCCGCAGCCTATCCTTTGATAGAGGTGACGAAGCATGCTCAACAAACAATCGCATGAGGTACCAATTCGGATAGGGTTCGGGTGCTAAGTCTCCGAGTAGCTCGTCCTTTGCATCGCAAAAGATGGAGAGTGAACCAAGAGTATACGTGAGATAGAAAGCTTCTTCAAGTGTAAGTTGAAGGTGCTCTTGATCTTTAATCTCGTCGTCCTTTGCGGCTGTAGTCTTCAGTTCGCCCCAATGTGGTGACTGCGGACTCAAGGTTTTGGTGTTTTCGAAAGTGATCGAGTCGCCGTTGGCAACCACGGCGTTACCGTCCTCAGCATTGTAGATCGTCCCCGGAGGAGATTGAGATCCTTGGCCTTCCTCGACCAGCCCCTCAATGCTTCCATCTGTATCCAGTTTTCCTTCCTGCCGTAATTGCTGCTCGATTGCCTCGCGTTGTGCCCTTGCTCTCTCCAGCTTGAACTGTTTCCTCTCTTCTCTTCTGTTTTGAGTTACTTCTGCGCTCGTCTTGCTCCCTGCAATACCCCTTCGCTTCTTCTCCCCGATCAGCCATTGCGGTTCACTTCGACTCAATGATCCTTTTCCCCAAAAACCTTGCTCCCATAGCGCACGTATTGATGATGAATCTGTGACATGAATAGATTCTGTCTGCGGAGAGAAATACGCATCATGGACGACGCAGTGGGACTTGGGCCGAATCAAGAGATTTGAGATAAGATTGATGGCGATTCGTATCATAGGAATGGGGTTGTGTGGGATGAACGCTGGGAAAGGGTAGATGTCTAATGGCAATGGCTTGGCATGTATTTCATTATAATTTGGGCGCCGGGGACGGGTGATCTGTGGTGTGCCGTTCCGTGTACTTTCTTTTGGACTCTCTTGGGCTCTTGCCAGAACGTTATCAGTTTCTACATGCTGTGATTGGGTCTGCTGCCCTGTATCAAGATCATCAGCCATCTTGTTGATCAGGTCCATGGACCTGCAATGCATCAGCAAAAGTTACCAATATTGAGCAACAGCATAAAATGTGCAATGTCTGGATCAGATACCGTTGTAGTCTATAAGTAACGGATACAGCATGGTGCACAAGAACAGGCAAGTGAATGCGTTGTTCCAGTAAACCAATATGAAAGATTTTATCATCATAAAAAGGAAGCGAAGACTGGGAATTGAGCTTACCCTGTGATGGAGACCTGTAACTAGTACAGCCTTCATGGGTTCACGTCCTTTTGAATGTAAAGATGTGAGAGACGTGAGAGATGTGAAGTGGAGTCACGACACTCGAGTTTTCTGCCGGGATGCCAAGACTGCGTCTGTGCTCAATTCCTGATTGGACTAACTACCTTGGTTAGTAGTTAGTTATTAGCGGCGAACCACGAGCCTCAACTTCAGAAACGTCTAATTAGTAACAATGCTACTACTACTAGTTACTACTACTACTACTACTACTACTACTACTACTACTACTACTACTACTACTACTACTA
>SSBG01000001.1:142807-156010 GCA_028220655.1 Shiraia bambusicola | reverse complement strand
AGAACGTTATCAGTTTCTACATGCTGTGATTGGGTCTGCTGCCCTGTATCAAGATCATCAGCCATCTTGTTGATCAGGTCCATGGACCTGCAATGCATCAGCAAAAGTTACCAATATTGAGCAACAGCATAAAATGTGCAATGTCTGGATCAGATACCGTTGTAGTCTATAAGTAACGGATACAGCATGGTGCACAAGAACAGGCAAGTGAATGCGTTGTTCCAGTAAACCAATATGAAAGATTTTATCATCATAAAAAGGAAGCGAAGACTGGGAATTGAGCTTACCCTGTGATGGAGACCTGTAACTAGTACAGCCTTCATGGGTTCACGTCCTTTTGAATGTAAAGATGTGAGAGACGTGAGAGATGTGAAGTGGAGTCACGACACTCGAGTTTTCTGCCGGGATGCCAAGACTGCGTCTGTGCTCAATTCCTGATTGGACTAACTACCTTGGTTAGTAGTTAGTTATTAGCGGCGAACCACGAGCCTCAACTTCAGAAACGTCTAATTAGTAACAATGCTACTACTACTAGTTACTACTACTACTACTACTACTACTACTACTACTACTACTACTACTACTACTACTACTATCATCCTCAATTGTCAGTTGCTCATAATTATTATCATCTGACGCAATACATGATAGAGGTATTTTCACATGGTTTGGTTTTCCAGTCGTATCTTTGTTATCGTGCGATAACGTAATCTAGTAACTTGTACCACTTGAGCTGCATGTGAAATTGTGGCAGAATTGTGGCAGACATAAATTGATCAATCCCATCACTGCCTGTTCTCACGCGTCAGACAGCATTGACTAATTTCTCAGTATGCTTCTACCAGCGAGGTGGTCCTTGGGACTGCCACGGTACTGTGCACGAACTTTCGCAACACGAGGCACACCTTCGTCTCCAGGCCCACGAAGCCGCCTCCAGAAGCAGTCCCCACTACAAAAATACTCATCGAGACAACCTAGAAAAGAGCTTCCACCGCCCTCAGACAATTCCAATGATACGCCAAAAAATGTTCCTTCCGAGCCCTCCAAAGTCGACGCCGTGTCCAGCGCATTGGCGACCACGCCCTCCTCGGAGAACAACCTCATGACCCCTGTATACATCCCAGAAGACCCTCATGGTGTTCTCAAACAAACGCACCCTGTCATGCGCCTTCTTGATAACTCCACTCTCATCATCCAACGGCAACTTGAGATGATGAACGTGCTCATGGGGTTTGAGCAAGCGAATCGCTACGTTATAATGGATCCGCAGGGTAATCATATTGGCTACTTAGCGGAACAAGAGCATGGAATAGGGAATGCGGTGGCGAGGCAGATGTTGAAGACACATCGAAGTTTTACGACACATGTTTTTGACAGGGAAGAAAAGGAAGTATTAAGGTTTCACAGGCCATTCAATTGGATCAATTCCAGAATCCGTGTTTATGATGCCGTAGGCAAGGACGCTGCATACACAAGTTCATCTAGCCTACAAGGTACGAGCGCCGCCAGCATGGTCAATCAGACGAGCGCAAATATTTCCGGCATACCATTGCAAGACATGAGGATCATTGGTTCTGCAGAACAGGAATGGGCCCCTCTTCGACGGAAATACAATCTGTTCCTTGCACAAAATCTCTTAGATGACCCTGCTACGCCTGGTACACCAAGAATTGCATCTGGAGACCTGCCCTTGTCCAACTCAAAAGCTGTTGCTGTAGTCGAGGGCGATGTACGAGAAGTTGGCATGTTGCAGTTTGCACGTGTCGACGAACCATTTCTGTCCTGGGATTTTAGTCTAAAGTCAGAAGATGAGCGCTTGATTGGATCCGTGAATAGAAATTTCGCTGGCTTCGCGCGCGAGATCTTTACTGATACTGGCGTGTACGCTCTAAGAATGGACTCGGCTGGGCAAGAACTTGCCTCGCAAGAACCTGTATCGGGCATGACTTTGGATCAACGCGCTGTTATGCTAGCAACAGCGGTCAGCATTGATTTTGATTACTTTAGTCGGCACAGTAGTGCCGGAGTCGGGAGCATGTGGCCAGTGTGGATGCCATGGTGGGGGGGAGGTGAAGCGGCTGGTGGTGCTGCTGCTGGAGAAGCTGGTGTTATCGGAGCAGCTGGCGAGACGGGAGTTGCTAGTGAAGTCGGTGCTGCAGCCCGTGGTCTGGGGTCTGCGGAGGGAATTGCAGCCGGTGCAGGTACAATGGCTGGTTACGAAGCTATGCAACGAGGGCGAGGAGCGAGACAGGCGCAAGAACAAGCCGTTGATGACCAGAGCCCGCAAGCTAGCGAGCCACATCAAGGGCAAGACAGCGGTCTAAAAGAAGGCGAGGACGTATGGAGCAACACACAAAACCCATGGGTACAAGACAACAATCAAGCCCAAGGCTTTTCGAGACATCAAGGTGGTCAAGGAGGTGATGGAGGAGGAGGAGGCTCAGATTGGGATTTGGGAGACTGGTTCTAGACGCGCGCCTAAGTATGATCTGTATCAACATCACTTTGTGGACTACAATTAAGATAGATGCTATAAGATAGGTAGTTATACAAGTTTTGAAAAACTATCCGCCATATAGACAACCAGATTCATGACAGTACTCTTTTAGAACTGAACCCTATCTCAATAGATTTAGATCAATACCAAAACACCCCACCATGACTGCAGTGGCGTTAGCATAGATGGAGAACTCACGCGTCGAAGTGTAGCCCCGGACCCCAGCTTTCGGAGTCGATTCCTCCAAAACTATATAGGAAATCACATGGCAAAGCCACTGTATTCGCAATAACATCACTCTGGGTTGAAAGTCAAGCAGTCAAATCTGTAACTTCAACTGCAGCTAACAAATATCGTATATACTTCATTCGTTATAGTTATACACATATAGTTCATCAGCTAGTTACTAGAAAGGACTTTTTCAATTAGCATACCAATTACTACCAAACCTCTCTTCGCATTCGGTGATAGTCCGTCCAAGGCACCCTCGGTCATCCATATTACACATTCATTGGCGATGCATTGAATCTTTCTTTCCCCAACCACATAAGGCACAGCGGGTGGAGGTCCGAGTCGGGTTAAATAACGATTTGACCGACCGCGGTCTCGATAAATGCCTCACTGATCCGCGCACATGCGACATGCAATTATTATGGGACTTTGCATACGCAGACGCAAATACAATCTCTCAAGCAAATTCCATCCCCACACATTCAAATCACAGTGTCTCCTTTATCACGCAGTTTGAAAAACATGGCTACCCTGCTTTGAAAATCATTGGATTGGCATCAATGTGTTGATGATATCGCGAGGCTTATGGGCAAAATCTAGATACCTATTATTTAACCCGCTGTATGAGAAAGTTCAGTGTCATGTATAATACGAAGAAATTCGAAAGATTTGTTCGATAGCCAACATTAAAATACATATCCGCTCGTACCATCATGGGTCAAAGGTCTGGCCAAGTGCTAGTTCACTCATACTATGTACAGGGCATAAGTAGTGTAGGTCAGGGGTGCCCCTGACAGTACTAGTGCCGGAATTCGAAACAGCTGTAATATGATCAAAACATCCTATTCCATAGTAATTTTGTATGGAATCAGTGCACGCTGCATCGCGTTTTTTGACGCGTTTTTGACTCCTTCACCTACACCAGCCTTCTCTCACACAACCTACCCACAATCAGGTTCTGCTTTCACCTAATCAATCTGATCAATCTGATCTTAATGACTACTCCTCCTTCTACTCCTCGCAAGCGCCAAACCCATCGATATCTCACGCGTGATGAGAGACTCCAGGTCTATACACTACGCCGTGTTGGCTTTACACACGCGCGTATCGCAGCTGTATTGGATATCACTGAGCGTCAGGTTGGATACTCACTCTCAGCCCCTCTTACTCCTTCAAAAAGGGATGGGAGGCCTCCAAAACTGAGTAGGGAGCAGGTGGCTGAGCTTATCCTATTCGTGAGGCAATCCAGAACCACCCGCCAGATGTCATGGGCTCAACTGGCCACTCATTTCAATGAGGCTCATGACTGGAACGTTTCTGAGTGGAGCATCCGAAACTCAATGAGATCAGCTGGATACAATCGACGTGTGGCCTTAGCCAAACCTCCACTGTCTGAGGACAATAGGATACTACGCGAAAATTGGGCCAAAGAGCATCTCAACTGGACTGAGGAGGATTGGGCAGGGATACTGTGGTCTGATGAGACCTGGGTAACAGGTGGGAGGCACAGAAAACGTCGAGTTACACGCCTGCCAGGAGAGTCATTAGATGACACCTGCCTGGTAGATAAGGTACGCAAGAAGAGAGGCTGGATGTTCTGGGGCTGCTTTCACGGCAGTGAGAAAGGCCCATGCCTCTTCTGGGAGAAGGAGTGGGGGTCTATCGCGAAGGAGAGCTACTCTGAGAGGGTAGTACCACTGGTAGAGGGATGGATCAGGATGTATCCACATCTTGTATTCATGCAGGATAACGCACCAGTTCACGCAGCAGCAGTGACTCAAGAGGAGTTAGCTGCTCGTGGGATTAGAGTAATTACCTGGCCAGCGTACTCACCTGATCTTAATCCTATAGAGGCAGTGTGGAATAAGATGAAGGATTGGATCGAGAAACACCATCCTGATCTAGAGAGGGGCAGGCAGCGTACACCTGATCAACTTCGGGATATTGTAAAAGCAGCCTGGGAGGCTCTTCCTGATGGATACCTTAGTTACCTACTAAATACTATGAAGGAGAGGTGCCAGGACGTAATAGATGCTAAGGGTGGCCATACAAAGTGGTGAACTGAGCTGAGTAACGATATTATCCAATTATATCAAAAATACAGTTCCATCTCAATTGAGTATAGCTTGTTCATTTCCGGCCTGCCAGGATACCCCTGACCTACACTACTTATGCCTTGTACCGTAGTAATGACATCCAGTGTGAACTTTGAAGAACGAGGACGTTTCGCCCTAATTGATTGGGCGGTAAGTACTAGTTGTGGAGAGTTATTCTTCCTCTATAAGTTCAAAGTCCAGCAAGTTGTGCCATTATGATATCAATCGGGCCTTCCATCGATTCGTTTCTCTTTTCCGGAATATTGATAATAGTGGAATACTTTATCCTACGCTAATGCTAACTAAGCTAAACTTGCCTTCCTTTTCATTCAAGACCAATCGCCGGCTTGTAGTATCAACTGGGCAGGCTGCAGGATATATTATAGCCAACCTATCATGTAGCCGACCTTTCATCTTTAAGTGTGAATATATTAGCTTTTATCCGTTGGAGACGCAGCTTGGAGATGTCGTTGTGAATTGAACATTGGTCGGTACCTAGGTAGATCTTATCTTCATACCATTGTGGATGGCGAGTTCATGTGGACGAACCCCACTGCCAAGGATATTCGCTTACGGTAAACACTGCCAAATTTACAAAGTCACGATTCATGATAGAACAGTAGGATCGTGAGAGTGACCAAAAACTATCTTTGCACCGGACGCAGTAATGAGACTACCTTGTGGAATATCATTTCTACCCTGTCTTGTTTATGGTAATTCCAGAACGTCTTTCAAGGCTGCTAATGCACCAAATAACTCGTTATCATGATACCTCCTGGCAACCATCTGCAAATCGATCGGCGCTCCTTCAAAGTTTGAGGCCTCCCACAACTTTTTGACGTGGGCGCACTCCTCACTTAGAGGCTTGTAGCTCTCTGCATATTTTTCATTCGCCTCCGATCGCAAGGGCGTCGGGAAAACAACACCCGGGTAATCTATAAGATTGTACAATGAAGTATAGGTCCAGTAGAATGCAGTATCGTGAGCGCAGGCTGGCCCAACAAAAGCAGGACCAATTACTATGTCAACGTCCTGCCGATTCCAGTGATCAGCAAATGCCCAGCGAAATTGATCACGCTGGAATCGCAATTGATTGACATCCTCTGCGTTCAGCATACCCAGCGGTTCGGCTTCTGACATGATCCACTTGGTCAAATCCATTATAGGCTCACCACCGGCTATGATAGCTTCTTTTGCAATAGACCCGCCGTCAGGCCAAAACATGCGTCGAATGTGTGACCATCCCTCCTTCGCATTGTAGGGTGTGAAGGGCTTGATTTCAAAGCGATTCGAGTATTTAGAGTCTGAAAGACGCTCCCTCGCCCAGGCAATAGCGCGCCGCACAGGTGGCTGTGGGATGATGAAGCCGTCGTTTTCGATGATGCCAATTTTCAGTATTTTATCGGATGATGTTTTTAAGCCAGTCCATGGGATCGGAACCAATCTCGGGTCCAGTAGCCATGGTTTCGCTTCTTTCAACAGGCGAGTGCAAAGGTCCATATCTCGAAGACTACGACACATAGGACCTGTGGAGCACAACACATTCAGTTCTGCCGAGAAAGGGTTACTGGTGAATCCCTTTGTCGGCAAAGTAGAGCTTGTGGGCTTGAAGCCATATATACCGCAAAAGGCACTTGGACAACGGATGCTGCCTCCAATATCTGTACCGATACCAAGAACAGACCCTTTCATAGCAATAAGCGCGCTTTCACCGCCTGATGAGCCCCCAGAAGTCAGGTGGATGTTGAAAGGATTGAGTGTGCGCCCGTAATGAGATGCTGACTCCAGATGCATAATAGCCTGTGGTTGGTTTGTCTTACAGTAGAAGACTGCGCCCATGCTTCGAAGAATGGATACCATTTGGCTATCTTCATCGTTGAACACTGTGCTTGCAAGACAACCTTGCGATGAATATGTTCCGGCAATAGGCATATGCTCTTTGATGCTTATTGGTACGCCGTGGAGTGGCCCAATTGTCCTCCCATTCTGTTCGAAAAACTCATCTAGACCTTGGGCTTGCCTGATAGCATCGTCCATAAACCACTGAGCGAGACAGCAGGTCAACTGATGCGCGATTATGGCACGCTTGGAGAAGGCGGCTGCAACTTGTACAGCAGTGAACTTCTTGTTGGCAATCGCTTCGGCAAGGCCAACCGCATCATAATTTCCAGTGATGTCAATTTCGCTCGAAGAAAGAATACCACATGTGGCTGGGATGTCTGACACATCGGTGGGTGGATGGTCCAGCAAATGTTGAGCCAACCTCAGAGTTTTGGGTACCTTCTCTGCGAAAGCCTCCAGTATGCTGTTGCGAGTCTGCTCGAATTGTGGCGTGCCCTTTGGGAATCCTTTGACTTGGATCATGGGCAAGCGTGCCGGTCCTCCACCCATGTTGTCTATTGTTGCAGATGAAAATAGCGATAAATGTAAAAAGAAACGAACAAAGGCGGGTTTTACAAATGTCAGTTGAGATGGTGAGAAGAGTGATGGAGTCTAGAAGCAGTACGTATCAAGGTGAGGACAACATGGCAAAATGTTTGTTCGCGTGGTTTCGGCCAGAATTTGGAGTGATTATAACTGTTTTGTCAAGGAGTGACAGAGTCTGACAATGTGATCATATCACTGAGGCGAGCCGCATGGCTTACACATTGAACAAGCCACTTGGTGATGCGCAATTGTTGTTGATACGATGGAAGCGATGGGGTGTTGTCATGGAATAAAGCTAGTGCGAAGTAGATAAGCGGAATCGCGCCGAGAGGGGCTCGGGTATAGTATCGGTACTAATATGGATCCGACATGGCTGCTTCCCAATGCGCTCTAGCCCGGCCATCCCCAAAACAGCATCGATCAGCTCCAGACCCAATGATGATTATTTGCGCATGTAATGTGTCCATTGCTTGCTCCCCGCAATCTGCGTGACAACACTGAAGTGATTGAACAGAGACGGGCCATCCGTTAGAGGCATTCCGGTTCTGTCCAGTGGAGAGTCACTGGAGACAGGCCAGGCCGACTCCCAAAAGAATACCTAGGTAATTACTATTATTACGCTTTGATAGCTGGCGGCATTGAGTTTAGATTCCTGGGCATGGTCTTGTATCGCCAACTTTATTATACTGGGTCTTTTATTGATACGGAGTACATAGGTACCTACTTATCAACCCTAGAACCTATGGTCTGCGCTTCCTGATTCCCCCAAACTCACTCTGAACCATCACTGTGACTGGAAGCAGATAGTTGACGGGTCACCATGGCGGACGACTCGAGCTCGACGCGTCCTGTTCCTGGAACAGTGCACCTCATTGATCTTGAACACACTTTACGTACTCGACATGCCAGCAACGGGACTGGCGATATTGTGCTCGTTCCAACTCCGTCTAGCGACCCAGATGACCCCCTGAACTGGTCTCCCAGGCGCAAAATGATTGCAACCATGTGTTTCAACTTGTGTGTAGACAGACCCCTTGAGACAGCGGGCCATGCTAACCAACCCCTAGGTATACGTGGATGACGGGAATAACTGTTTCAACCGTCTATTCTGTGCTTGTACCCCTGTCTGAAACCGCAGGTGTATCTGTAACGACATTGAACGAAGGCACTGGCTACATGTTTTTACTTCTTGGCTGGGGTCTGCTCTTCTGGCAACCTTTTGCCTTGAAGTATGGCAAGCGGCCTGCATATCTGATATCTCTACTTGGCGCCATTGGCACTAGTATGTGGAGGTAAGCACCTTCTGCTCCACGGTCATCGTGTTGAGGCTGATGATGTTAGCTCCTATGTCAAGAGTAATGGGGAGTGGATTGCCAGATGCCTCGTGATGGTAGGTTATTTGTGCATGAGAGACACATTGCCAAAGCTGATTCCCCATACCTGTGTAGGGCTTTTTTATCGCACCAGTCGAAGCCTTGCCTGAAATCTCAGTCACGGATGTCTGGTTCACGCATCAACGAGGAACATACATGGGTGTGTACTCATTTGCTCTTGCAGGGAGCAACTACTTTGCGCCCGTGATTTGCGGCTTCATTGCTGAGCGCCAAGGATGGAAATGGGTATTCTACTGGCCAGCCATCTTCAACGCGGCCACATTTCTATTTCTTTTCTTTTTCATGGAGGAAACAAACTTCGACCGCAAAACTACGGGTATCATTCCAACACCTGCCTCGTCGCCACCTGAAACAGCTATTACCGATCAAGAGAAGGCCGAATCAGTGATTTCCCAAACTGTCAGTGTCGAGCGAGGAACATCGACAAAGTCTTATGCTCAAAAGCTCTCATTATGGCACCCGTCGCCAGGCCAAAACATGTTGCAATGCGCAATGCGTAGCCTGAGGTATCTCAGTTGGCCAGTCATTGCTTACTGTGGCTTCAGCTACGGCTCATATCTCATCCTGTTCAACATACTCAACGCAACTGCTTCTATCATCCTAGGGGGTGCACCGTATAACTTCAGCGCTTCAATGGTTGGCTTGAGCTACCTCTGTAAGTTCTGCCTATACATATTACAGCCACCATGTGTATGTAGGCGTATGAAGGACATGCTGACGTTGTAACTTTTTAGCTTGCTGTATTGGTGTCATTGTAGGATCGCTTACATCAGGTCGTGTCAGCGACTGGCTAACAATAAAGCTTGCTCGCCGCAACAATGGAATCATGGAGGCCGAGCATCGCTTGTGGCCTTTTGCTACATGCTTGGTCATGGTCCCTGGCTCACTGATTCTCTGGGGGGTGGGTGCAGCGCACCACATCCACTGGTTCGGACTGGTTTTCGCCATGGCATGCTTAGCATATACCTCGGGTATAGGTGTGACATTGAGCATTAATTACATGATCGATAGCTATCAGTAAGCCTTCCCCAAGTTCCCGTCCTAGCTGCACAAGTGCACATGGTACTTGTGCAAAAAGAACTAACCACGTACCTACTCCAACCTTCAGTGATATCAGCGGCGATGCAATCGTGGCGGTCATCCTGATACGCAATACCATGTCCTTTGCGGTAAATTACGGCATCACACCATGGCTCCGAAATTTAGGCTACCAAAACTGTTTCCTGTCTGCAGCTTTCATCGGACTAGCCGCCTCTTCCGTCTTCCTCGCGATGATCAAACTTGGCAAAGGACTACGAGTCAGATCCAGCAGCAAATACTGGAGAATCGTCGACGAGGACAAAGCTCGAAAATACATAGTTGCTTGAATTCTTGTCTGGAGCCTAGAGTCTAGACTCTAGAGGCGCTCTAGATTCTAGAACGTACATATGTAGGACAAGCATGCGTGATTAGGTACTTGGGAACGAAGAACAAAGCTTGAAAGTTGAGGCACACCAAAAGTCAAAGTCAAAGGAAGACGCTTTTGGACAAATCATTATTTCGGTCACGTTCATGCCGAGCGACCCCTCAACCTTATTGATATTAGCGTGCACGGACCTCGCCAGGCGTGTTGCACCAACCTCAGAATCAGACAGATAAGGGTCTCACCTTTCGTCCTCGTCACTATCGTCTCTCTCCGCTATGCAAGGTTTGTGTCGAACCATCGACATCCTTACCTGAGAGGCTGTGCGAAATGTAATCGCCTGAAAACCCTGCTCACAAGTGGGTTGCGAGAAAGAACAGAAAAATCTTAGTTTCATCACTGCCAACATATAGACCGTCGAGGTTAGTCACGAGCACGCAGGCGGCAGGCGGCAGGCGTTCAACGATGCGTCAAAAGTTGCGAGGCAAGACGGGTTGTCTCAACTGTGGGTAAAATCTACGCTGTTGTGTAATGTTCCGTACACTGACGACTCAGGCCGGAGCGGACGGAAGAAGTGCGACGAGAAGACGCCAGTATGTGGCCGATGTTCTCTTTCAGGACGTGTCTGTGAATGGCCAACATCAACACAATTGGTAGACCGTCGATTCTCTTCGCATCCTAGATCACGGCATGCGACCAGTTTAGACAACGTCTCAGTCTGTAAACGTTCGGAAAGTGCTGCCCGTCTGCAACTCACACACGACCTAGAGGTAGTAATTTCCCGCCACTTCATTGAAAAGTATTACAACTTCCTGTTGCTACCGAATTGCCATGCCGCTTTTTACGATGGCTGGATTGGTGCAATCCAAGAGCTCATGGTAGAAGAAAAAAGTCTGAGATACTCGGTCCTCGCTAGTGCCGCGTCCCACATGCACAATATGGCTCCCAATCCAGGAATGCAGTCGTTGGCCCTCAACTACTATTCAAGGTCGATCAAAGGACTATCGTCCATGTTGGCAAAGACTAACGATTATGACTTGGCAAACCACGATGGATTTCTCATGTCAATCATGCTCTTGTATCTCCACGGCGTAAGCTCTTCCCAACTCTTTGGCTGCCAAGTGGCTGATTAGTGGATAGGCCATGAGTCGTTCAACCTATTTTGATATCCCCCCACATCTCTCTGCAGCAATGCGTGTTGTTACCCTCCGACTGCTCAACAACTCGTCTAAAATCGAGCGACCTTTTGACTGCTTGGCGCTGGAAAGCGTTGCTTATAACTTCTTCCTTAACAGCACCGGGCTATGGTCGGATAAGATTCCGCCCACCCGATTCGATCTCAATTTTTGGTTACGTGCAGAAACTGTATTGAGCTCGTCAACCATCATACCAGGGGGCTCTTCGAGCGCCAACAGTCCTGTTTTAGGGATCCCAGCCGCGCTTTTCAGATTAGCTATCCAGGCCAAGCAAATCTTCCAACACCCGGAATCTCACAAGAATGACCTGGGTCGCCTTCAGCAAGAGACAGAAGCCTGGGAAGCCCTAATCCTCGCAGACCGCAAGGTCGACCCTGTGCCTACAGATGATGTCTTCACGAGCCAGCAAAGCTATTACGAGAGTGCAAGCTATCTTTACGCGCTGATAATCTCTCTTCTCCTTGAACAAATCACATCTGAGCCTCATATATGTCACTCTCGCCAACTGCCCAACGCCGTACCCCGTGACGCGTGGCAGATTCAAAAGGGGGTGAAAATCTTGCGTCGTCATGAAGCGGATCCGAAGTGGGCAGCCTGCTTCATGGGCAACTGGTGCATCTACACTTTTGGCTTTTTTCTCAGTGACCCCAGAGACATCCAGCTTATTCGTAACGACATGAATCTGCGCTGGCAATCCACCAACTTTATGCAAATGTCAACGTTTTTGGACGACTTGGAGATTGCGTGGAGAGCTCGAAGTGGCGCGCAGGCTGGCTGGGTCAAGGCACTGGAGCATGATGAGAACGCAATACCTGTTTCAGAAGGGGAAACTCAGTAATGGACAAGGGTAAACTCTAAAGGATTGAAACGGGGAGGGTGGGTGTAATTACTTCCTGTAGTCTTTTTTGAGTTTGAAGAGAAAGGAAGGGAATGTTTAAAGACGAGAAGAGCAGAGGCAAGGTGACTTTGTCGACCGGAATACCATCCGTTCCAGAAATAGCAATCAATTCCTCCCCCCTCCCCCGAGCCTCCACTACATATTAGGGTTGTGTAACAGGTCACCTCACCCATGCGGGTGTCACTGCACAAAACAAGCCACGGAAATGATTGCAGTGGGAAAGGCCAGATTGTGCAACGCACAGTGTAGGATTGGGAAACTGCACTGGCTAATAGTGTTTTACAGTTTTGAGAGAGAAACCATGGAGGAATAAGCCTGGATAACAAAAAAATAAGAAACCTATAGAAAACTACACAATGTTCAAGACATGATGCTGTGTGCTACCATGAGGAGCAACGTTGCGCCCGACACCATTGCAAATGCACCTTGAAAGGGGGCCAAGCAAGTCGCAGCGAGCCTGGCTGTGTCGATGGGGGGGAAAAGGAAAATTTAAAGGAGAAGAAAGCAAGATATATCGACTGATTGATTGTTTGATGGAGAGAGAAAAGGGCGGAGAATGCTGGGAATAAAGGACAAGCAAGGTCAGCTTCGGAGATGTTCCCGTCGATGTTGTGTAATAAACTCACCAAAGGGGAGGGGAGGGGGTGTTTGACGTACCCCAGCTTTTTCAGAGGAAGAGGGGTGTAAGGGGCTCGAGCTAGTGAAGATGTTTAGTAGAAGTCAGGGTGTTGGATAGTTGGGTGATGCAACATACCGATAGAAGACGATTCCAGCCTGCCGGGCTTGGGGGAGGTTGTGGGGGAGGCGATGGTGGGTCGTCTCTTGAGTAGAGTTTGGGTGGAACAGACACGGTTGATGATAGAATGGCGTTCATGATGAAAGATGACTCAGATCTGGTGTTCTTGGAGTGGATTGGCAATGATGTGACAAAAGACATGCTGATCTACTACTTGGAGTGCTGAAAGCAATGAAGCGCAACGTAATGCTACTAGATTGGAATACAGCTATATGAAGTGAGGCTGGAGTAAGAAGGTTGCTTTGGAGGGGGCGGGGGGGGGGGGG
>SSBG01000001.1:131626-141930 GCA_028220655.1 Shiraia bambusicola | reverse complement strand
GGGGGGGGGGGGGGGAGAAAAGAAAGTCTTCATGTCTCTGGTGGAGATTAAATAGACCCTTAAGGGTGATCAAGTTTGGTATGTGGCGATATGTCTTGTTGGCAAACTCTTTTGGACTGGGTAGATACAGATGATACTTGCAACGGGCCGTACGGATAGACGGGTGGCGTCGAGCACGGCTAGAACAGATAAAGCTGGTTTGGAATGAAGATGGTGTTCTTGTGGAGCAAAGGGAGTACAGGCGGCAAGACGAAGCTCATCCCCGTTAGCAAAGGTGGAGACTAGGCTTTGAGGTTACCAACCCCAGCAGCGGATATCAACGTGGCTGCGGGTAAGAGAAGTCAGGAAGCAGTGTGTAACCATGGCAGGCAGGGGAGTGATGCAGCAGCAAGGATGTGTGGACTGGACGATTGGTGGCGCATCTGTTTGACCAAACGAAGAGGCAGGAGAATTTGCCATGTCTCTGCGAAGAAGGTTTGAAATGGCGGTCTGATAAGGCAGGGACCAGTCAATGACGAACGGGGCAGAACGAAGCAAAGCAGCGAGCCTCGCCGTGGCGTACATGGCGTGAAGCTCGCAGTTCAACAGAGCGTTAGGTACGAGTGGGTGCCGACGGGCAGCAATTTCTGGGATCGGGTTGTTGAGTTGCAGAAGTGGCCGTGTTTGTGCATCTACATGGCATGTGAAGCAAACCACTCCAGCTGGCAGGGCGCGTAGAAGGCTACTTAGTTGGTCGAGAAGGGATTCGTGCCAGTGAATGGGCTGGCGTCATGATTGGATCATGGTGAATGTATGTTGTGGGAGCAATTGAGGCCTAGAACCACTAGGTAGGGTGGTGGCAGTGGTGGCAGTGGTGGCAGTGGTGGCAGTGGTGGCAGTGGTGGCTGTGGAGAGATGAATTGGATCGCAGACTCGCAGTTGACGGTGAAGGTGGACGTGCCAAGACTGATTGATTTAGTTAGGCACAAGTAGTTAACCAAGTTGGGCGCGGCCCATGGCGACTTCCCTCCCAGTTCCTTCTCTGATGGAACTGGAAGCCGCGACTGCACACCTGCAAGGCTGCACCTGCACGTCTTTTACCTTGCATCTACATGGTACATGCCATGCCTAAACCGGCACATGCCTCCTGCTTACATAATCGCCATGTACCTAGCACGCACCTTCCCATAGTTGGGTAATACCTAGTCACCTACCTACACCATCTCCACCTCCCACGCAACACGCAACACGCAACACACAACACACAACACCGCAAGCCGCCTTTCCACATCTACTCCCGCTTGCCATCCCGACGCCTACAATCGCCGCCCGCGCCATTGCTCATCAACCACGCTGGGCACACCTAGTTATGTGCTGCACCTGCTTGTAGTAGTATCAGCTTCTGAATCACCCGCGCCTGGTGGCACCCTCGACCTTCGCCCGCCCGCCCTGCCTCTCTTAAGATTACGCCGCTTCACTTGGTCTACTTACCCTCCCTGCCCGCCATGTCGTCAGTCTGGAACCCCGACAATGTACGAGACGTTGCCGAATCAGTGGGCATCGCCTCACTCGCCGACAATGTGGTCGAGGAGCTGGCGCGCGACGTCGACTTTCGCCTGGCCCAGGTACTGGAAGAGGCGCTCAAGTTCATGCGGCACGGCAAGCGGATGACGCTGAGCACACAAGACATATCCAATGCCTTGAAGGTGTTGAATGTGGAGCCTCTCTACGGCTACGAGTCTACCCGCCCGCTACGCTTTGGCGAGGCGTCACTGGGTCCTGGCCAGCCGCTGTACTACGTTGAAGACGAGGAGGTTGATTTTGAGAAACTCATCAACGCTCCGCTGCCCAAGGTGCCACGAGAGATCACATTCACTGGTATTCGCTCCCCTTGAATTTCTCCTTGGTGTTCGCTTACGCGTCCTTTTGTTCCTGTTCCTGACCCATTCCAGCGCATTGGCTTGCCGTCGAAGGCGTCCAGCCGTCGATACCACAGAACCCGACCACAAACTCTGCCGAGCTGTTACCCAAGGGCCCCAATTCAAACCCGCATATCGCTGCCGCCAATGGCCTGGGCAATGTCCTTGTCAAGCCACTAGTAAAACATGTTCTCTCAAAGGAGTCGCAGGAGCTCTTTGCCAAACTGTCGAGCGCCCTCACCGACGAGACCAACATCGAATGGCAAAATGCTGCTCTGGCTGCGATTCGTACCGAGCCCGGCATACACCAGCTGACGACTTACCTTTTGGCCTTTATTGCCGAAAAGGTCACACACTGCATGAAGAATCTGTTCGTCCTTTTGCAGATGATGAAGGCGACAGAAGCGCTCCTCGACAACCAGGCCATCTATCTGGACCCTTATATGGCATACATGGTCCCGCCGGTGTTGACATGTTGCACGGGCAAACATCTAGGTCCAACAGCACAGCAAACATCTTCGAGCGCCTCTTCAGAATCCCTTGCTGGCAGTGGTGTAAACGGATTCACATCACCACTTGACCACTGGAGATTGCGCAACATTGCTGCTTCTTTATTGAATCGCATATGCCAGAAGGGCTCTTCGACAAATCAAGGGCTCAAGGCACGTATCGCACGAACTTGCCTCAAACAGTTCATGGATCCTCAAAAGCACCCTGCCACACATTACGGCGCATTACGAGCATTAACATCCATCACCGGCAAGGAGGGGGTTCAGATGCTCGTCCTCCCGAATCTGAAGAACTATAGCAACGATTACCTGTCCAAGTTTGTCAATGATGATACATACAGGGCCGATGCCGAGCGAGTGATTGAACTCATCATTGACGCTCTCCGGTTCGTAGCTGCTGCAAAGCAGTCGCAAACCCCCAACGGTACAAGCAACAATCTCGACAATCTGAGAGATCGACTCAATGAGAAGGTGGGAGAAGTGTTGACGGACAGGATCGTTACTACGAATGAAAAGGACATTGCACAATTTTTGGTCAAGGAGAACATTAGCATGTGATTTTTGGTCAGACCTTGACGGGTTTGCACGGCGTTAACGGCGAGACATTCTGGATGATACCATAAGTTTGAGTGGGGTTATAGCGAAAACCATGATAGTGGCATTGAATAGTATGATATCTAAGTCGTTGTTGCAGTGATTATGGAAGTGCCACCAGCTGAGTTATACACTCTAGGCTATATGCACATCAAAATTTTCTCGTGTCCTTACTCGTTGCCCTTGACTTTTGTATTGTCCTTCTCAGCTTCGATTCATCGGCAACAATTCCCCCTCATCATCATCCACCCACCGCACGAACTTTTCAATAATGTAATCCAGCCCTTCGTCTATTGCCGACAAGCCTTTATCAACACAGCCCCAAGAACGCTCGCGTGGAGTAGAAAAAGGTGTAAGCGGCGCGGGCATCTGGCACGGCGAAACAGGCCCAACCGCTTCCTCGAGCGCACATGCACCCTGACAAGCATCCAAATAGCCCTCGACCAAAACACACCCATCACAAACCCGCCCCACATCACCACTCTCTGGAGAAAAAAAAGCCTCGCGCCTCGCCAGCCATTCCTGCGAAGAACATGTTTGCAGTATTAATCCCCCCGTATCCGAATCCAAGCCACCACCACCACCACGCATATCCCGTAACACAGAACCTTGTTTTCCCTTTTCTTTTCCCCTTGCTTGTTGTACACTGTGATTGTCATTCGAGTATCGACCTCCTCTCATCATCATCATCATCTTCTTCTTCTCCCTCTCTCTTTCCCTCCCCCTCTCTCGACAGCAAAGCACAGACAAAGGCGGGAAATTCAACAAGACGACAACGACCCACCAGAGCAACCCCATGGCCATGCTTGTAAAGATTAGCACTTCGAGGCCGTAGGGGAGGGTCCAGAGTGTGTTGGTCGCTGCGGGGGGCATTGTTTGTGGATTTGTTGGTCGGGGTGGTGCAATGTGCTCGAGGCGCCAGAAGGCTGGAGGGGAGGGGCGAGGGTATGTTGATTTCCGTGCTTGGGTGGGTTTGGCTTGTTGTTGTTGGGGGTGTTTGTGGGTGGGGGGGCGTGGTATGATGCCGTGTACCTTTGCAATGTCGGTGTTGTGGGTTTTGTGAGTGTTGCTGGTGGGCAAAGTGGATACGCTGGTAAGTTTGGGCGTTTGCTGTGGTGAGGGTGAAAAGGAGGCTGCAGCCTGGTGTGGTGGTAGCGTGATAGTAGTGATGGTTTTCGTCAGAGGTTTTGGGTATTGGCAGTTGTGCGAGGAGCGTTTGGGTTTTGCTGGGGCCATGGAAGAAATTTGATGGTGGAAATTGTGTGAAAATTACTCGTTTTTATGAGGAGAAGAGTTGTGGGTTAGGAGGGAACATATAACATGCAGATAATGTGACGTTTTCTAATACAAGAGTAAAACATTCACATTTGTAAATGAATGAAGAAATGGGTAGACACGCGAGACGTGAATGAACAAATGTATATTAAAAGAGCATCGTGAATCTTATTATCAGCTATTCTATCAAAAGGAAAAAAAAAAAAAAAACTTTTTGAACCGCTGTGTACAGTTAAACCCTACAACGCCACCGCATAACATTACAAACATATCTATGTGCAATTTCGCTGGAGCGAAAGCAGAATTAAAGCCATATTAGAACCTTTCGTAAACAATGCAAGATAAGAGGACGTGTTTGTAACGTCTCTCGGTAGTGCGTTTATCGTCGGTTGAAGTTAAGGTATCTCGCTGCGAGGAAGAGAATGATGAGATTGCTGCCAATAAAAGCAGCAAAAATACCCAGGTCTCTCCAGCGGTTACTGAACTTATAGCCCAGAGGTTCGAAAAACTGATCGCCAACCTTGTAAGCGCAGTACTCGCACATGTTGGTAGCATTGTTCAGCAGATATCCGGGCGCGCCGTTCTTGAAGAAGTTCTGCATGTACTCGCCGCACTCTTGGCCATCTGGGGCGCGGAATCGGTTGAATTCACCAGGTGTGCACTTGACAGGCAGGTCGTGCAATTCAGTCACAATCATGCCTCCGATTAGGCGTGTAAAAGGGTTGAGCTGGTACAGCCAGACACGCCAGAACTTGGGAATCTGTGGCTTGGGAATAGTGACACCGCAGAATAGCGCAAAGATGATGATGATGAAGGGATTGACGTAGGACGCAATAAACGGCGATGGAGTCAAAGCGGCAATGCCCTGTGCAAGCGTGACTGAGAAGATCTCGGTAATGAGAACAATAAAAAACTGGTATCCAGCACGAGAGGACGCCGAGTTGAGGCCGGGGATGTAGTACAGTGGAAGGAAGAAGCAGACAGCACAAAGAATGCTGTAAGGCATTTCTGCAATGACCATGGATAGCGCAAATGGAAATGTCGTGTAGGCCTTGGACATTTGCTCCCGGAAGGAAATCATACGCGCAACGGCATACTTGGGCTCAACCTGGGCAAGAATGAGGGCGGGAAGAACAGTGACCTGGAAGATGATGAACACGCGGTATTGAAGCGAGGCTCGAGAGCTATCGAGCTGCAAGTACATCAAACCAGTCAACAAGGCGATAATGACGTGGTTGAACAGACGAGTGAAGCCGTAATTGGGGGTCCTCCAGAAGCTCAAGTTCTGGCGCCTGACGACCTTTTTAATCTGGAACGATAGCGGTGTTGCGTACTCCTTTTGTTCCACCGGCTCGGCTGACCCGACCGCGGCAATACGCTCTTGCTTCACCTCAACAATGTGGCGCTTGACATTGGCAAACTCCTCCGAATCGGCCCATACATCAGCCCAATCGCGGTCACCAATTCGTTGCGTAGATCCAGCACCGATGGCGTCCAGCATCCATTCTGCAGGATTGGCATCAGATGGGCAGTCGGCGCCATGACGACGGAAGTATTCGAGTAGAACATTAGCGTCTTTGCCAATATCGCCAAAGTAGACACACTGTCCACCTCGCTGAAGCAGCAACAAGCGATCAAAGTTTTCAAACAGCGCCGAGTTTGGTTGATGGATGGTGCACAGGATTGCTTGACCAGCGGCCGCGAGTTTGCGCAGGAAGCGGACAATATTGAAGGCGCTTTGGGAGTCGAGACCAGAGGTGGGTTCATCCAAGAAGAGCAAAAGTTCGGGTTTGGCGGCAAGCTCGACACCAATTGTCACACGCTTACGTTGTTCAACGGCGAGACCAGACTCGGGATCGCCAATGATTGCGTCGGCAATATCCTCCATTTCCAATAGGGAGATGACCTCTTCGACATAGGCATACTTCTCGGCCTGAGGTGTCTCGTACGGCTGCCGAAGGTCGGCAGAGAAGCGAAGAGCTTCACGCACAGTCGTGGCTGGTTCGTGGACATCGAGTTGTTCAGCGTAAGCGGTACCTCGCTGGAACGCAATCCCCGGCGTCTTGCCGTCGACGAGTTTATCACCAGAAATGACTCCTATGTTCTTGCGATTGGCCAATACATCGAGGAGTGTAGTCTTGCCGGCTCCAGAGGCGCCCATGAGAGCAGTAAGCTGGCCAGGTTTGACATATCCGTAAATATTCTTGAGAAGTCGCAGTTCGCCAGAGGGCACAGGGACATCATAACACAGATCTTCCCAGGTCAGAACGGCTTTGGATACAATGTTGAGGTCAGAGCTGTCCTCCGCTTCTTCTTCCTTGAGGTTGCGTCTGTCACGCTTGCCCTGCAGCTTTCCATTGAGCTCCCTGAGCTCCTTGTCTTCCTTCACGAAATAGGTCACGGTGCGGCCACCAGCACCCCACTTGACGTACTCGCCCAAGAATGCATTAGCAAGTAAGAAGCCAACAATGAGCGCAACCATGATGCCCCAATTTCTCCAAAGGTCCTTGGGGTCCCATGAAAATGACGTTTTGATATAGTCAGTACCGGAGACGAGTGTACTGCCCGATCGACTACCTGGAAGTGTACAGACTTGTGCATTGATGTCGTTGTAGCCAGTTCCGGATGGGATGAGCGAACTACCAGTACATGTGAGGTCAATTCGCTTGAACTCGTTCATCATCAACGAAGAAAAGCCAAGACCTAGAGCATTGATGAAAAAGATCCACCGCAGCCAAACCTGCTCGCTTTGCCACTGAATGAGGTAGCCAGAGGTCAAAACGAAGAGCGTGATAATAGTCGCAGCTAGACGAATAGCAACATCAAAGTCAGGGCAAAGACAGCCCACTGTTCGAAAGAACAGAGTCATGGCCAGATATCCAGTGGTGATCATGAGGAAAAAGATGAAGAAGGCGCCCGCCTCGCGAACGAGGTCTGTCATGAAGTAGACAATGATGGAGAATATCAGAATTTGAGCCGCAGAGAACAATAGATCCACTCCAATCTGGGCGATCCACAAGGCCGACGGGCGATGGAACGTGAATGCGCGATGTTTGTTGACAATCGGGCGTCCCAACATGGTCGAAGCCAACTCCGAGAAAGCCTGGAAAGCGTTGAAGAGGAGAGCGATGAAAAGCACACCTCCACGAGTGAATGCGCCATCGCTTGTCTTTGGAAGGTCAAGCCAGACCGTACCCGTGATGATGGCGATGACAATGGAAGTGAACCAAGAAACGGTCAGGGCAAATTTGTCTTGCCATTTGAGTAAGAACTGACGCTTGGCCAAAGCCCATACTTGCAGATAAAAGGGAATGGAATAGACAGACTTCTTGGGGGCATGGCGCTTGCTTTCCTTGACGGCAGTCTGAAAATCGTCGTAAACGTGCTTCTCTTCCTTCATACGAGCATGGTATTCTGTCATTTCAGTATCCAGTTGTGCTGAGATCTTGGATTGGTCAAACGCCTCAGCCAGCGCTTCAGGCGTGGATGGAACATCCTTCTCACTCCTTCCAGGCTGAAACTCGCGCTCAAAAGGATCAGTGCAGCCCGTCAGGTAATCCGGGGTCGTTTGACGGGGTTTTTCCAGATACCCAAGAGCCTCAAAGTAATCTCGTGCAGTGTCTGCTGGCCCGAAATAGACCTGTCGGCCGCTGTCAATGACCAGAACCTTGTCGAAGCACTTGTAAATATTCTCCGAGGCCTGGTACAAGGACACAAAGGTGGTTGTTTTGTAGATGTTTGTCAAGATGCGTAGAGAGCGAGCATAGTCCACGGCAGTAGATGCGTCCAGTCCCCGTGTGGAATTGTCCCAGGATACGAGAGATGCGCCTGTGACCATGGTTTCGGCGATTGATACTCGTTTGCGCTCACCTCCACTGATGCCTCGTACAAAGGGATTGCCCACGATTGTATTTCGAGTATGCTCAATATTGAACATCTTGAGCATCAGGTCTATGACCTTTTCCTTGAAGTCCTGTCTTGAAAGGCCGGCAGGTCGTTTTCCAGGAACCTTGGTTTCAAGAGCAAAGTCAAGCGTCTGGCCTACGGTGAGGGTGGGATGATGGTTCTCTTCTTCCTCGCAATATACAGCCTCGCCTCTGTACCTCTTCTCGAAAAAGCCTGCATCGAAAGGCCCGTACTGGACGTTGCCTATAGAAGCGAATCAGTGCCTAGTTTGTGAGGGCAAGATGTAGGCGAGCTTACCTTTGATATTGGTGTAGCCATATCGCTGGTTGCTGATGACCTTGAGGAAAGTTGTGCATCCTGAACCAGGACGACCCAGTACCAGTACCATCTCGCCTGGTTTGGCAACACCTTTGAAGTCTTTGAGGATATCGAATTCTCTTCCTTTTTTTCCAAGCCCGAGCAGGTTACAAGCAGTCTCGTAGACATTGAAAAAGGATACGAAAGCATCAGGAAACGTCTGGGCATAGGGTTAGCAATGTCAAGAGAGCATACAGCAGACGAAGATGTATCAACTCTACCTTGGCATAATTCTTGACACCACCTGATGGTCCAGTTAGTAAATGTCACCATGAACAAAAAGAGAAAAAAACAAAAACAAAAACAAAAACAGAAATACATACCAATACCACTGACGGTCAAGCCATCCCAGGAAACACCAATGTGCTTCGACTTGATACCAGCTGCCTCTTCTTCATCGCGCGAACCACGCAAAGTGGACTCGAGGTCAAAAGGCTCGCTCAAGGAATCGTCCGAGCTTGCAGTCTTTTCAATGTCTGCGGCAGCTTGATCCCTGCGGCCCTGGCGACTTTGAACATGGCTCAGTCTGCGCGAGATGTTGCTTGTACGGGACAGCTCTTTTGACAATTCGGCGAAAGCAGCCTCGGCTCGATGCACTTCAACTCCACCTTTGACATTGGCAAAGTCAGAGTGGACATATGCAGCAGAATTGGGCGTGTTGGTCTTGTCAATGGACGCAGTTGTCAGGCTCTCGCTGTCATTGCCGCGACTGGTGTGAATGGCTTCATAGGTAGTATTGTTCTGGGCGTCGTGGTGGGCGGTCGAGTGACTCTGTGGCGCATGGGACGAGTCCATGGCTTTGGTCGTGGGTGGCGGCGCCCTGATGGCTTATTGCCGGATGTAGGAATGGCAACGAACAGTGTAGTGTGTCGTCACTGCAGGCGTGTAGAAAAGGAGGGTGTCGAGGTTGCAAAGGAATGTATTGAGTGGGTAGTGGTAGGTAAAGACATATACCAAAAGCCACCAGCAACAAGAAAGAGGCGCGAGCAGACGAAATAAAGCAAGAGCAGAGCAAACAGTGCTAGCGCTGATGGGAGTTAGCTAACTGACAGCTGGTGGATCTATTAATTATTATTACCGTCTTGGTAGTCCTAAACGGGGTTAATTACCACTGTCAGACACACCAGCGAGTGAGATGCGATAATAATAAACAAGAGGTATCACCTTGTGCGTATTCCTCAGCGGACAGACTCGGACGGAGAGCTATCTGTTTGCTGTTGGATCCCGGCCGGCAGCCTGACTCTTACTATCACTCGACTCATAGTTATATTATGTAGGTAATAGTGATTGATGTGGGGGGGCTGAGCCAGCATCATCTCCCTTCCCATAGAGATGGATTACTGTATCAGGCAAGAACCATAACTAGGCATTAATTATTAGTCGGCAGAAGCGCTTCACTTGGACAAAACTTGCAGTGACGTCAGTTAATATGGCTGTTTAGTTTCTATCCGTGTACCGATTCTACGGTGTAATTACAGACGTACCGCTAAGTATTAGTTATCTGATAAGAACAAAGACAAGACTACGGAGGTGCTTACCAGTTCAAATGACTTCTGGCCTGTGCGCTCGTATTCGTGCCGAGTGTGGCAGATGGCCTGTGCTCGGATATTGAGTAGGGTGAATTAGATATCATAACTCCACCAAAACAGCTCCTATGTGAACATTTGGGAGGTCAAATTAAAGCTAGTAATCTATACAATCATCTGTATCTCCTTCAGCATCAGCATCTGTGCCCTCATCATCATCTATGCCACTGTTCTCAGCT
>SSBG01000001.1:94603-127413 GCA_028220655.1 Shiraia bambusicola | reverse complement strand
TGAGGGGGGAGGGGAGGGGGGGGGGAGGCGGCAGCAAATTAGGGCACGACAAAAAGAGGGCAGGCAAAGACAGACAATTCTCACATGTCAACGGCCCGTGAATGATCACATGCTCGCCCGTCGTCGATGTGTATACACCTGTCACCTACTCCATCACATCATCATATGCATTGCTGTCCAATGCACCCTCACATACATGCATACACACATACCTGGCTATATAGGTAGGTATTCATACCCATTCATACCCAGATGATGATTGCCCACCGCATTGTGTGAGATTGTGCTGCTCACATTTGACATGTGACATGTCAGACCCAGGTAGGTATTACTAATTGGTACAGTCACCGCTAACTGCTTTTGTCCATGACACCTCGCCGGCACTTCCTTGAGCCGAGTCTCGGCGGTTCGTAATTCACCACCACGCACAATAATAATATTATCATCAACCTCAAGACAGAAACAATGCTCCATGGGTAGTTATCATAACATCATCAAAATCAACCCCTGCAAGTTCAACCACTGCCGCTCATGCCTTCGCCTGTCCACCACCACTATTTGTATCCCCAACAACCGGCGCTAAAAACTTGACCACATTCTTCAAAAGATCCATCCTCGTCTGTTGACATGCAAGAATCAACCTGTCAATCCCAGGTATTCGCTCAAGCTCTTCTTGCGTTTGCGGTGCCCGCACAATAATCAAGCTCAGCGTGCGCTCCGACACTATATCACCACCTGCTTCATCCCGTCTTGGCCCCATCTTTCGTGTCACCAGCCGACTAAATGCTTGGAGTTTGCTTCGTGCAATTCTTAATTGGCCTCCAATGGCATCGTTGCCTGTTACTGCCTCAGGCTGTGCCACGTTATTACTGTTGTCAGGTCGTCTCTGCTGCCGTGCATCCTCCTTGCCTCTCTCAGCCTCGTCTTTGCAGGAGCTTTCACTCCTCTTTCGCTTTAGCTCAGGCACTACTACTATCTGAGGCATAATCTCGCCAAAATCCAGAGATCCAAGTGAATCATCCGAATAACAAGAAGCATTCCCTTCGTCTGCGTCTGCCTCGTCAAGTTTCGTACATGCCATGTTAAACGACAATCCAGTATGCAGCTGACGTGGCTGGGGTGGTGTTGTTGTTTTTTTTGTCGCAAAAGTAATTGACACGGTTGAAGGCTCAGTCTCTTTTGGGAGGCTCAAAGCCTGCAATGATGGCTTAGCAGATAGGCTCTGAGCAACAGTGTCTTTGGGCAGTGCAGTCTTGCCTGGACCTGAGGCTATGAATTTGGTAATGACCTCAAGCCATGCATCGCCGTAGCTTTGTTGCTGCACCGGTCCGACTCCCTTGATTGCTATCAATTCGTCACTGCTAGTTGGGCGCTCAATCGCAAGTTCAATGAGCACAGCGTTCGTGGCAATGCGACATGCTGGCAGCTTTGCTTCCTGAGCTAGACTCAATCTCCGCGCAACCAACTTCTTGTACAAGGCTTGAGACGCCTCGTCCCTAAGCTCTCTGGTAGTTTGGGGACTTGTTGTCGTCTTTTTTGGTGTGGCCTTTTTAGCTGGCGAAGACTTTTCCTTTGACCTCCCCTCGTTCGACTTGACGGGCACCCTGCCTTGATCGTCCTTAGCAATTCCGAAAAACACTTCCGAAGTCATGATACTACCATCTTTGGCTCGACCCCCTAATCGAAGTGGAATGACCCCAGTTAGTTTAGATGTCAATGCCAAATAGCTCTCGGCATGCACTGGTAATGGCGGTGGCGGTGTCATTTGTGCCCGTTTGTAGTTCATACAATGGTACAACATATACCCTGCATAAGCATCGCCAGCCGCGTAGTCGATCTGTTGTCTTGACAAGGGCTTGCTCCAATTACTGGTTCTTACACCGCCCTTGAACAATGGATAGCCAAGTTCATCCTCGACAAGGCGCGCAAGACTGACTAGTTTAGTCGAAACAAGTTCTGGCTTTTGCGCACCATACTTTACGAGCCGATAGAGGTGACTCAGTTCGACAGCGCCTTTGGGGTTTAAATGAAAAAATTTATGAAGACGAGCAAAATCTGCATTGAGAATGCCAACTCCAAGTTTGCCAATGCGCGAGTGCTCAATCAACTTTCTCAAAGACGGGGCCAGGATCTGTTCCACCGTTTTGCCAACATGGAGGCCAATGTGGAACAAGGCTATTTTGTCTTCAGTTGCAACCTGAATGAGCCCAATCTTGTTTTGGAGATCGTTTCGCTTCCAGTCATTCCAAGGCCACTCCATGTCAAATCCTACCACATCTTCTTCGAGGAAGAGACGTGCGTATTTCTCAGAGTCTTCCAGGGTCTTGCTATACAGTATCTGGACTGGCTCGTTCGCTGGTCCTTTGTACAGGGTGTGGCTCCACCAAGTTTTTCTTGCTGGGCGATTTGATCCATGACCGAGCGACTGCTGTCCCTGTTGCTGTGGAGGATGTTGAAGGCTGTACGCGAGTGGCCACCGGATCTTGCTTGTTAACTCAGAGGATGCCGCATCATGCTCGACAAGGGAGCCTGATGCCTCGGTTGTCATTGGGCGTAATTTGCTCCGTTGTGGAAGCCAGGCCTCCTCCAAGCATCGGTCATGGGTTGAAGACTCGAAGTCTGATCGAGCGTGTCCGTCCCGACTCCCAACAGCTTGACGAGCACAGACCCTAGTTAACTAACTAAAACACGACATCACGTGCAGCGTCGCATCATCATCCTGAAGCCCCGAGTCTGAGCAAAGCACATAATATCAAAGAGCCATTATGGTTCATCACGGCGCCAGAAGCGCGGGCACCGTCCGGAGCGGAATTGCCAATTTTCAACTCGTCCATTGTCTTGCCCGATGTTCAAATTCCGTGGAGAGATACTTACGGAGTACATACCTAGGTACCTGGCAGCCTCGAGTGCTTCATTTGCTCAAGATCAAAAGGCGAAATTCCAGAAAGGACTGGATATTTGGGGAGTTTCGAACCCATAGCGGACATTTACATTATTAAGCATTATTTTGATCATCAACTGCCTCTTCGGAGTCTAAGGTATGGATCAAATGTTTCATCTACCTAGCTGGAACATGAGCCACGTACTTTACAGCCTCCGATTGTGCTTCTGGAACCTCCGATACCTTAGAAAGCCATGTTATTGTCGCCACCCAATCATGATCTAGCAAAATAGCCCACATTGTCCGCTTCGCTTCTTTCTGTGCATTGCGGAGAGAGACGTTGGCGGAGGGAGACGTTGCCAAGGTACCACAGCCTTGCACTCAGGCAAACCCAGTTTCAGATTCCAGCACACCACCTCAAGCAAGCAGAAAAAAACCCATGCATGTCAACATCTGTGACAGTCTTGCCAAGAAACCTGAGTCCTCGCAGGATTCGCATTTATGTTGGCAAGATTTGCTTCCCTTTAGTTACTCACTCCTCCATCTTCGTTATCAATCCTCTCAAAAAAAGTACACCGCTGGTTGCGTGTGCCTACCTTTTCATTGGTCTTCCCTTCCCTAACATACCAGTGCCATCTCTGTTACTTTTTCATAATGTATCTCACTCCACCTATTCTCGTCGCCGCTTTGGCCGGCATAGCGCAGGCACAAATGACTCCCAGAGGCTTCCAGCCTGCAGTTGAAGCTAAGTTGGAGGTCATGTTCAATTGGACGTCTGTAGGCACGCCTGGCCAGCTCCTTTCAAAAGCCAGTGAGTTGATATATATAAAAAACAGAAATTGTCAGCTAAATTAAATAGCCACCTCTAGTCAACCACAATTAGCGGTAGCAAATGCTCAGAGCAAAGTCAATGCAACCTACATGTTTGTCATGCTGGACTTGGACGTACCACCGCAGGAGGGCAGCACCAAACGTCGTGTTCTCCTGCATGCTTTGAACACTGGTTTCAAAGCCACCCAACAGAAGACCAGAGGAAGCGCAACGCTACTCGTAACAACTCAGAAGGGACCTGCGCCTTACCTTGCTCCAGGACCACCAGCTACCGACACTATCCCACATCGTTATGTTGAGCTATTGTTCCAACAACCCTCCAACCTCAGCGTCCCTGCATCCGCATTCGCAAACACGACGGGCAGATTCAACTTTGATATCACCAAGTTTATGGCGGAGCATAAGCTCAGCAAGCCGATTGCTGGAAACTTCTTCATGGTGGATGGCAAAGCCAACGAAACTGCAGCAAGGGGAACTGCAACAGGAAGTGGTGGTGCTCCAATGAGAACATATCAGCCATTCGAGGGTACGGCTGCTCAAGTCAGCCTTTCAAAAGGACTAGTTACCCTGCTTGGCCTATCGATTTTGCTGGTCTTGTGATGCATTGATGAATTATACATTTCCTTACTTATGGAGTCTATAACTATTGGATACCACATATAGTTTGTCTAGACGGTGACACACGCGCCTGTACAATATTAGAACTTACGACTTCGCCGTGTTGGGCAAACCCCGAATGAAGTTGAGATGCAATCATATTCATGCAATTGAAATGCTTGATGACGCGGTTGTCCTTGGTTGCCCCATAAGTTTCGCTTACTGTACTAGCGCGCACTAATTAGTTAGTCGTAGCTATTAGTTATCGGACCTTTCCAGAAACGAAACCTTCACCGTCCCGCTTTGTTAGCAACTCCACACTTTCGACACATCGTCGATACCCATTCCATCCTGTAAACGGTCACCTGCTTGCAGATTCATTACTGGCACGAAAACACGCCCTACACTGTATCGAAAACTCCTCCTCGACGCAGTACCAAACCAGGGAGTGGCTGTTCGTCATAGTTTAGCCGTACTACTACTACTGATAACGAGGGCAACCGATCCTCTTTTTCCTATACTCCTGTTGACCAGGTATTATTGAAAACAAAATCCCCAAAGTCTTGCTGTGAGCAAGATTATGGCCGAAAATGCACCTGGCAGTCTGATCCAGCCTGATGTCACTGCTAGAGTCCTAGAATGGTACTCAAAATTGCATAGTCGCAGAGTTGATCTCGTAGGCGACTTCGCCGGTAGTGAGCGATTCTTGGTCCATGGCGAATCGCTCCTATTGCAGTGTTTCAGCGACAAACACCTTGACTTTGACTCTGGGTTTCAGTTGCTACACGCTTCGTATACAGTCGAAAAGTTCCTCCATGGCCTGGTGTCCCGATGCTGCAACTTCCATCTCGCCTTCTTCGACAATGACCAGGAGCTCTGTGTTCCTCCAGAAGCATCAAATGCGAATACTGAAAAGTATCTTTTGGCCCGATCGGCCATCATTCGCCATCTGCAAGTTAATCTGCGAAAAGTTCATCCAGATATTGAGGTCCATCGTTTTCCGTCCACTTTATCCAAAACCTTCAAAGAATATCTCAAAGTCACTGATGTCTACTTCGTCCTCTGTCATGATGGAGCTTCTTTCAAGGATCTTCAGAAGCGTACCATCTTGAACAAAGATTTGGACGCCTTGCAAGACGAAGATAACAGCCTTTCCAGGCCTCAACAAACACACAAAGCGTCATTTCGTACCATCATATATGGCTTCATGCAGCGAGGCTACAGTACGGCACTAGTCAATGGACTGGAGTGGCGGGATACCAAAGTTGAGACCACGGTATTGGAACATTCCCGCCTAATGGACATTGAGTTGGCATCCTCGGTAAGTTTGGAATGAGATTTGTAGATGAAGTGATTAATAGGCCATGTGGTTGTTATGGCTTCAAAGCTAAGGAACTGCAAACCACGTTAAAGACACTTTAAGACATCTCAGTGATGGCGGCGCCCAAGCATATAGCATACTTACAATATATCAGGAAACCAACCCGGAAAAAAAGGATACCGAAATCAATCCAGCGCATCTACGTAAGGCTATACAAGCAATCGAGTCAATTGCTGAAACGCCGTTGACGGAACGTGAGTATCTCGCAATACTACTCGCTACAAAGCTTGTTTCCACAAACGATCCAGAGTTGAGTACTGCTCTCCTCCACCATGCTGCATTGCTTTCGGAATTGAGTCTCCCTGATCGCCTCCTCGATACACAACAAACTCCTTCCAAGGTGCATGAATTTGTAATCAATTTCTCTAAAGAGGCACGGAACATAATCACCTCAAGCGCTTGGAGCGATGAACTTGATGAAGTCACCTGCGATGTAGCAGATCTTATCGATGGACGCCTTTTGGCTTTCTGTGCCATCAATCCTCCTAAAGAGCCTTCTGACCGCTTTGAACTACTTGAAACAGTCGCAGAAACTCTGACTGGCCACGATCTACCAGAGCTTACAGGAAAATATTCAAACGGAACCAGCGCAACTACAACTTCATCAAAAGACTTGGAGAATGATTCATACTCACTTCTCCCATTTGCTGACCCTGTTTTTGATGAACATCTCAAACCCATTCACCTTACTATTGCTCGGTCTGGTGGAAAAGTTGACTCGACCTCTGCAAGTATTTTTCGCGAGGTATCCCATTGGCATAACAACAAGCGCCCTATTGATCAGAAGGTGAAGGGCCAATTAGAGAAAGATCCAAAGATTGCGAAGAAGGCGCTGCGTCGAAACCAGTTCTTCATGGCGGAAATGACATCCTATGCCGCGAGTCTGACGAATGCTGTTGGCAAGGTTCTCGAACCAGAAACAATAACAATGGGCGACAAAGCATCGAAACTACCTTCCCCTAAGACGGAGAATACCAAGCCAAAGCAGCAATCCAAACAAAGCAGCAAGAATATCAATGCTGCGAAACAGGCGATGCTCGCTGATATTGCCGCAAGTTCAAAGCGCAAGGACGAAGACAGTGCGAAACAGGTTTACAATGCATGGGCTGTATTCTGTGATGGGCTAGAGAAACAATCCGACTTGGCCTCCCGATACAACAAAGCAAGACAGTATTTGGTGGGTCTCAACAGCGAGATTAAGAGGCGAACCCTAGAACCTGAAGTGAGGCTGTATATGCTCAACATTCTGGTCCATATGTGGATTAGTAATTGCCGTAAGACCGACAAGGAAGAGGGGATCTATATTGCAGCCTTGATTTTCGATACGGTGCGATCATTTTGCGGACTATCAAGTGTCACGAAAATTATTGCAACTTGTCTCAAGGCCACCGTGGATGGACTGAAATTACCACCCCTGGGTATCCCTCAAGCACAGGGCGATCGGAAGCTTCCATTCCAATATGCCTTACTGGATGATTCGATCACATTTCCCAATTTAGCCCTAGACTTATCCCCGGAACACTTTCAACTCCTCCATTGCGGACCGTATTTTGACAGAACCATGGATTCGGCGCCAGATCCACGCGTACCATTCGAGCCGGACGCCTGGCAAAGACGGGTATTAGATGAGATTGATGCTCGACGAAGCTTGCTTGTCATTGCACCAACCTCTGCGGGTAAAACGTTCATTTCCTTCTACGCCATGAAACAAGTGTTGGAATCGAACAACGATGATGTTCTGGTCTACGTCGCCCCGACGAAGGCTCTCGTGAACCAGATTGCAGCAGAAGTGCAGGCTCGATTCTCTAAGAGTTACAAGTACAGTCAATCTGTATGGGGAATTCACACGCGGGATACTCGAATTAACAATCCAACTGGCTGCCAGATTCTGGTAACAGTACCCCATATTCTGCAAATCATGTTACTTGCACCTAGTCACGCCAAGAGCTGGTCTGAACGTGTGAAGTGGATCATCTTCGATGAAGTCCACTGCATTGGTCAAGCAGAAGACGGTCTGATCTGGGAGCAGCTCTTACTTATGGCTCCTTGTCCGATTATTGCACTGTCGGCTACGATTGGTAATGCTGATGCCTTTAACGCCTGGCTTGCATCTACGCAAAAAGCTGCAGGAAATGAGCTTGTCATGGTACAACATCCACACAGATACTCTGATCTGCGCAAGTTCATCTACACACCGCCTAAGAAACTGCATACTTCTGAATATTTGCCACTAGCGACACAACGCGCATTTGCCCAGCTTGGACTCAATGAGCAGGGGAACTTCGCTTTCTTACACCCGGTGGCCAGTCTAAGTAAGTGTTCCATATCTCTTTATATGTACTCCAATGGCTGCGGTGATGCTCTCTATAACTCGTGATTATTTTCTCTAATCGAACTCTACTAACGAAAATCTATTACAGCCAACCGCACTCGTGGTATGCCGAGTGACCTGACTTTCGAAGCGAGAGACTGTTTCACTCTTTGGCAGAGCATGAAGGCTCACCAGACTGATAAGTATCCTTTGAATGCATCGCTAGATCCATCAAAGGTACTGCCAGCTGTCATAAAAAAAGCAGACATCATCGCCTGGCAAGCAGCTCTGAAACCAGTATTATCGGCATGGATCGCGGATGAGGAGTCTCCATTCGAGGCGGTACGCAAGGACCTGAGTAAATCTTTGGAAGGCCTCACACAACGACCCGTCACTAGCACTGTCAATGAAGAAGGAGGAAGAGATGAAGATGAAGAAATTGATGAGATGGAATTGAGGCACGACAGTGAGAGCATATTGCCACTCCTAGCTGATTTACAACGACAAGACGCATTGCCGGGCATTATCTTCAACTACGATCGAGCAGCTTGTGAAAAGATGTGTCAAATAGTGATGAAGCAACTAACCGAGGCCGAAGCTTCCTACAAGCAGTCTAGCTCGAAGTGGAAAGATAAGTTGCGGGAATGGGACGAATGGAAAAGGGAGATGGCCCGACGAGAAAAACAGGGCGTTCGTGGTGCGAACAAGGGCATGACCAAACAAGACCAGATGAGAGAGGCGGCTAGTCAAGAAGTCAGTGCCTTTGCGTCATTCGATCCCGAGAAGCCGCTTGATGGCTTCCACTTTGCCGACAATAAAAAGTGTACGCAAGAAGAGCTCGACGGCTTCGCGTACGACATGCGTCGCCGCAGTGTTGAGGACTGGCTTATTGATGGCCTCAGGCGAGGCATTGGTGTCCATCATGCAGGTATGAATCGCAAATATCGTCACTGTGTGGAAATGCTATTCCGGAGAGGATATCTTAGAGTAGTCATTGCCACAGGCACGCTGGCTCTTGGCATCAACATGCCCTGTAAGACTGTGGTCTTTAGTGGAGATTCAGTCTTCTTGACCGCGCTCAACTTCCGCCAGGCTGCTGGTCGTGCTGGCCGTCGAGGCTTTGACATGCTTGGGAATGTGGTTTTCCATGGTGTTTCGATGAGCAAGGTTCACAAGCTCATCAGCTCACGACTACCTGATCTGAACGGACATTTCCCGATAACCACTACGTTGGTGTTGCGTCTTTTTACCCTGCTACACTCGTCGGAAAACTCGCGTTTCGCTGTACGCTCCGTCAACGCTCTGCTCTCACAGCCTCGCCTATACCTGGGGGGAGAAGAAGCCAAGATGACTGTGCTCCATCATCTGCGCTTTTCGATTGAGTATTTGCGTCGACAACACCTACTTGACTCACGCGGTGCGCCACTTAACTTTGCGGGTGCCGTCAGCCATCTGTACTTTGCAGAAAACTCGTCTTTTGCTTTCCACGCACTGCTCAAGGACGGTTATTTCCATCAGCTTTGCGCAAAGTTTGCTACCAACCAGGAGTCGGTTCTACGCGAGCTTATGCTTACCATGTCGCACCTGTTTGGGCGACGCTACTGTAGGCAAGCCGATCAGGAATATGTGCAGCAAGTGGTAAAGGGCAGCCCGTCGATTGTGTTCCTACCCGCTTTGCCCGAACAGGCTGCAGAGATTCTCCGACGACATAACAAGGCTGTGCTTGACATCTTCACCGCTTATGTTCAGACCTTTGTAGATCAGCATGTTAGTCATGTTGACAACGAAATGCCTTTGACGCAAGTTAGGGTTGGCGGAAGTTCAGCCTCGAAAGCTATCGCTGGAGAGCGCCAAAAGTCGTTGAAGGCTAGGTCTGCATTTGTTGCCTTGTCGGGCTATGATGATAGGTTCGACTCGATTCACGATCTGTGCGCGACGAGCCGCTCGGGTGTCTTCTTGGAAGAAGCTGTAGTACCGCACGTTGGACTGTACCCCGAAGATTCTGAACTCCCTTTGAATGCCTACCTCTACGACTACTTTAGTCATGCGAATCCGGGTGCACTTATCACGGCGAATAGAATCCGCCGCGGTGATGTATGGTTTGTGCTCAACGACTTCAGCATGGTGCTTGCGACGATTGTCACATCGTTATCGAACTTTATGAACCTTGGCACAGAGTCGGACCTGGATTTCATGGATATCCGTGGTGGAGGCGACGACGCGGAGGAGGACAAGGAAGACAAATTTCTGCCAGCGGATACGGCGTCAGAGATTACAAATCTGTCGGGTACAACGTTGAATTCTGGCAGTGGACCAATGAAGCAAGAATTGCTCGTTCAGGTCAAGAAGAAGAAGAAGGCCAAGGTGGTGGATTCGTGGGAGGAAGCAAGCGAGGAAGAAGAGGAAGAAGATGTCGAGGAGGATTGGGATGCTGAAGATGGAGATCAGAAACCCCCAGCTTGGGAGGAGGGAGCCGGGCTTTTGAATGTACTGAAGGCATTCCGGGCGCTCAAGGCGGACTTTGATACCAAGTTCAGGGCCATGTGGGCCTAGCGGAGCGGTTTGATTGGTTATTGGGTCAGATTGAAATTATTCAGAATAGGTACGGAGTAGGTATGTGAAAGGAAAAAGAAAGTGAAAATGAACAGAAGAGGACACTGGTCTTCTTGTGTTTACCAAGTCGCAGTGCGAGATGATAAGTGACAGTGACAGCAGGAATGAGCATTTCCACGTGACGATTCAACTATTTGGCTTGGGACAGAGGTCGGACATGCCAGTGCGCTTTGATTGACTATTATTAGGGTTGAATTATAATGATTACATGCAACGATGGGTTTCCTATCTTGTCGCATTGTAAGCATGGACGACTGACATGCAACCTGGAAATGGGACTGACTGATATGGAACGGCTGCATGACCCGCTCGGTACGGAGGTAAGTACGGAGTAATCGGCTACTTGAAAATGCCTCGGTCCAATAACTAACTAATACTTAGTACTTCCCCAAGCTCCTCATTCTAGCCGGGCACATACAGAGTATAATACCTACCTACCTAGATGCTGCCCTCTAGACCTCCTCGGTGACGTATTCTTCAGCTCTTTTTTTTTTTTTTTTTGGGCCTTTCGCTCCCACTCGTTGCGCCTAGATCTGTGGTAGTTTGTATACAAACACCATCATGCCGTTCAACACCGAACTTACCCGGGCACTCGGTATTCGAGGTGAGAGCTTGCAGAAGGGCAGCAGCTGTTGAAGCTGGCAACATTTCAGCGTCTAACAGTTGGCAGTTCCCGTTGTGCAGGGTGGCATGCAATGGGTTGGGTACGCCGAGCTTGCCAGTGCTGTCAGCAATGCAGGAGGTCTGGGAATAGTATGTCACGATGCATTGCTCTCTAGTAGAGAGAGAGAGAGAGAGAGAGATGACTAGGATTGACTGACTGACTGCTGCTATAGTTGACCGCCCTCACCCAGCCGACGCCCGAAGACCTCCGCAAAGAAATTCGCCGCTGTCGCACCATGACAAAGAAGCCGTTTGGCGTCAACCTCACCCTACTGCCCGCCATGGTGCCGCCAGATTACGCTGCATATGCGCGCGTCATTGTCGAGGAAGGCGTCAAGATTGTGGAAACGGCAGGAAACAGCCCTGGCCCCATCATCAAGCAGCTCAAGGCAGCAGGTATCACCATTCTGCACAAGTGCACAACCATCAGACACGCCCAGTCAGCCGTCAAGCTTGGCGTCGATTTCCTGTCCATTGACGGCTTCGAGTGCGCAGGCCATGTCGGCGAGACTGACATTACCAACTTCATCCTGCTCAGCAGAGCCCGCCAGTCTCTAGGCGTGCCTTTTATTGCTTCAGGAGGCTTTGCAGACGGCCAAGGTCTAGCAGCCGCGCTTGCCCTTGGTGCCTGCGGTATCAACATGGGCACCCGCTTCATGTGCACCGTCGAGGCACCCATCCACCACAACATCAAGCAGGCCATTGTCGATGCCCAGGAAACCGACACGGCCCTTGTGCTCAGGCGGTGGAAAAACACCTCGCGCCTGTTTGCCAACAAGGTTGCGCTGCAAGCCGTCGAGATTGAAAAGACTAGCCCCACGGGTGAATTCAGTGAAGTTGCAGAGTTTGTCAGCGGTAAGCGTGGCCGTCAGGTGTTTTTGAATGGAGATAAGGATTTTGGCGTACGTTAAAACCCCCCTCTCCCTCAACAGCAACAAGAACAACAGTGCTAATTCAATGCAAAATAGGTATGGACCGCTGGCCAGGTCATTGGTTTGATTCACGATATCCCCACTAACAAGGAGCTCTTGGAACGTATTGAGCGCGAAGCTGCTGAGACCATGACAAAGACTCTGTGCCTTTACTCGCCGGATACCTCGGGGAAGAGCAAGCTCTAGGTAGTTATAATACTTGGCTCTGTGTATAATTATTACATGAAGAAATGGAATGTATAACTATCAATTCACTGAATTTTTTTTTTTTTGGGTCAATCTGTTGCGCCAAGGTAAATCATGGTTCAAGAGTGTATACAAGGACAATTCATATGGGGCCCTTTTATGATACAGTCTTGTGTACCCGTGATGAAGACGGGGGGGAAATCTAGCTAGTGTTCATCTATGAAATCGACGGAAACATGTTTTTGATGAAGAATTGATTATTATTCCTTTGTACTCACAACAAGAACAATTCAATCTATTTTCACGCGTGGTTTATTGAGCGTTTATACAACATGTTGAAAACTAATGCTACATGCAGATCTGCATATTATCCTTGAAAAAACCCCGGATCCGATTTTTTTTTTAAAAAAAAAACAATAAGAGGGAAAAAGAGAGAAAAAAAAAACACCAACAAAAACAAAAACCAGGATGACACAGACCTCTTCTCATTTCCTACAAACGCCAAAGACAGCCAGACACAGAGGTGAACGAAAAGAAAAAAAAAACCTGCTACACATAGTTCTGACATGTAATCCAGAGTTTTAAACCTTCAAAAAGGCTACAAGTATCCCATCCACAATGGGTCCATGGCCGCCAACTTCCTAGGATCAACAGCCACGCTGACGAGATCAACAACCGTTTGATTTGCGGGCAGATTACCTCCCGAAGGTAGCCCTCCAAGCGCACTGGCGCGCTTCACCACCATTTCACTATTTTGTGTCACGCTCTCCCTCAGCACATCTGGCGTCAAGTGGCTACTCTTGTGTTGGCTGGTGAACCAGTGGCTCATTTCATCACGCATAAAAATGGACAATTGCATTTCAAGCTGCGTATCACCTTCAGGCTCAATGAGAGAGCGTGCAACAGTCATGACCGCAGGTGCAAAGATTCCTTCCATGTTGAGTGGGCCCATGATGGTTTGCAGATTGGGAGTGAGCCGGAACGGCACAGGCTCGGAGTTGTGGAGAATGGGTTTTCCGACTGCCATGCTTGGAATGAGCTCAGAGCCCCAGATTCGACCGGATGCGCGTGAGATGGACAACTTCTGCGGAAAGCGGGTGTTCATGTGCATAACATAAGTCATAAAGGTAAGAGCCGCAAGCTGGTACGAGAAAGTGCGGCGGAAGAGCCAAAAGTCCGAGAAGTGAGGGAACGTGGCGCGGAAAAAGTCTTGCAAGATGGTCTGTGGCACGTACTTTTCCTGAACAGCGGAAAAGGTCTCCAGACGAATCGAGTTTGCATGATCAATGTTCTTCTGGTCCTGAGCGTCAGCGGGTGACTGTGTTTGGGTTTTTGGGTTTGGCGATTCTTCTGTACTTACAGGTTGCAATGCTCTCAATTTCTCAATGCTGAATAGAATTGGCTCATCCTTGTTGACGCCATGCTTTCTGCAAAAGTCTTCGTAGATGCCTTGCATGCTCATGTAGCTTGCATCGTCTTGAACCATGCGAACACTCGGAGTAATCGGCACCATAAGAGGAAGATGAAATTGCAGGTTCCTCCTTCTTGATTCCTTCCGCTTCGCCAAGATGCCATTGAAAATGCGGAATAGCTGAAGTATTCTCTCTTCCCGTCTGCTGGACCTTGCAGCTGGGAATTGAATAGCAAAAGGGTGAACACTTCCGTCGTGACCGCGGATCTTAAGACGCCGATGACAGATGCCGATGCCACGCACTAGCTCGACATCTGGTAGGAAACGCTCAATGCGCACAAAATCAGAGTTTTTATCCCGATGTTGTAGGTATTGGCCGGGAACTTCCACATCATCGAACTTGAGGAAACGGAACTCGCTGAGTTGATGGGTAAATTGCTCCAGTGGAACAGAAAGCTTTCGGCGGTCAAGCCTTTCCTCGAACCTGTTGCGCCATGTTCGCAATTTTTGGATGTATTCATACATGGTAGGTTTGTTCGTGACAAAATCCCTCTCAAACGCCTTACGAATGTGCGGTGGCAACACCGATTCAGCAAAACGTGTTATGTTTGCTTCAGTGGATGGAGGAAGCTTGATCTCACGGGCGTACAAATTGGGCTGACGTCCTACGTACGATAGACCATCATTCAGAAGCGCTACAATGAGTCTGTAAGCATCTTCATCTGGCGGACACTTGAAATTCTTCTGGATCTGGTCGAGCATCGTTTCCATGGACAAAGCGAGCAGAGGGAAGGCCGTTTTGAGAATGGCGCTAATCTCCTCCACATGGTCCCATGGCTTCTTTGGCGCTTGGGGAGCGTCTGTTGCAGCAGGGCCAGCAGCGGGTGTAGCAGAGGCGCTTGAGCTCACCTGCTGATTAGCTTCTGTCTTGACTGTGCCATTTGGTGTGTTATTAGCAGCAGCTTTGCTCTCGCCACTTGCGGATGCTGGTCGGTTGCCGCTCGAGTTGGGTCGATCGGGCGAACCCTGCTTCGTAGCTGGAGAGCCTTGACCCTGTTGCTTTGCTTTGGCCGCTTTCTCTTTGGCCTCCTTCTGTTCTGCAACCTTCCTCAACGACGCCATGTCCTCCCTTGTCGTTCTCAAATGGCAATACAATGCCTGCGGGTAAGTTTTGGCTAATTTTCCAAGTATAGATCTCGCAATGGATGCTTCAGGTCGCGACAGGCTATTCAGCAACTGCGGAATGTAGGTAATCCAGTACCATGCTGGAGTATCGCCCTTGAATTCCTCAAATTTCTCGGCCAGCCTGCGTTCTGAGTTGTCCAAACTCAGTAGCCACAGTACACGCCCAAGCAGTTTCCTAGACTTCGCATTCTTGAACTGACTGGCAGCTTCAAGATAACAGCTGAGCGCCGCTTCAGCTCGTTCCAAATTTTGGGGCTCCTCCTTGAACAACATATCGTTATACCGTCCCCATTCGGCCCATGCTTTGGGTAGCTTGATATCAAAGTATAATGCAGTACCAAATGCTTCGCCGGCTTCGTTCTTCTGACCAAGTTTGGCAAGGAACATGCCTTTGAGCGTATAGAACTCAGCCTTCTGTTGTGGACCAAAGTAGTTGAGATTGGTATTATTGATCACATCTAGGCCGCTGTTGAGGTCGGCTCTGATCTGATAGTGACATTTTGCCTGTTCGCGCAATTTCAAAAAGGCTTCCTGAATTTCAATGTTGGGCAAAGTGTAAATGCGTCCAAGTTGATTGATGCAAACATCAGGCAAATTGTGCTTGCGTGCCACATGAGCGAAACGATTGATGATCCAAGCAGTCTCGTGGTATCCTCGATAGGCAAAAGAATTACCACTAGCATTAGGTTGGCTTGCGGGAAGAAGAGCCAGATAGACGCCATTGATGAGCTGAAAGATGTGCTGACGCCAAGTGACGAGGTCCTGCCAGGCGTTGATGTCATCCCAGAAGTTTGGCAATCGATCTCGCCAAGTGCTTAGCGACAGCTTGAGCTCCTGTGACTTGATGTCGAGATTGGACTGCGTAGTTTGCGCCAGACTTTGGCAGATGACGCTAGCATCGTGCAACTCTACTAATTGCTGAAAGTGCTGGAGTAATGGAATATGAGCTTGCGTGATTCGTCTTGGGAGCTGATGCCACTTCCGAATAGACAGTTGTATGCTCTCGTCACATAATCGATGGAATTCGGGCTGCGTTTCTTGCTTATTGTGTAGTTTCAAGAGCGACATGAAGGTCTGGAAGAACACGCGCCGAGGTGTAGGTGCATCACTGACGGCCTTGATGGTAGCGTCGAGCTGTTCTCGCGTGTCGGCAGTCTGCCATGCATCGAATTGCCTCCATGTAGCTTCGAGATAGAGGTCGTTGAAGTTCTCATGCTTTGCAAAATCACTGAGAATCTCCCACTGTTGTAGCTTTTGTGCGCAAATGACCCAGTGATCTTCCCAAAGCATGTATTCGCCCGTCGAGAAAGGCAGTACTGAAGTGCGAGCTTTGATCTGAGCTGCTTCGTACATTTGCTGCGCCTTCTCCCAGATACCACATTGCTCATAAGACAGGGCAGCATTCGTCTCAATGAATTGACACCTTCGTCGCCACGTGCCGTAGAACAAATCATCTTCTTGCAAGCCACCATAGATTTCAAGGAGAGCGTCGAGATTGCTCTCTCTCAACTTCTCCACGTCAACGACAGGTGAAATAGCGGAGTCCTCCATGTACACTGCTGCTGTATACCAGGCATTGTAGGTCTGCGCCAGATACTTCATTATGTGCGGAGGAAATTTGACTCGGGGGCGAGCATGCGCAATGGCATCTAGCATAGTCGCAACGCAGTTGGGCCGTTTGTCGAGCTGTCGGGAATGATAGTCCTTGGTCAAGAGGGCTGTCATACCCTTTTCCAAATCACTCTGGTCATCCTTTGTGAGAGCAGTCCAAGCTAACGGGAAGAAGGCAACCCATATGTCATGGGCAAGATTGCTGTCGGTATGTTGTAAATGCCCTAGAGGTTCAAAAATATCCTTGACCTTTACGTCGGCTAGCTGGCTACAGAATCGGCGGTGGGTGTTGACTAAATTCTCCAAGTCATCATCTACCATGACGTCTCCAATCCTCGAGTCCCTGGCGTATGTTCCAAAGAGCGTGCTGGGCTGCATGAGCTGAAAGTCTTCGGGATGTAATTGAGCAGGCGTATTCATCTCCACAGAACCGAACATGAGGTGAATCACTTGACTAAGCCAGTAGCTATCGGAAAGGGTATCCCAGTTCTGCGATGCAAGAACATAGCTGAGGCGGCTAGCTGCTGTCCGACTTAAGCTTTTATCAAAGATGGTCAGATACCGATTCCTCATTTCAACATCCTGTGCCCTGGTACCAATGAGGAAGGCGTGTTCCATGCGTACAGTAAGCTCTGATCTTGTGATTTTTGAATCCTCATATATTCGGATGACAAGGTCCAAAAAGCGCGTGAGCAACAATGTGTCTTGGCGATGCTCAAACAGCAACATCTTACTCAGCACTGCGGTCTTCTCTTTGAGTGTTGGGACTGGTTCCGAGGAGCGGAAAATCCATCCCTCCACCAAATCTAGAACCTTCGTGCATACCGAATTAACTTGAGATCGCTCGACAAGAGACGCTAACACACTTAAGTATGGCCTCCTGTTTTCGCCGAGTTGGTCCATTCGCGCTGCTAAAATGTCCACTGTCTTCAAAACGAGATCTGTCTGAATTTCAACCTCGCGAGCATCAGTCTGCGGATTGGCGCCTTCGGGCCGGGCTCCTGGCGGTACGTTTTGTGCAGATATACCGCTATGCCCAGCAAGGTGATCCTTGGCCATCTTGCCCTGGAAAGCTTTCATGATTGCCGAAATATGTTGATCGACCTCTTCAGGTCGCTTCTGGCACAAAGTCCAAAGAATATTCGTAGCTCCAATGTAGGAACCGTTGGAGAGCTGCTCATTTGCCACAGTACTTAGGAAGCTCACAAAGTTTGTTGAAGGAGATTCTTCCGTGTTGCCTTCATCATCGGCTACAGGCTCAGGCATGACCTCCAGAATGCGTTTAAGGGTAGGCTGCAATTTTCTTGTACCATCCTCTGACACGTCAGCTGCATGAAGGCTCGCTTGTACATCAGCATTCTCGGAGCGAATGGGCTTCTCCAAGATCTTCTGGAATTGTGGAATCCGCTGCAGAACCCATTCATCAGATCGAACGTTGACAATGACCTTCACGATCTGAAGGGTGTTAATCATCCTAGTGTTGAACACCTCAGGCTTGTCGTCTTGCTTCATCTCTGCGAGCAGAACCTCCTCAATTTTCTTCGTGAGCATTGGGTCTAAATCTAGATCGCTCCACAACCTTGGTGAAAGAAGGTCATGAAGCAGTTGTACTGCTTTGCGACAGATTTCTGCTGGCTGCACAGCATTGAGGCCAACGACTGACGTATCCTTTGGCTTTGGCGAAGCGACGGGATATCGCTCAGGCAGATAAGCAATAAACTGAACGAGATATTTGACTAGCATCATCCGAATGGTAGCTGAAGCGACAAAGCCCTTGGGCAAAGGTCCAGGGAGTACGTGGGAGCCATCTGCCCTTCTCTTCACAGCCTGTGGAGACTCGGATGCACGATCAAATGTGCTACTACTGCCTTCACTTGCAGTGCGCTCCTCCCATGTCCTAATGAGGCTGATCAAATTAAGTGCCAGCTTCTTGGCGTCGGTTGAGGGATTTGGAGGTTGTGCAATCTTGCCCAGTGCCGTGATGATGATGCCTGACAAATGCTCTCTACCTTCATAGAAGAGGTCAGGATGCCTTACGATGAAGTTGAAGATGCTCATCAGCTGTTGCAGATTCGAACTCTCTTCAGAGAGGACTTTGCGGGGATATTGAATCCAACGAGGCATCTTAGGGTCGCCACCACCCATTCGCTTCTTCAGGACCGGGGCCATAAGTTCAAGCGCTTGCATGACAAGTGAGCGGCCTTCGTTCTGGTGCGCTTTTAGAAGGGCCTGATAGACCTGGATCGCAATCTTCATGGGTGTATCGAAGACTGCAATGAAGAATGCGATTAGCACATACGCCGCGTATTTGTTAATAATGTCCTCGAGCTTGATATAGTTCCATGCGAATTTGATGACGTCTTTGCGAGCTTCTTGAATCATTCCGGAGTAGTGCTTGAGCAACAGCGTGGTGAGCTGGAGTAATTCCATCCTGGAGTGGTCAACGCCAAGTTGAGCGGTCTCCTCTGATGTGTCGGTCAGCGACTGCGGTTTCCACAATCGATTGTGAATTGTCTCTGTCATAGCACGATCCATGAGTTTGGTACCCTTGGCCTTTTGGTCAAACAAGCCGTCCCAATTACGCTTGACATCCATAGCAAATATTGGGTTAACAATATAACGGAACAGAAATGTCTTTGTCTTTTGTGAAGAATTGCGGGAAGTGTACAAGTCAATACACTTGTGCACAAGCGTCTTCCAATACTCGACCGATTCGCTGGTGACAATATGCTCATAGATGAAATCGTAGAGCCGGGGAGACGTCTTGAGTTCTTCTGATGTGATTGCATCGATGAGCTCAAAGAAAAAGTCTAGGCTATTCGGCTCGTGTTCGAGATACGTTGTGAAAATGACCATGATCTGATCACCAGCTTGTTCGGTTGCTAAACGTATCTCTGCGTCGATCTGATTGCTTCGAAGTTTCCTTTCTAATGACTTGGCGGCTTCGAATAGTCCCTTTCTGAGATCATCGTGCAAGGTTAACCATTTACTAGACTCTTCAGACCGACTCAAGGCGTAAGCAACGTGGATGGCATTGAGTTGAGCCTGGCATTTTTCCTTATCAGTTCCTTCGCAGTCCATGGCAGTCAAAAAGCTCGGTACATCGTCCATGACTTGCTTGCGCAGCACGCCACTCGCTTCATTCTCCAATAATTGGGCGAAAAAGCGGCCTTGGATCTGATCCTTGAGATTTGGGGCAAAGTAGTCCCAAGCTTCTTTCGGGTACATGCATAGGTACTTAATTAGCGGCTCCCGGAATGGACTGTAGTGAGTCCGTCTGAGCGCAGTCTCTAGCTCAATGACTTTCTCGATGATCTGCTTGAGAAAGGTGGCAGCAGCAGGAGGCAGTAAATGAAAGATATTAAAGATACCAGTGACAATCTTCATCTTCGGGTTTTGCTCAATCATGGTAAAAGAAATCTTCTGCAGACTGTTCTGATCTGCAATGCTCTTCAAATGATCAAGAAGGCGTGTACCAATTTCGACTTTGAAGTAATTCGTGAGCAACTTGAGCAAACGGGCAAGACCGTCCAAATTCTCCACCGACAATTTTCGTGGGTCCTGGAGATTAACCAGTATCGGTCGCAAGCCGCTTTGAAGAACATCCTTGGGTAATTTATTGGTCGCTGAGATGACGCCAGAAAGGCCAATGTTGGCGGCTTCGATGACTTCCGGTGATTTCGAGTAGAGACACTTGAAGAACACGGCAATGATACGGAGAAAGGTCTGGTTCGGTGGTGTTGTGCTGTACTCAGGAAAGCTTTGAGCCGTTGATAGTAATCGAATGCAAGCAACTCGCAGGTTGACAATATGCTCTGCATTCCGTTGCTCAAATGGTTTGCTCGCAAGTCCCTCGTCTTCGGCATCCGCCAAGGCTAACGACTCCATGAGAAGTCGAGTCAATTGATCGTTGAACTCGAGGATGTTGTTCTTCAACTTCAGACAAAAGGTAATAGCATCGATGTAAGCAATCTGGATGCTGAACGGTAACGCCCTGAGCGGCTTCGCCCATATCGACATTACAAGTCTGTCCTTGACAGGCATGATGAGCTCATGCACACCCAGCCCAGTGACATCAGACAGGACGTGGAATGCCTTTTGCGTTGCTTCTCGCACGCTCTTGTTCATATGAGAAAGGTCGCCAACGAGCTGTCCACATAGCCGCAAGGTGATGTTGTTTCCTTTTTCGAATTCCTCCTTTGATGTCTTCTTGTGGCAACGTCGAATGAGGTCTTCAGTCAAGCCTTCTGCCTGTATCCGCGTCTTAGAATCCAGATCAATGGGCATGTCCTTCATCACAAAATTCAGTGCTCGAATGAGCTCGAAGTGACGGGCCACCATCCATGCCTGCGGTAGACCCAGTTGCTTGATCATAATCGCAATACCACGAGTACCACCAGACTTCATGAACCAGTCGTCAGCATGACAATTGTGGCAGAACGTGCTCGACAGTTCGTTGAAAAAAGCAAACTTGTCAATTTCCTTGTCGTTGCCAAAAATGGCCTTGACAGCATCTCGAACAGTCATGATGGCGTGTTCAGCTGCGGCACGGACTGGCACGTGCTCAGATGCTAGCGATTCGCCAATTGCTTCGGAAACAACATCGCTCTCAATCACAACCGGACCCTCACCCGAATGCACGTCAAATGACTTGAGCTTGTGTTTCATTGTCGCGAATTGTGCACCAAGCTCCAGAAAAGTAAAGTGTCTTGCTAGGTTGGTCACTAATGTCTCGGCTTCTTGTTTGAGATCTGGTATGGAGACTGCAAAGATGCATGCCTTTAGCAGCTTCTTCAAGGTCTCTTGTTCAGAGCCTTTCTTGACAATCGACTTCTCGCGTTCGGACGCTGTTAGGATGTCGGCACCTACATCGAACTTTTTTGCGCACAAATCAGTTGCCTGCAGGCGAACCAGTTGTGCAAAGTCATCGGGTAGCGTATCGAAGCCAACCAAGAGCTTGGTGTGAGCAGTAATGAGACGGAAAGCTTGCTGCTTATGGAATGCGTCCGACTTCTTGGCTGCTGGTTGCTTGGGAATCTCGTGTAGTTTTGCAATGGCAGTGTCGATGCCTATTGCAGTAGGGAATGCACGATCTTTGGTGGATCCAATAAGCCGAATATCAATCGATGATTGATCGTCTGAATAGGGCTTGAAATCTAACACCGATGGCCCGGTAATAAACTTGCGATTGCGCCCACCGAGCTTGCCTAGAATGCGCATTGTAGTATGGGCATGGAAGTGGCTGTACGGATTTGGCTTGAGATGCTCCCAAAGTGCAGCCATGAGCTCGTCAATGACAGGCGCCATGATGGGATCCAGATAATCTGCAGTCAAATTGTCTACACAGAGCTCGAGTGTTCGCAGTCCCTGTCCAACAAGATCTGACCCAGCTCGTAGAGCCACAACCAGAGGCCTCATCAGATAACTCAGGTGCGGAAGTAAATTGCTCAGACGTGCGGGCACCGTAAGAGACAACTCGACAAATAGATCACGCTCGGCTGGTTTTCGTGCTGTTAGGAGAAGATTGTTCAGAACATCCAGGAGCATTTCAAGAAGAGGAAGTATCTCCTTGTACAGATGCTCAAATCGGCCCCCGCCTATACTGCGGAAGAGAGATCGTAACAACAGGAAGTAGTTCATAGGCTCCTCAGCGGTCGTGGACAAACTGATTGACTTTGTGATGATTTTGCTTACGTGAGGTAGCAAGACCTGCTCATTTTGTGCTGAGAACAGTGTAACCGCCATGAAAGATAATTTGAACAACCGCAGCAGAATTGATGACTTCTTCACGTTTGCGGTGCCAACCTCTTCGATCCGATCCATTAAGAATTGTAAAAGCATGCCTGAAAAACTTGGGGATGTCGCTTCTGAAGCGAGAAGAAATTGGGGAACATGTAGTAGTGCAGGGTGGTCAAACATCATATCGTACAGATGGGGTATCTCGGATGAAAAAACTTCGTGGAATGTCGCTGGGTCAATGTGGTGGAAGACAGTAGCAAATGTTTCGAGCAATTCCTTCTCGTCCTTGCCGCTGGACATCATGTGCTGGTTACCCATAAAGTCACCAGGTGTGAGTCCTTGCGTATCGGGCGTCTTATCTGTGCCATAGTAGCGAAACACTTTGGCGCCTTCTCGGAAGAGTTTGATAAGGACTTCCACCTCTTCTGCATTGTATCCAAAGGACACCTCATGCCAGTTCGCTGAAGCATTTGCAATGTCAATTTCCTCTTTGATCTTGGACGGATTGCACGCCCGTAATTGATAAAAGAGGTTCTTCAAGCCATGCAACAGGTTCTTAAACAAAAACTTATTGTCCGCAATGGGATCGGAGCTCCGATCTCGTGGATTCGACGTTTTAATGGGTGTTGCGTTAAAAATATCAATCTCGTCCCAGTCAGGGGGCTGCTCTTGCAGAGCCATATGATTCTCCTCCATAGCATCAATCGAGGGCTGGCTATACTGCGCAGATAGCTTTACAGCATTGTGGTACTGTCGATTCATGGCCGCAAATTTATCGCCAATTGCATTGAGGATCATAATCAGAAAGTAACGAGCATCCTCCTTGGGCTCCAGCTTGGCAATGCACTCTGCCATGTTAAGCAGGAGCTTTGCACTCATGGTCTGGAAGCTGGTTCCAGGAAAGGTATCGTGCAGATTCTTTGTGTAGACTTCGACAGTACGACGAATCTGCTCCTTGGATAGTGAATCACGGAGATGGTGTATCAGGTCGGCAAGCATGCTGTATGCCAGCGGCCGCATCGTCTCGTACACAGTGAGGCCATCACCAATCAGCGTGCGTTCGTCCAGCAGTTCATCAATCTTCTTGAGAAAAATCTTGCGAAAGTTGAAATTGATGATGTGCCTGATGGCCACCAAGAGCTCCTTTCTTGCACCGGACTTCTCCCGTGGGCAATCCTGGAGTAAGCGTACAACAATGTCGGGTAGCGTTGGGAGGAAGTCATTGAGTTGGTTTGCATACACCCTCAACAAGTAAGCAAGAAAGCTCATAGTCTTGACTTGCGCCGTGATGAAATCGCCAAAAGCTGCTCGATTCCGAATCTCCTTGCTGACACCAGTGAAGATCTTGCCCTGCGCTTTTGCTTCTTCGTGTGCCTTTTCTTGTGGCTTTGCTTGAAGCAAAAGGACATTCTTGATCAGTGGCACAAACAGCTTCACATTCTTGTTCACGCAATTCCTGTAAGCCTGAAAGAGAGAAACCACAATGATAGGACACTCGGCCAAAACTTTGAACGACTGCATGCCCTTGAGCAGCATGCGGGTTTGCTGGTGTTCTGATCCCAGGTCGCCTGCTGAGCCAGATGTGAGAGCCGTCGCGGGTGAACTCGGTCTTGGAGATTGTGAATATTGGTGGTTACTCGGAGTGGATGGAACGCCCTGGGATGCTGGCGCAGGAGGCGTGCCGCTATCAAATGTATCGTGTACCGCCTGCTCCATGGTCTCGAACATCTCTTGAATCAGGTCCAAGAATGGCTGGACTCGATCGGCAAGTGCCTTGGTCTGATGTCGCTGGAAGTCCATGATGGTCTTCATGCACAAGACTGCATTGTCTTCATTTTCTTGCTTCACCAGCCCCATGAGTTTGTCTACAATCTTGGCCGCATGTGGCTCCACCGCCTCGATCGGGTTCATGGGGAGTCGATGCAGTATCTCGAGGACACAATTGCGTATACGCTGTTTGCAAAGTCAGACGAGCCACGAGCCACGAGCCACGAGCCAGACTGTATACTGACCTGTTCTGGGGATGTGGATATGAAGACGGGACTGCCATCGAGAATCTTGAGGAACACAGGAACAAGATGGTTCAAGAAGGCAGAGTACTGTTGTTGGCCTTGACAGTAAGTCTCGATATTGTCGCGAATGTCGATGGCCTGATTGCCTTTGGTTCGCAAGTCTGGTCGCAGTTAGCAGCCGAATGCGCCTGCAGCCAAGCAGTCATACCGGAACTGGCATCGTCGAGCTTTGCAGCCATGGCCTCAAAGTTGTGCGTAGCCATGATGGCCTGCCGCGCCGCGTGGCGAGCGCTCTCAATCTCTCCGTCTGTACTGTATGGCGTGTGGGCTATGGGGCTATGGAGCGTGTAGCCGGGAAGAATGCATTGGTCGCTTAGGCTTCACTCGACAGTCGTGTGTGTGTGGAAAGCGAGGCACCGCGCGCACGGGGAGAAGGCAATAAATATTAAATTGGAGAGAAAACGGAAGGGGCAATCCCAAGGCCTAGAGAGTCATTACAATCGTTTTACGTAGAGAAGAAGGCCTGGTAGGGTGTTTGCTGTCGCGTCCAGCTTGCGCGCTGGTTTGTGAATCGCGACTTGAGCTCTGCAGCAGCCATGTTGACGGGGGCATGCTCAGCTACTGAACGCTTAGCTAAGCGGCGCTGATTGGTCAGCTGTTGGGGGGATCATGGCGCGGCGCTTGACTAATTCAGTTCTAGCCTGTCCTGTCGTTAGTTACTTAGTAATACTGTGTAGTTAATATTACGCCATGACAAACAGTCCAGCAAGTAATGATTAAAGTACCTAGTTACCTACCTATTAGTATTATAATGAATAGTTAGCAAGCATTAAAAACATAAAAGTGAGATGAATAAATAGAAAAAAAAGTCTTCATGTCTACTTCGTCCATCTACTACTACTACTACTACTACTACTACTACTACACCTAGTCCTCCTCCTCCTCGTACTGCCCAGCGCTCCAAGAGGCCGCAGTGCCAAGCATGCTGAATAGCGAAAACATGGCATAATTAGTAGTACATCCCACCCCTTCCTGTCCTCTCTTCATCTGTTGCATAACCAGCTCCAAAAGCTTTCCGTGCCAGAGCAGCCTTTTACTTATCATCCGGGTACAGCGTCTCCTTCAGTGGGATGCCAAGCTCCTCCCGCAGAGGCTCAAGCTCCTGGAGGTATTCTGAATATTGGCTCTTGTTCTCCACCTTGAACTTGATACCTAAAGGTGCATGAGTTAGAAATCTGCTTGACTTCACTGGCTCTATCAAAATACTCTTCTCGCTCATGGCTCCATCCAATCTACCAATTCTGCGAGGGGGAGAATTTCCTGAATGGCAACATGTGCGAATATCAGACAGGCTTTCAGGCAATCACATACCCTCAAAAACTCGGACAGCCGAGGGAAAATCATTGACACGTCTAGCGGCACGTATTGCGGCAGTGATGACAGAGGGCGAAGGGACGAGATCGTAGGCAAAGCAGTTGTTCAGGTTCCGCTATGTAGCTGTCAGTACCGAGTCTGGCATCTGACCCATATCCATTCTGTATGCACCAAGCCATTGACAGACTGCCATGGTCGACAAGTCTTGGCCTTGGAGACGTACCTGAAGCTCAAAAACGTCGTTGACCTTGTCAAACTCCTTCTCGTACCTGCGCAAGACCAAAACAAGTCAGTAATGCTGCTCTTGCTAAGCTTCCTGGGGCTCAATGGCAGCCATTTCATCCTCGGATGTTCAGAATTTTTTACACTATCGATATGCCCTTCCATGGATGCGTCCTACCTGGCAGTAAACTCCTCAAACGTCTCCTCAGCATGCTGGTCGCTTTTCCTGACGACCGACTGCGAGAACGCACGCTGGCCAGTCCAGGCGATGGGCGTGGCTCGGGAGGCCGGGACTCGCGCGCCCATTCGGCTGACCTGCGACGCGGAGCGCACAAAGGACATGTTGTGCATCAATTGGCTTGCTTCAAGCTGCTAGAATATGTATCGGGTCGATTGGGTGACGGCAACCGGGCGATGTGGCGGTGGACAGTGGTGTCGTCGCTGTGCGGGTTCCGGTGAGATTATGAAACCGAAAGCCAAGCACTGAAAAAGTGGGTCCGCTCGTCCGACACATGATGCTCGTATTATAGTTAATACATTGCCGACAAGCTATCAAATGAAAGAATACCTAGGTGTCATTTGCCATGCATCACAATGTTGTCTCTTTACCCATTCAAAACTAAGATCGTATCTTTCCCTTCTTCGTATGAGTGGTAGTATTATCATTAACTATTACATTATTATTGTTGTTTTGATTGCTATCACATCTCAAAACCGACGTTGGGATAATATGCTAGAAAAAGCCCTCCAAATGGGGCAGAGACATGTTCAGCCCCTCGCGCAGGCACAATTCGAGCATCACCGTCATAGTCATCCACTTCCTCTCCCTCAGCATCATCGTCATCGCCTTCAAGTTCCTCATCCTCATCATCCTCATCACTTTCGGAATCTTCTTCGTCCTGTTCGCCTTCGTTCAGAATTACTTCTGCTGTATCCGGAATCTCAGTCATATCTTCAGGTATCTCGATGTCCTCTGCGTCTTCGTTGCTGGCCATTTGTGTTTGCTGCAAGTCCGCCTCTCCCATTTTTGCGAATGCATACCTGGGATTGCGTGCTGCCAAACGCACATTGTACATAAGATCGAGCTCTTTCTTCTTCTTCTTCTCCTGATGGGATTGGCAGTCGCCCATTTCAGCCTTGTACGCGGCAGCCATTTCTTTGTCGTCCCAAAACTCAGGCCAGTCAAGAATGCGTGCATAAATCTCGTCATCTGGAACTCCGCCAGCAAGAATTGTGTTCATCTTATCCTTCAAAATTACAGTTGCCTTTGCCCACGTGCCTACATGATACCAACCCTGGAAGGTAGGTGCGCATGTGGTTCGGATTGTTTCCGTGGCTAGGATTTTGGCAATGAGCGGGTCCGTAATGTCACAAAGCTGGAACAAATTGCCTGTATCAGAGACTGCCCTCCCATCAAATGCGTGTTGGGTTTCCAGTTCTTCGGTTGTAAATTGACCAAGTTTCTGGATATGTGCATCGAATGTGCTGTGGTGTTTGGGCTTCCCTGTCTTGAGGTAGGATAGGAACGAGACGGTTTGATATATTCGATACTTGGGGTCGGTGCGTGGATCAACTCCCCATAGTACGAGGGCCTCTCGCCAAGGACCACTCTCGAAGAAGTAACCACAGTATACAGCAGCTTGCCGTAGACGATTACGCTTGCCCCAACCGAGCTTGTTGTAAAGAATGTGGCGTGTGATGATTGGCCGTATCTCTAGTTCTGCTCGAATCTGAGCAATTAATATCTGTAGGTATGGTGTCAGTACCCCCTCGGGGGGAAGATTCGACGATGGCTTGGTTGGGACACGATCGTCCGTTGGCTTGATGAAGTTATAGGAGTAGTATGTCAGGCTCTTTTGCAAGTTGACGACACCTTGGTCGGTATATTTGACATAGGTGTTTTGCTCGAACCTAACATTCTTGTCAGTGTATCTTGTTGCAAGTCCAAGAGCCCGGCTTACCGATAGTTGTAGGCAACTGGCATCTGAAAGAACTCTGCCGATGGTCCAACGCCCTTGGCAAGGTCTGGGCCGGGTTCCACATTGATTCTGAAGTTTTTGCTCTGGCTATCTAGGTTGCATGAGTATATACATGTGGCAAGTGTACAAGTTGGACTCGTCGACGGTGGACTTACAAGTTTGTGGCAGAATGTGATCCCTCAGGTTGGCCATTATGTCATCACGGCCAGCAGTGTATTGCAAATCTGGCATAGCTAGAGAGTTTAGCAGTGGGTACTTTTCATGGCATGCGGTGACTCACTTCGAAAACGGAGTGTTTCATCCACCAGGCCAGCCAAGGCAATTTTGTAAGTAGCGGCATTGTCTTGCAAGGTTTTGTAAATGGTGGGAGCATCAATGTGAGTGGTCTCGATTCGTGAGTGACTGCTAGTGGTTGCGCCATCGGAGCCGTGGGCAAGCTCGTCTTTGGTCAGAAAAGGGTCAGAAGAACCACGCTTGCGTTTGCGGCCTGTCCTCTTTGGCACCGTCACTTTGAGGAGTAAATTGTTAGTTTTGACCCTGGATGAAATCAGGCGTTTTGCATACGGGTCATCCGGTCGCAAGGATACAGAGATGGGCTGGTGAGAATTGACGTTGTTGTCGACGTCGATGGCGGCTTCCATTCGAGGCGGCAGACCCTGGGAGTGGGCGTCAGTCGAGCACGGCGGTAGGTGGTGATGTTGCATATATCTCACCTTGCTAAGCCTGACGGGCCCGCCTAGCGAAGCGATGGCCTTGTCGACATTCTTGACAGTGCATGGATGCTCGATGGCAGTGATGGAGCGAGATGGGATGGCAAGCCATGGGGCGTGTAGTTGGTTGTTGTCGGTCTGGGATGGCGTTGTAGGTGTAGCGCCAGTGGCATTTGCAGGAGGACTTGCTGTCCCATTGGGGGCTTCGTTCATGGTGGTTACGTAGGTAGGAGGTAGGAGGTAGGAGGTGGCTATGTGTTTTGAATATGAACAGCAAGAGCAGTAGGTAGGTACCTACTGACCTACGTAGCCAGGTAACTATGAATTGCAGGTCGACCTGGGTGTTTGCTTACCTAAGTAATTACTTACCTACTTAGTTATTACCAACTAGTTAATATACGACCATGTATTATAGTTAACTACTACTCGTCCGTCTCTGCAGCAATGGCCACTGTGAAGTCGATTGATAGACGACTTGGCTTGTTGAACCTGGCGTTGCGGGGTCCTTGAATATGTAGGTATACATGGCAGCAAAAGTATTAATTACTTTGAAGAGAGAGAGAGAGAGAGAGTGTGTGTGTGTGTGTGTGTGCACGGGGCACCTTGACCAGCTAACTAATATTAGCTAGTGCAAATCACCACTGCTGCCATAGCACTGCACTGTAATTAATATCATGTATTATTAGTTAATTACCCTACTCAACTAACTACCTACTACCTAATTACTGTCAGTCGGCGAATCGATCTACAACGTCTTTTGCTGGCCGCGTCCTGCTCAGTGCTCGCATATACCGAGTACTCTTTTGGAGTCTTTTCTCTCCCTCTCCCTCTCTTCCTCTCTCGCTCTCTATTGTTGCGCCTCTTGTACCTAGACCCCTCATAAACCCACCCACACCCCCCCTACAGAGCGTTGTCGAGTGCGTCATCCCCTGGGCTGTTAGGGCTCTAGCTGCCATCTGACCCCCCTCTTGGCCAAACTCCCGTGCACACCGTCTGCCCATCTTCAGTGCTCACCTCCAAAAACACTAGCGACCATCTCGTACGGCACGCGTCTGTCCTCGATGCCGATCTAAACTCAGCGCCCTCGCCTCTCTGCACTTTATTCACTCTGCGCCTGCCTGTGTCCTGTTTGAGTTCCATTGGCCGTGTTGGTGTCGTGTTCGATACGCTCGCGCCCACGTCTCGAGCATAGGACTGCATTGGATTGGAGACCCTCCTTCCCCCCCCCCCCTCCTCAAAGCGTTCAGTCCAGCATCTCGACACCACTTACGCACCGCCTGACGTGCATTTGCGCCGGTCGCAGCCATGAAAGGCTTTAGGCAAAGGGTTGTAAGTCCCCCGTCGTCCCCTGCACCCCAGCCAAGATTCTGGTCCTCGCAAAGCCTTGCCCCTCGTTGTGCGCAGAAGCTAACATGCTTAGCATGACCAGCTCTCCCGGGCCAAAGACGGCAATAAGTCATCCAAGAAGAAAGACTCGACCTCTGGCACCGCCTCGCCTTCCCAGGCTGCCTCCAATTCCCCCTCCAATTCTGCCCAGCCCACGCCCTCGTCGTCACAAACCCAGCTTGCTGAAGCGCGGAGCAAGATCCAGTCTGCTACAGACGGCGCCCAGCCTGCCACCGGGTCGCTGCAGCCCGGCCCTTCGAGTGCATCTGGCGCAATTGGTGGTGCTAGTGGTGGGCCACAATTTAGCGGACAGCAGGGCATGATGAATCCTGGTGGTGCTGGCAATGCTGCTGCTGCTGCTGCTGCAGGCCCTGGCACTCCCCATAGAATGGGCCAGCCTCTGGCACCCAGTGTCCTAATCAGCCCAAGTGCTCCTGTACGTTGGATCCAACGAGCACAACCACATTGTATCTCTTGCTGACCTTGGGCGAAAGCACATTCCCCCGCCTGGTGCAGCCGAAACCATGCCAAGCGACCTCGCGCCGCCCAAGGCGGGACAAAAGTCGCTGATCTTTGATCGCCTGCAGGCAACGCCGAAAGACAACATTGAGGGTATCAGGACTCCAAAGCGGCAGCACTCGTCGCGGTTTGACATTTCGGATCAACGCCAGCGTGAGCTCGAGAAGCTCCCCGGGTTCCACGAAGTGCCTCCCAACAAGCGCGAAGAACTTTTTATGCAAAAGCTTGATCAATGTAACATCATCTTTGATTTCAACGATGCCAGCGGCGATATGAAGTCCAAGGAAATTAAGCGCCTGGCTTTGCACGAATTGCTCGACTACGTCGCCAACAACCGCCAGGTCATCACTGAAAAGATGTATCCACGGGTGGTTGAGATGTTTGCAAAGAATCTTTTCCGGCCTATTCCACCTCCCATGAATCCACAAGGTGAAGCTTTTGATCCTGAAGAGGACGAGCCCGTGTTGGAAGTGGCATGGCCACATATCCAAGTCGTTTACGAATTCTTCCTGCGCTTTATTGAAAGTCAGGACTTCAACACAAACATCGCCAAGGCTTATATAGATCACAGCTTCGTTCTCAACGTAGGTTGTGCAAGTCTCGACTTGGTTACCGTTTTGACTGACTTGTAGCCAGCTGCTTGAGTTGTTCGACTCTGAAGATCCACGTGAACGCGATTTCCTCAAAACAACACTCCATCGCATATATGGCAAATTTCTCAACCTCCGCTCGTACATTCGTCGCTCCATCAACAACGTTTTCTTCCAATTCATATACGAGACTGAGCGGTTCAACGGCATCGCTGAGCTCCTGGAAATTCTCGGCTCTATCATCAATGGCTTCGCACTCCCGCTCAAGGAAGAGCACAAGCTTTTTCTTACAAGAGTCCTCATACCCTTGCACAAGGTTAAAAGTCTCAGCATGTACCATCCGCAGCTGGCGTACTGCATTGTTCAGTTCTTGGAAAAAGACGCTGCTTTGACAGAAGAGGTATATATACAGTCAGGACCAAGCTTTTGGTTTCACGCTGACTAGCATAGGTTGTTCTTGGCCTCCTCCGTTATTGGCCCAAAGTCAACAGTACAAAAGAAGTCATGTTTTTGAATGAAGTGGAAGACATTTTTGAGGTCATGGACCCGGCCGAGTTTGCCAAAGTGCAAGAGCCCCTGTTCAACCAACTAGCAAAGTCGGTTGCTAGTCCGCATTTCCAAGTTGCTGAGCGAGCATTGTACTTCTGGAACAATGAATACTTCTGCAACCTTGTCAGTGACAATGTCGAAGTCATCTTGCCAATCATGTTTGCCCCTCTCTACGAAAACTCAAAGGGGCACTGGAATAGGTAAGGCGCTTGGAAGGATGCCACAAGTTTTTTTTTTGTACCTTTACTAAAGCAGCACAATTACAGGACCATTCACGGCATGGTGTACAATGCTATGAAGCTGTTCATGGAAGTCAATCCTCAGCTATTTGACGATTGCTCGCACGATTACGCCGAGTCTCAAAACAATGCGAGCCAGCGACAACAGAGCCGACAAGATCGGTGGGACAAGTTGGCCAAGCTAGCGGAAGCACGCCAGAATGGTGGGGTAGACAAGCCTAGCCTGACGACGTCGACGGCAGCATCGCCCATGCGATTAGACGATTCAGACCCGCTCAGTCAGGGGCGCCTGGAGAACCTCCGGCTGCAAGATGATGCCTCAAGGGACAGGCGGCCCAAGGAGTATGAGCGACAAGGCAGCCAGACCTCGGTACGTTGATTCTTAAGTCCTTAGAACTCTCTAGACGAGCATTCTTCTATGGCCGAATCGATGTACTTTTTTTTTTTTTTTTTTTGTTTTCCCTTCACCCCAATGTTATTCCTAGACTTTTAGCTAGGCACTCTTCTTGTTCTTGATCTGCATAAGGTTTAGGTGGATCTGACACGTCTCTGGTTGCTTTTTTTTGCAGCGCCGGCAGCATACAGGGCATGTGGAACATCATGCATCATCATCTGCACGACGCTCGTCTGGGCGCACGCGAAGCAACAGCGGTCACCGGCCAAGTTCTGCAGGCGCCAACGTCGTCTCTCCTCGCACTGGAGCACCAATGGGTCGTGTGCGGGCCAATTCAGGGGGTACGATGCCCAAAGCCAGCCAAAACATTTTATCATGAGTGGAGCGGTTGGCGGCATACACACAGGTCTTGTTCTTTGTTCTTGTTCTTCTTTAGTAGTAGGATTTCTATTTCCAATCGAGTGGACGGGTCAAAGGGAGCAGGCATTGTATGGA
>SSBG01000001.1:72628-94593 GCA_028220655.1 Shiraia bambusicola | reverse complement strand
TTTTTAATTTTTTTTTTTTTTTTTTTTTTTTTTTTTGCTAGCGTGGCAATTGGCAGTGCTTTTTTTGTGTTGATGCTGCTTGACCAGAAAAAAAGCAGATGGAATTTGATATAGGGTGTTCTGGCTTGATGAGCACGTGAAGGTGACTGCACCAGGGCTTCCTTTGACCCCTTATAGACTTGCAATGTAAAGAGTTGTCGGACGCGACTGCCTAATTAATTAGTAGTAGTGCCTATGTATGTACGGATAACTATTACTACTACGTAATATTAGTTAGGGGCTTATGTGTACTACATACGGAGTGCATGCATGTAACATACTCCGTACAGGAGCTATTAATTAGGCGGCTAGGTTAGGTACAACGACTGTACGGACTACGGGGTACTACTATGTATGTACCTACCTACCTACCTACCTACCTATGTATACTCCGTAGGGATTAATAATAGGCTACAAGACTGTAATTTTCTCAGTGTAGCTAGGTAGGTAATAGGTGCCTACTCGGTGAGTCCGTACTACGTATGTATGGCAGTAAATATTATTATTAATAAGTGCCCAACCAGTTGCCTCGGCGAGCGGATGCCAAGATTGCCGGTGTCCTGTGCGGGCCCCAATGAGGCTTGACTCAATCCGTCGACATCACGTGAGGGTACGGAGTATGTCCACCAAGTCTGGCTGGCTGTTTACTCGGTACTGTTGATGGATTGTGACTTGATGAATCCTATATTGTTATATACAGAGTACTCGGTACAGACCACCTACAGAGTAACTAATTAGATGATGGGCATGGGTAAGACGTTATTGGGCTGGCTGACGTAAGCGGCTACTGACCATGTCGCTACCTATGTTAATCCAGTCCACCTACTGGCACTGCACCGTGCAAAAAAAAGTCCTGGCAAAAGGCCCACAAGTTACAAGTGACAGGCTGCAAAAGGAGAAACAGACGATAAGTATTAGTACAGCATCTTGGTCCATGTTGTAATTGTTCATCAGCTGGCAACGCGGCTGGGTTGGAGGCTTGGAGTAGCAGCAAGAGAGACTAATTAATTAATTAACTAGTTAGTTAGTTAGTTAGTTAGTTAGTTAATAGGTACCACGGGATGCACGGAAGCATTTGCAAGTCAATCTCCGACCTCCTTTCCGCGCTGATCCAGAAAACCGTGGCTGCACAACAAAACCTTGCCCCAGACCCCAGCTCTGCAGCACTTTACCTCCTGTTCACTCAGCAAAGGCGCTACTTGTTGTTCTCTTAACTAATACTGACCTACCTACCTACCCACCTACCTACCTCTTCTTCTGCGTCGCTCCTTTGGCCGTCATTGCCCAACCTTTACCCACCTCCTCCTCCTCCTCCTCCTCCTCCTCCTCCTCCTCCCTCTTCACCCACCACCTCTAATAATTACCTACTTGCTTTGTTTACCACCCGCGTTCGGCCATTGACCAAGGCTTATATTATAATAATAAGCCCACGGTCCTGACAACAACAACAACAACAACAACTCCTTCTTCTTCTTCTTCTTCTTCTTCTTCTCCCCTGACCGTTGCGCACAATGGGTCAACCTTCGTGGATCAACTACGGCCTCCCTACACTGGACCGCCCCTTTGGCTTAGAACTATGGCCCATCTTCGAGGCCGCGTTTGAACCCATTGTCGGCTACAAGCCGCAAGATTTTCGCTTCGTCCCAGGCGAGACGCCCATGTCGACGCTCAAGCAATGCTCCATAACCCTGCTCACCTACTACGTGGTCATCTTTGGCGGACGGGAGCTGATGCGGGACCGCGAGGCCTTCAAGCTCAGCTTCCTCTTCAAGGTGCACAACTTTTATCTCACCGCCATCAGCGGCGTACTCCTGGCTCTGTTTGCCGAGCAATTGATTCCTACTGTCGCCCGCAAGGGTCTCTTCTTCGCCATTTGCGACAAAGATGGTGGATGGACTGACAAGCTCGTCATCCTCTACTATCTCAACTATGTCACCAAGTTCATTGAGCTGATTGACACGTGCTTTTTGTTTCTCAAGAAGAAGCCACTTAGTATGTATTTCCAGCAACGCCATGCGCGTGCCCTTTGTGGCGCTTTCAAAAACCTACAGCAGTCTAACCAATCGTCTTACTGCAGCCTTTCTCCACACCTATCATCACGGCGCGACTGCTCTCCTGTGCTACACTCAGCTCATCGGCCATACCCCCGTTTCGTGGCCCGTCATCACCCTCAACCTAGCTGTACACGTTGTCATGTACTGGTATTACTTCCAGAGCGCACGTGGCATCCGCATCTGGTGGAAGAAGTATATCACCGTTGGCCAGATTACTCAATTCGTCCTCGACCTCGGTACGGCTTGCATGGCAACTCCCTTTGCTCTTCACATGCTTTACATTACTAATGCATTTGGCTAGGATTCATCTACTTCGCCTCCTGGACCTACTTCACCAGCACCTACTGGCCGCACATGCCTAACATGGGCAAATGCGCTGGTGAGGAGTTTGCGGCGATTGCGGGCATCTGCATCATCACATCGTACCTCTTTCTCTTCCTCGCCTTCTACTTCGCCACGTACAAGAAACCTGTTCCCAAGGGTCGCCGCAGGGCTACAAGCGCGTTGGTTGAGATGAAGGATGAGAAGGTTCCTACTGTTGGTGAAGCTCGCAGGCGTCTATCAACCTCTAGAGGAGGCCACCAGTTGGCTAATGGTATCGCGACAGGTGCCAGCCCCAACGGACGAGCTACCCGGAGTCGAAAGGCCTAGGACGCTTGTCTGAACTGGAAAAGTTAGACGTGTCGAATTCGGGCATCACGTACCCGAGTGAAGACTCTGAAGAGCATGTTCAAATGCAAATGCAAATGCAAATGCAAAAAAAAAAAAAAGAGGAACCCGACGGCCACTACTCATGGTAATTACTTGGAAGTCTGTCGGAAGCAATATGTATGAGCGCTAGCTCTTTCCGTCGCGGTGACAATGGCAAAGAAACAATGCACGCTCATCCCGCCAACGAGAGCTATTATCACCAAGGTTCTCTTTTATTTCTCTTCCAGAACGCTTCCTATCACATTATTCTGGGAAGGGTCAATCCATTTTCGTATTTCGTTGTAATCATTATGTCTCGAGGGTCCTCTTTTGTTATTTTGGCACCCTGGTGTTACGATCAAAAAAAGGCATATAAGAGAGCATGGGTCAGATCATTGGGATCATGACGAACAACCGGTGTTTTGGGCGGCTTGGGTACTTCATCGAACAGTCGATCATGTGGAAAATCGTTGACGAGGAGAATGGTGCATGTTCAGCCATGTATATTTATTGCCTGTAGCTTGTGAAGACATTTGTGTGTGTTTTGATCTTCAGGCTGCAATATGCCTCGCCTTTTTGACTACAATAGTTCATGGTCCCCGTGTTCTTCGTTGTAAAACTTTCAACTTGCGCAGTGACCACATCTGGTATCAACCGTCCTGGACGTTGAAAACATAGCGTCAAAGGCTGTTGTAAATGCTTTGTCATGTTTAGTTATATTATATTATGGTTAACTAGTTATACTTCTGTTAGGAAAACTTATCTAGCTCAATATTAGTGCCTACTAACCCCGCGAAGCATAGTAGGCATTTGCGTTTAAAAAATGAATGTGTAAACCTGCATACCAAGCGCCACATTGCTCACTCCGGAGAACATATAAAATGTCCAAGTCGCTCTTTGACCAAGCTTGACAAGCGCATTCAATTGCATGTATACATTTCTGCACTTTCTTGCGATTGTTCGCTGGGCTTCAATCTTCCAAGCCGGATCGAAACCGAGCGCTTTGTCTTAGAACAGAGCTTAATGACGCCGAATCCACGAAGTAATCAACTCCCCGTGGATCCCTTTACGATACAGTAATTAATATTGGGGGTGAGAGGGGGGGAGGGGAGGTAATCTGCAGCTGGAAAGCTGGAGGCAAGGACTCATATAAAGCGCTTCAGTCGCTACTGGAAATAGTCTCTAGATTTAGTACTCTCAATCCTTCACATCCAACACTACCTAGCCCCGATGCTTTCTCGAACTGCAGGCGTGGAAACAGTTGTTCAAATGCCAACGGGCAAAGTCATCATTGATGCAAATTGGCGCTGGTTCCATGCCACTGGTGGCTATACCAAACTGCTTCACTAGCACTGAATAGAACACCACGGCACTCGAACTTACCCCATGAAGGACACCAACAACTACGAAATGTTCAATCTGATTGGCAATGACTTCTCCTTCAACGTAGATGTCAGCCAGCTACCTTGTGGGTTGAACGGTGCTCTCCACTTTTGTCTCTATGCCTCAACAGGGTCATGGTGCCCCAGGTGCCAAATGTGGAACTGGAGAGCAGACAATTCGTTACTCGTCAGGAGTAAATTCCTACCATCTACACAGGTTACTGCGACGCCCAATGCGCCCGCGATCTGAAATTCATAGACGGAAAAGCAAAATGCAGAGGGCTGGCAGGCATCATCGAGGAGGTATTCCAGGAGGACATTTATCCTTTCAACGAGTGGGGCGGTATGGCTTCGATGGGCAAGGGCAAGGGCATGGCTCAGGCTAGGTATGGTTGTAGCCATGTCATTGTGCCATGATCACCACGGCAACATTCTGTGCCTGGACTCTACTTACCCTACAGACCGCGACCCTTCCACTCCAGGAGCAACTCGCGGTACGTGTGATATCACATCAGGCGTTCCTGCTGAAGTAACTTGCAAAGAATTTGTGGAGAGATTGTCATGGTATGAGTAATATTGGGATTATGGGGGATTGATTTACTTGGCTGATTATAAACTGAATTAACTAGTATGAGTCGCTTATGGCATGCTCTTGTATGATCGTAGAAGCCTTTGTTACGCAGATGCCAATCGTTGTTGACTTGAGAGATTTGCACACAATCATGGCCAATGTCCTTGACTGGTTTCAGGACTGTAAACTGTTTCAGAAATTAGTGTGGATATCACTGCCTGTACATAGTTACTCAATCCGCGCGGAAATAAACGTCGTGTCAGAATCGATGGCCGAGAACTGATTAATAGTTTGCGGAAAGAGAACTTGCGCAAACAAGGAGAAATGTACCGTAAGCTCATCAAAAGTCGAAAGAGTCAAAATGTTTATTTCTTTTTTATGGTTCTGGAACTTCATCTGCCCAGGGAATACTTGATTGTGCTCCGGCATTCTGCACTGTCATCGATGCAGCTCGATTTGCATGCGCAATCGCAGCATCTAGGTCAAAATCGGCACCTTGGGAGTTCGACTTCCAGCGCGCTACAGCGACCGTATAGGCCCCCGCAAAGGTGTCACCAGCAGCTGTAGTGTCCACCACTTTGACCTTCCTTGCTGGCACAATCTGTCCCGACCGGTCCCTAGACTGCTGCTTTGACGTCTTGTAATAGACTCCCTGTTGGGTCAATATGCAAACTTTGTTCTGGGACATGGGTTGCCTACCTCGCTGCCCAAAGTTATAATTACATTTTGAACGCCGCGGGCAATGAAGACGTTGGCAACTTCATCCCAGTTGGTTGGACTTTGAATGCCAGACAAAATGGCGGCTTCTGTCTCATTGACAATGAGATGGCCCAGCCCTGAATATGCCTCCTGCGGCATTGGAATAGCGGGTGCAGGGTTGATGATGGTTTCCACCCCTTTTTGACGAGCAACCTTCATGTTGTGCAGGACCTGTACTTGCTCGTCAGCCGCTTTCGAATACAGAGTGGAATGTATAGCTGAGCGTCGCAACATACCACAGGCAGAGGCAGCTCCAATTGAAACAGCGCCACACTTGCATCTTCATCCACCAAGTCTGTTGCTTCGACATCGTAATTGGCACCGGGACAGAACATGATCCTATTCTCACCACTCCCAGTCTCAACAACAATGACTGCTACGCCTGTCTTCTTGCCCCTTAGGATCTTCACCTTGTCGGTGTTCAGGCCATCTTTACGCAGAGCCTGGAGGAAGCCAGAGTGGAATTCGTCGTCACCAACAGCTCCTACCATGCGCACCTCAACGTCTGATTTTCCTCCCGATGCTGCTTGCTGTCGAGTTCTCGAGAGACGTGCGCAAGCAACAGCTTGATTCGCGCCTTTACCACCCCAACCGATGGTGAAAGATTCACTTGTTAATGTCTCACCCGCAACAGGCACACGAGGCGTCCTGGTAACAAGATCGACATTCAGGGATCCGATGACAGATATGACTGCCACTGCCGATGACATGGTGAGTGTTTTGATATTGGATAGCTTAGGTACTCGCAACAGTGGTGTGATTGACAAGTCGAGAGCAAAGGTCAAGTTTTGAGCGCAAGCGCAAGCATGAGGCTGTTCTGGGTTTAACTAACTAACTAGTTTTAGTTACCGAGCTCGGCAAATAGTTAGACAACTACGAGTTCGCAGATGTAGAAACTCCTGATATGACTCGGTTAGATGGTGCACTTGTTTTGCATATTCCAAGTCCTCTAATCTAGCATTTCACGGTCGGAAAATAATTCTTATCAAATTTGCCCATCACCAGTTCTGCCCAATCGTATTCCAATCTGCTTCAGGCCAACCCCAGTGATTGACATCGACGGGAGCCTGCATGTGCAAGAATGAGAACGGATCAAGTCCTGCGCTTACCAGGTCAGCATCTCCGACGCAGTACACTGAATCAGTTTCGTCAGGTCTGGGGACGACAAGGTCGACGTTATTCGTTCCACCGGTACCAACACTGGCATATTGCGAGTGACCTTCTTCTCGCTCCCACAATGCATACCGCTCTAACCGCGATTTTACCTGCAAAACAAGCGAAGGTGGCGGTTCCATCGCTCCAAATTGTGCGGCTTCAGCTTCTCGTGCTGCCCAGGCTGCCATTATAACACCAGCGAACAGCTTGAAGAATGGATTATATCTTTCCCCTACCTTGTCCTTGCCATCGATATCTCCAAATCGTGCTGAGCAATTCTCGTCCATAACTTTCCAGGCCTGGGTTGCATATTCAGCCAGCGGCTGTTTCCTCAAGTCTTGCAAAATGTGCACGTATGCTGGAAAAGGAAAGTGGAGGTATATGAGCCAGCGGTAACGTTTTACAAGGTTCGAAGTCATTACGTTTGTGTCGCATTCAAGCATTTCAAGGGCATTTGAGAATCCTTCGTCCGGTTGCGTATTTGAGCGTAAATTTGCCAAGTCCGAGGATCTAGAGAGACTGCGTACAAACCGACACTTCGCAGCCTGACTTCGCGCCCACCACATAGTCATGAAATGCAGCGGGTTTTCTTGGTCACAGTATCTGATGTATCTTTCTTCTAAGCTCTGCTCAAAAGCGTCGATTTCGTCGACGGCTGGGCTGCTTTGCGAACGACGTTTGATCGCTTTGAGAGCCGGATTAATGAAGTCAAGGTGGAAGTCAGCAAACCGAACGAAATCCCCAGTCTCGCCTCTGACAGCAGAGAAAAATGCCTCAGAAGCCGTTGTTTGCGCGCTTGGCGGTTTTTTTGATTCTGGTCGAAGATCAAAGTCGTTTGCATTCATGGGTGGTTTACAGTCCCACGTGGGTAACAAAAGGCCATTCTTGAAAGAAGCCATTTCAGTAATGCGTGCATCAAACAGGACAAGGGACCACCAAAGCCTTCGTCTTAACTCAGCTTCGAGAATTGGATGCCTCTTGTTGGTGGTTTCGTCATGAATACCCAAACGCTGCGCAATACGTATTGCCACTCCTAGTATCGATGATAGCGACCGAGGGTCGGTGCCCGGTTTGGTAGTGATCTGATAGATATTATTAGTCTACTGGAGACAATTTGGCAAACAAATCTCAGGCGCATCAAGAGCAACGCTGTTAGTAGAGTGCCGAACTTACTAGGTATAAATGTAATGCGGTCAAACAACTCCGATCACTACATTTGAGGATGTCGATATTAAGCAATGCTTCTCTTGCACCTAATTGATATCGTCCTAAAAGGTCACTTCTTGACGAACCAAACTGTTTCGTACAATCGTCCTGTGTCATGCTGAAGACTGAGATACAATAGAGACTAAACAAGAACGCCTCTAGAGTCGGGCCGATATTTTTTAGATCACTCAAAGCCTTGATTATCTGGGGCTGTAGCGTGGGTGTATGAGTGACCTTGAGAAGCGGGTCGACGTTTTCAAGATATATCTGCCATAATTGGAAGATCTGAATCTGGCTCGGATGCAGACTGAACAGATCCACGGAGGTGTTGCGTCCACAAAATAAAAGGTGGTCGTTCCCGAACTTGACGGAATCCCAAACTCTCTTGATTTCCCTTTCGCGGAGTAGGTAAGAAGAGTCATCACTGCCTTCCCAGGCAGGATCATCTTCATTCTGTAGCTCATCCCTGTTCCCATCTTCAAGTCGCGGCTAACACGACCATCAGCATACAACCAAGGGTTTTATGGGAGTGTGAAACTATCATACCTTACGATTCATAGCATCCCAGAAATTCCTAACATAATTCAGCGTATATTCTGACCTTTTCCGCGAGTGACCAACTTTACTGTCCCCTGCTCATCAGCCCGGGGAGGCTCTGAGTCTTTCAATAGGCTCGATAATTGAAGAATATCATGCACTTGTTTTGGAGAACTTTGGGCTGATTCGCCATGCGGTGTGTAGCTTTCATTAGTCGTTGTTGGATGTAGAGGCTCAAAAGATATGTTGTTTTTTTGCAACAAGTCTTCATAAAGGCGTATACGCTCAAGGAGTTCTCGCTCTGGGAATCTGCGACGGCGTTGACGAGGCAGAAGAGAAGCTGACACGCAAGGCGCACCATGTCTGGTGCAATTGGAGCATGGGAGCTTGCGGTCACACTTGACTTTGCGTTGCTGACACAATTGGCAGGCGAGAACGCGCTTTGGTTTGGCAGACTGCTGAAACCTTGATGTAGGCGTGGTGAAGCTTTGAGGACTATCTTCTGGGGTCAATGCATTGACAGACATGATGCCAAAACCAGTGGAGTCAGGACAAGTTACGAGATGCCATCCATCTCTGTTGGTGTAATGTACGCAAACGTACTTCGGGCAATAGCATTGTCCGATGCGGGCTTGTCAAAACCCCGAGCCAATAGTTAACTAACTAGTAACTAGGTACTAGGTAATTACTTCCCACGTGCAGTTTTCACTCTCTGTTCCTAACATTAAACCGAAGGCGATGTGCTAGAGTGCGGTGGAATTTCAGCGCAATTGGCTCAATGCACCTTGCTAACTCTTGTTACACCTGCTGTCACGATTTGCCCACGTTACAGGTTTGCTGAAGTCAACCGTATAGAAACATTTTAATTCCCTATAACTATACTGAAGAATACAATTCTACCTACTCACGGAGCGTTTCCGCCTGAAAAGTTTAATGAATACTCTCCAAAACATTTCGTGCACCCCACATCAGCCTAAAAGATTGAGCAGTAAACGACATTATGCTTACATGTCGGAGACAAGATCGTGTCGAAAATCATACGAAGAGTTATATCCTTCATTGCCAAAAACCTTGATGATGAATTCCTTTCGATTCTGTAACGTGTTTCACGAGAGTATGACCGCGCAATCGATTTAGAGCTCAGTTTGCTCCGCCAGTGCTCTCTCGCCTGGACCATCACACATGCCCGAACCCGTTGATCCCCGAGCGAGAAAAAGTGAAAGATTCGATCATGTATCGGCCAATTTTCTTGAAGCATGAATGTTGCGGTATTCTCTATCGTCCAATAGCTGTGTAATCGCTTCTCGGGCCCGAGTCGAAGCCCTTTGGTTGCTGAACCCCGAATACGAAAAGCAGGCGTATAAAAGATAAAGACAAAGACGTTACAATATTTTATACGCACTACCTAAACTAAAATCAATATTCCAGTTTGTACCTGTCCCTTCCAAGCCGAACAGTAAAGTAAGTCTTTCACCAAGAACGTCTCTAAATGCTTGCGATTAAAACTGGTCTGCATCATGTATATGTATAAAAGCACAACTCCCTCATCATCTAAACTAACATTTCCAATGGCTTCCTAGATACCTCCCAGGATGCCTGTTGCTCAAACGGAGCTTCAACCTTTCTCCAAAATACCCAGATCTTCCACTGATAAGATGACCGCAGCCAATTCACCGACTGCATCAGAGGATGCCAGTGTCAGTAGAAATGGCCAGAACGAATCGGCCTATAATCCGCAATCTCCAGCATTCTGGCTAGTGGTTTCTTTCATCTATCTCGCATTTTTTCTCATCGCCCTCGATCGCATGATCATTGCAACCGCCATTCCAGCCATTACCAATACGTTCAATTCGATCGGCGACATTGGATGGTATGGCAGCGGGTACATGCTCACCTGTGCCATTTTCAACCCAATGTTCGGTAGGATATATCGCCATTATGACATCAAATGGGTATTTGTCATATCAATTGTCATCTTCGAGGTTGGCTCTGTCATATGCGGAGCAGCACCAACTTCAGTAGCCTTGATTGTTGGTAGAGCCATTGCCGGGATCGGAGCAGCGGGAATCAGCTCTGGTGCTATTATGATTATTGTAAACTTGGTGCCATTGCACAAGAGGCCCGTTTATACCAGTTTCTTTGGCATGGCATTTGGGGTGTCAAGCGTCCTCGGGCCTTTGACAGGGGGAACATTTGCAGATAGCAGGTGAGTATCGTTTTTGGCTAAATTAGGATACGTGCTAATGCCCCTATTAGAAGTTTGACCTGGCGATGGTGTTTCTACATCAACCTGCCCATAGGAGCCGCTACAATCCTGTCCATTATATTTTTCCTACGTCTTCCGTCGTCGCTGCAAAAACGAGAAAAAGTGTCAATATTTCAACAAATCACACAATTCGATCCATTGGGAGTATTTTTTCTCGTTCCCTCGATGGTTTGCCTCATTCTCGCCCTGCAATGGGGAGGCACGACGTACGCATGGTCCTCACCTAGGATTATCGGTCTCCTGGTTACATTTGCAATTACGCTCATAGCGTTTCTGTTTGTCGAGTACACAATGCCTAACACTGCAATGGCCCCATCACGTGTCGTTCTGCAAAGAAGTGTGGGGGCTTGTTTGTTCTTCATGTTTATGTTGAGTGGAGGCCTCATGTGTACAATTTACTACCTGTCAGTCTGGTTCCAAGCCGTACAAGGACAGTCAGCCATGCAAGCCGGCATACGCACTATTCCCTTGGTGCTGAGCTTAGTGCTTTTTGGTATTGTTTGTGCCATGTTCACACAAAAGATTGGATACTATGTTCCCGCACTGATTCTCTCGCCCGTTCTTGCTGCAACTGCTACGGGGTTGCTGTCAACACTGAAGCCTAACTCAAGTAAGGCGGCATGGATCGGATACCAAGTCTTGTATGGAATGGGACTTGGCGCTGGGGCCCAGACGTCAAGTCTTGCTGCACAGACGGTGTTGAAGCGTGAGGATGTCTCGCTGGGCACAGCCTTGGGGTTCTTCATGCAGCAGCTTGGTGGCGCGGTTTTTCTCGCAGTGGGACAGTACCTTTTTTCGAGCGAGCTTGTCAAGCATCTGTCTGGCATAGCAGGACTTGACACAAACACCATCATCAACACGGGAGCAACAGATCTGAAGCGAGTTGTGCCAGAGAAAGAGCTGGGCAGTGTCATCAATGCGTACAGCTATGCTTTGACGCGTGTGTTCCTTGTAGCAGCCGTGCTGAGCGCTGCTATGATTATCGGCGGACTCTGTGTAGAATGGAGGAGTATCAAGGAAGAAAAAGTCGGAAGTGATGAGGTGCAGAAAAAGACAGGCCATGTAGAGAAATGTGTCACCGAAGGGATTGCACAAGCAGGGGAAAGGAGCAAACTATGATCAAGATGACTTGAGTTTGATACCTGCACTTTTAACTAGCAGTGGAGAAAGAGCAGACGAGAAGGCCAAGACTAGTCACGTGACTACCACTAGTGTCTAGGCATTTGATTATGTAATAGTTGGTTAGGTAATCAAGCACGTGCAGCCACCACCCCACCAACCAAGCTGACCCACGCACCAATCCCAACCCCAATGACGCATTGGCTGCAAACCCCTCGTTGTTTTTTCTGCTTTCTTTCTGGCGCGTCAAAAAGATTTTTTTTTAATGAATTATCTGGACCCCTCCTAGGCCCCTCTATCAAGTACATAATGGCCCATTGAGAGGTACGTACGGAGTACTCTGTATTATTATTATTCCCTATCACGTGCTTAGTCATGTCGACCCCCGCCGTCTTCGGATACCCGTGATACCACCATCACTACCACCACTACCACCACCAACACCCCTCCCAGCAGCATCATGGCGTCGTCGACCACTGAGGACCCGTATCTGGTCCTGCCGGGCTCGACGGCCCATTCTGAATTTCGTCTGCAGCGCCTTGCCCAGGCCATTGGGGCCCGACAAGTGCGCTCGCTCTGGGTGCACTATGTCCATCCGCTGCGCCCGCTGAGTGCCGACGAGCTCAAGACTCTGCAGCAGATTCTGCACTACGGCGAATATCCACACACACACGACAGCCTCTCCCAAGTGCTCCTCGACACCATCCACCGTGCCGATGACGACGACGACGACGACGACAACAATGCCGCCAACAACACGGCCCTCTTCTACGTCTGCCCCCGCGCCGGCACCATCTCGCCATGGAGCTCCTTGGCCTCGATGATTGCCCGCACCTGCACCCTCGAGCATGCCGTCAAGCGTATCGAGCGTGGCATGGTCATTGCTGCCTCGTTTGACACTCCCCTCGCTGCCCACCACATCCCCAACCGCGACAAGCTGCACGACCGCATGACCCAGACCATCTCTCGCACTGCCCCCAATCTTGACGACATCTTTGGCCAAAGTGAGCCCGCCCACGCCGCCACCATCTCCTTTGAAGAGTACAACTCGGCCCATGCTGCCCTCGAGCAAGCCAACCGCGAGCTTGGTCTTGCCATGGACAAGTCGGAAATCGACTACCTCGTCGACGCCTACCAGCACGAATTGAAGCGTGGCCCCGTCGACGTCGAGCTGTTCATGTTTGCACAGGTCAATTCCGAACACTGCCGCCACAAGCAGTTCAACGCCGACTTCACCGTTGATGGCATCCACAAGTCGTACTCGCTGTTTGGCATGATCCGAAACACCCACCAAAAGCACCCGCAGCACGTTGTCAGCGCCTATAGCGACAATGCGGCTGTTCTTCAAGGCGAAGAGGCCAGTTTCTGGGCCCCTAGCAATATCACTGGCGAGTGGCATGCTACTAAAGAGACTGTGCACATTCTCTGCAAAGTCGAGACACACAACCACCCAACCGCCGTCTCCCCGTTCCCCGGAGCCGCTACTGGATCTGGCGGCGAGATTCGTGACGAAGGTGCCGTCGGCCGCGGCTCCAAGCCCAAGGCTGGCCTGGCTGGCTTCGCCGTTTCCGACTTGCTAATTCAAGGCTTTGAGCGCCCATGGGAACTGCGTCATGTTGGCAAGCCGGCACATATCGCCAGCAGTTTGGATATCATGCTCGAAGCCCCAATCGGCAGCGCTCAATTCAACAACGAATTCGGTCGGCCCTGTACAACTGGCTACTTCCGCACCATGCTGATGCGTGTCTTCACAAGTGAAAATGAGTCTGAAGTTCGCGGCTACCACAAGCCCATTATGCTTGCGGGGGGTGTCGGAACTGTCAGGCCTCAACACGCCCTTAAGAACCCTGACATTGTCCCTGCCGGCTCGCATCTGCTTGTCATAGGTGGCCCTGCCATGCTTATTGGCTTGGGAGGAGGTGCTGCATCGAGCATTCAGGCTGGTGAGGGCAATGTCGAACTGGACTTTGCTAGTGTGCAGCGAGGCAATCCTGAAGTGCAACGACGAGCCCAGGAAGTCATCGACACTTGCCGTTCCATGGGCGACCAGAACCCTATCCTCTTCATTCATGATGTTGGAGCTGGTGGCTTGTCAAATGCTCTCCCTGAACTTGTCCACGACTCGGGTTTGGGCGCCATTTTCGAGTTGCGCGAAGTCGATAGCGCGGATAAAGGCCTCAGCCCTCTTCAAATATGGTGCTGCGAAGCTCAGGAACGCTATGTGCTAGCCGTTGGACCTGACCAACTGGATCTTTTCAAGCGTATATGCCATCGCGAGCGCTGTGGATTTTCTGTCGTGGGTGTAGCCACCGAAGAGCAGCGTTTGGTGCTGAAAGACCGCAATTCGAATGAAACCCCCAATCCAATCGACTTGCCCATGTCGACATTATTTGGAAAGCCACCAAAGATGTCTCGTATTGTCGAGTCCCGAAAACTCCATTTGCCTGCTTTTGACACCAGCTTGTCCATGTACATTCCCGACACTCCCAAGGAAGGTCTTTTTGGTGAAGCTGTTGACAGAGTGCTCACCCTACCTTCGGTTGGCTCCAAGTCGTTCCTCATTACCATTGGTGATCGGACCGTTGGAGGTGTCACAGTTCGTGACCAAATGGTTGGTAAATGGCAAGTGCCTGTAGCCGACGTATCAGTGACTGCTACTTCGCTACTAGCTGGCGTGAAGACGGGTGAGGCTATGGCCATGGGCGAGAAGCCCACCCTTGCTCTGATCTCGCCTGCGGCATCTGCAAGGATGGCCGTCGCAGAGTCGCTCATGAATATTGCTGCAGCAAGTCTGTTCGACCGCTTGTCCAGAGTGCGACTCTCTGCCAACTGGATGTCTGCCAGCAGCCATCCTGGCGAAGGTGCCGCCCTATACGAGGCGGTTGAAGCTATTGGCATGGACCTTTGCCCACGCCTCGGAATATCCATTCCTGTTGGCAAAGATTCAATGAGCATGAAAATGAAATGGTCAGATGACGGTGGTGAAGCCAAGGAAGTCACTGCACCGATGTCACTTGTCATTACGGCTTTCGCACCTGTTGATCGAATTGACCGGACTTGGACACCAGCGCTGGAGAGACTGGAAGATGTTGGAGAGACTGTCCTTATGTATGTCGATCTTGCTGCTGGGAAGAAGCACCTCGGCGGATCAGCGCTGGCTCAGACCTTTGGTCAAGTTGGGGACCAAGCACCGGACGTGTATGATGCCGACATTATCAAAGATTATTTCGATGCTATCGAACAGTTGCATGAGTCGGGTATCGTGCTTGCATATCACGACCGTTCAGACGGTGGTCTCTTCACGACTCTGGTCGAAATGATGTTTGCTGGTCGATGCGGCCTTGAGATTATGCTTGACCACATTGCTCACTCAGCTGAGCCCAAGGACTTGCTCGAAGCACTTTTCAATGAAGAACTTGGCGCTGTTTTCCAGGTCAGGAAGAAGGATGAGGTCGCTTTCAACCGCTGTTTTGCCACTTGTGGCCCCCCGCCAGGCATGATACGAAAGATTGGCCGCGTGCCAAACGCGTCTAAGCAAGAAATATCGTTGGCTTTTGGCTCACGAATTGTTTATCGGAACAGCCGCAAAGCCCTTCAACAACGATGGGCAGAAACATCATATCGCCTACAAAAACTTCGCGACAACCCGGCATGTGCTGACTTCGAGTATGAGAACATACTCGATGACAAGGACCCTGGACTTGTCTATAATCTTACTTTCAAGCCCACCGAAAACATTTTGCCCTTGAAGACTGCACTCACCTCTCCATTTACGTCTAAACCACGCATCGCCATTCTCAGAGAGGAAGGTGTCAACGGTCAAGCCGAAATGGCATTTGCCTTTCACCAGGCTGGCTTCTCCGCCATTGACGTACACATGACCGATATTATCTCTAACCGCGTTTCGCTTGCTGGTTTTGTGGGTGTAGCTGCATGTGGTGGCTTCTCGTATGGGGATGTCCTAGGCGCGGGACAAGGGTGGGCAAAGTCTGTCCTCTTGCACCCCAACACGCGGACAGAATTTCAGACATTCTTCGAGCGCCCCGATACCTTCACCCTTGGTGTTTGCAATGGCTGTCAGTTCTTGTCAAAGCTCAAAGAACTCATTCCTGGCGCTGGGCTCTGGCCTACCTTTGAGCGTAACGCCTCTGAACAATACGAAGCACGCGTCTGCATGGTTGAAATCATGGATTCAAAGAATTCCAAGACTGCCCCTTCGGTGTTTCTCCACGGCATGCACCGGTCTAAGCTTCCCATTGTGACTGCACATGGCGAGGGTCAAGCGTACTTTTCCACATCCCCCACGTCGTCATCTAGCCCACAGGTCTTGTACGACGAGAACCTTGTGAGCCTGCGATATGTCGACAATTACGGCAAGCCGACGGAGCGATACCCATTCAACCCTAACGGTTCGCCTATGGGTATCACTGGGGTCCGAAGTGTGGACGGAAAGGTTTTGGCGCTTATGCCACATCCTGAGCGTACCATTTTGCGAGACGTGGGAAGCTATATCCCCAAGGGCACGATGGAGGAATGGGGAGAATTAGGACCTTGGAGCAGAATGTTCAAGAGTGCTAGACGATGGGTCGGATAGAACAATTTCATATGCATCTAGTGGATTATGGGGTATCGCGGCGTTGTTGAAACTCTAGTAGAGATTACGGCACCAACTTTATTAGGTACGTAGATGCGCTTCGTACTCTCAAAACTTGTTTATGTTTTGGTTTTCGTTTTTCGTGGCATATATTTCAGAAGTATTGATATACCTAGCATTATTTTCCCTGAGTTGAATTGAAGAGAAACGCTTTGACAGGAGAAACTTTGAATGTATCCTCTTATCATTGCCGTGTTTGAGCACACTGTAGAAAATGCACACACTGACTGTACACGAAGCGTGTAGTATGTTCAAGCTAGCTTGCATACATGTGACGCCACTGCCGTACCGCTAGTGACTACTTTGTGAAACTTTGGTGTGTGTGTGTGGGATAAATGGCTTGACTTGTTAGTCGTAGCTTTGTTTTGATATCCGTTGACCCATGGTAATCAGCGACTTTCAAGATCGATTCTTCTTTCCTTCCCAATCCAGGCGCTCCGCCAGTTGTTCCCAACAAGGTTCAGCGCCCGCTCTCCCTACGCTTCGTAATCCAGCGCAAACAAAGCGCAGGAGCCGGGCAAATTCTCGATCCATCTTCACCAAGACCTTCTTTTCATTTTCCCTCTCAGACATGGTTGATTTGGAGAGCCGAGGCGCAACATTAATATTGTTCTCCTGTTCTTCACTCAGTTCCGAATCGGAGATGGACTCAGACGTAATGGAGGGTTTTGGGCGGGTTGATGTTGCGTCTGCCTTTTTGCTCCTTTTGTATTGTGCAGTCGATGCAAGCAAGACGCCGAGATCTAGAATTTCTATTACAGCCTGGTGTATCAAATTGAGGTCTTTTGATAGGAGTGACCTTTCTTGAAGCTTTACCATAAACTTCTTGTGAGTGTCGGCCATTTCATCAATGTCTTCGGCTGTCTCTATTGCAGTATTCATGTCTCGCGTTGTAAAGAAGATAGCAGTCTCAGTGACATAAGCCCGGATTATGTCGACAAACCAAGTAAGGCGGTGGAAGAGCCTAAGCATGATTGCGTGACATTGCTCGGGCCCACGACCAGGGCGGCTTCGCTGTAGGAGGTACTTGACGCGGTATACTTGGAGTAAAAATGTATAGAGTTGCTGATAGATCGGGACAGATGACCTCTGTATGATGTTCTGGATCGGCCAGGGAAGTGCAAAATCTATTGATACTGCAGCCAATCCTTTCACAGATTGGGCATTACTCTTGACTTTAGATGAGCGCACGACGATCTTCTCTGCTTCTGTAGGGGAGACGACGGTACCAAAGACCTCTCGCGCCAGCTCGGTCAACATGTAGCGATCGTTCCATCCTATCCGGCCTGCATCCATGCGTTCAAATAAAATATTGGCTAGATTTTCAAAAACTGCACCATTCCTACCGAGATACAAGGTCTCCATTGCCAAAAGGGCACGCATGAGCCCGCAATTGTCGAATATATACTGACGTAACACAGATGAAGCTTGCGAGTACTTACATTCCATCCAGCGTTGAAAAGCTGATTGAAAGAGCTCAGGAAATGGAGACAAAGGGACCTTGTGTAAAGGACCGCAGACAGTCTCACGCTCGAGACGTGGCTCAACTCCATAAGATGTTGTCACGGACTCCACGATGCCTAGTTCCCTGAGTAGTATAATACTTTTCCCAGTATTGAAAGCCTTCTTCGCAGCTGTTTGTAAAAAGGACGGTACTTGCAGTGCATTTTGTGCATCCCGCCGCAGCACGTATCGATCGTGCCAAAGTGAGGCGGCCTCGTTACTGCTGTCGTTCTGGAACACGAAAAAGGTTTCATCGTTGGATCCCAGATCGCCAGCTTCCATCCACTTTCGGATAGGCTCGAGGTATGTTTGAAAACAGTCAAAGAATAGACTGGACAAAAAGTGAAATAGCCCCGTGTTCAACGTCAGCTGAGCTAGCACAGCCTGTTCAAAGAGCGCTTCCAAGTGGCTAAAAGGACTGACAGGAGTTCTAGACTCGAGTTCCACCACAATCTGAGCAAGGCGTACTGGAAGCGCTGAAATGCTTTCAATTGTGCAGTATAGCTCCATGAGGCTTACTGCGATTGGAACACCAGGATCAAGATAACGCTCTTGTAGCTGTGCCAGGGAGCGGTCAAAAGCTGCAAGACGCGTTCGCACAGCCGCCTTGAATGTTTGCACAAGGGGTAGTGCCGAAGGGCTTTTGTTCCACTGGCGCAGACGACCTATATCTCTCCCAATACTGACAAAATCCAACAGAAGATGATCGATCGTCTGGGTCATGGCGTGAGTCAGCACGTAGCGGGAATCGAGATGCACGTTATTATGTAAGTCTAGCGGGTACAGACTGGTCTGGAGCCCAGAAAGCATGAAGAGAGTCTCTCGAATCACTTGTAGCTCAGTAATATCCCTTTGCTTATCCTTTTCGTTCGATACAGCTTTCCAGAATTGATTGGCCTCCACGTCATCTGTGACGCAAGTTGGACTGTTCGGCACAACGCAAGCCTCAGGACTGTGAGTATTGTCTTCGCTCCCGCATAGCGATGAAGATGGCGTGCCTTTCTCGGGTTGATGGGCAAGTTCGTCGCTTGAAGAGTCATCGGCATAGTTGATGTCATCCCAAATATCTTCATCGCTATAAGGATCTTGTTGCAATATGTCATGCCATGTAGGGATAGGCGGAGGGCTATGTGGCCGCAGTAGGTCCAAGGCTTCAAGTCTTGTGTTCTCCAATGGTCGATCAGAGAGTTGCAGAAGGAAAGAAAGAAAGTCGGGTTTGAACTTGCTTGTGACGGCTTCGAGCTTCTGTAGGCGCATCTGGATCGCGTCTGCAAGGTCGTCTCGATTCTTTATGCGGAACTTCTCGTCCAGGCCGACGAAGCTGGCGGTGACGTCGAACTGATTGGTTCGCCCATACTGGTGGGCACGTAGGCCTCTAGACGCGATCTCTTTGGCGTGCTTGTACGCATGCCTATTGGAAGCAGGGTCAAATTTTAGGATTGACTGGATCAGTTCGTCCGTGAGGCCTGATAGTCTTAAGTGCTGTGCCATGTGACTGCCGAGTCAGTGTGATGATGATGATGGTGATATTAATGGTTGTTGGTGTTGCTGTGCGGGGAAAGGTGACAAGCGATTCCTGCCAAGCCGCCTAGGTATGTATGTAGTTAGCGTCCCACTTAAGCAAGCACGTCTTACCTCTAAGAGCTTAGACCCTGACGACGGCAGGGACGTCACTTGCAGTTGGTGTGAAACTGAAACTGAAATATTACTGGAGTCCGCTGCATCATGTTTTCATGGTATGTACGCAGACTGGGATTCTGGAGCCCAGTCCCAGTCTCTCCCTCTGCATCAAGCGCTCCGCCCGACTGCATAACATGGCACCACCAAAGAGCATGCGTTATCTAGCCGCCGCAACGCTCTGCATCTTGGGCTTTACTTTGATGCAGCTGTTTAGGACTCCTCCAAACAACCTTGTGCCACCTACCACTCTGAAGAAGGGCGAGTGGACGGACCCACAATTATCACGTGAGTTGACGTTTGCCCTTTCACCCCTTCACCCCTTCACCTCGCCTATTGTTCAAAGGACGCCAAGCCAGGTTAGGCCAAGCTGGATCGAGCAAGATACCTATTCACAACGGCACAATAGCTAATTCTTGATATCATAGCATCTGGTGAGCCACCAGGACCTCTACATCGAGTCCAAGGTGACAACTACGCACCCAACAACAAAGCCAACAATGCGCGTATCAACGCTACGATCCTGAGCTTGGTGCGGAATGAGGAGCTCGCCGGCATGCTGCAGAGCATGCATGATCTAGAGCGCACATGGAACCACAAGTTCAATTATCCATGGACTTTCTTCAACGACAAGCCCTTCACCGAAGACTTCAAAAAAAGGACCAAGGCTGCCACAAATGCCGAGGTACGCTACGAGCTTGTTCCTGCTGAACACTGGGACGTCCCTGCTTGGATCAACAAAGACCTATACCAAGAATCCGTGAATCTACTGACCTCACAAAACGTCCAATACATGGAGAGGCATTCGTACCATCAGATGTGTCGCTGGAATAGTGGCTTGTTCAGCGAACATCCTGCTCTCAAGGATATGCAGTACTACTGGCGTGTTGAACCGAAAGTTCGCTTCTTCTGCGACGTCGATTATGATGTCTTTCGCTGGATGCAAGACCATAACAAAACCTATGGATTCAATATCAACATTTATGACAATCCGGAAAGTGTTGCAACACTATGGCCAGAAACAAGGAAATTTCTCCAAGATCACCCCGACTATGTCCACCCAAACAATGCGCGCGAATGGCTTGAGGACGATGAGAGAAGGCCAGAAAATAATCTCAACGCGCATGGCTACTCCACCTGTCACTTCTGGTCAAACTTTGAAATCGGCGACCTAGGCTTTTGGCGAAGCAAAAAGTATCGAGAGTATTTTGACCATCTAGACCGTGCAGGAGGCTTCTTCTACGAACGCTGGGGCGATGCACCAGTTCACAGCGTTGCCTTGGGTCTCTTTGAGGATAAAACAAAGATCCATTGGTTCCGCGATATTGGCTATCAACATATTCCCTTCTTCAATTGTCCCAACAATCCAAAATGCACGGGCTGTGTCGCTGGTCGCTTCACAGATGGCGCAAATTGGCTCAATCGCGAGGACTGCCGGCCCTTGTGGTTCAAGTATGTTGGCATGGACTGAGCCCTATTGGTGGCTTGAGCTGTGCCTTGTTTTTTTACGCGCAAAAATAATAAAATGAACTACTTTGTGTAAAAACGCACATAGGTCATTCCTGTAGCCATTCAGGCAATAGAATTGATGTAATTCTACATAATTTTAAAGATATCAAATATAGATCAACGAATTTATACATGTGTAATCTTTTCTGCTCTGTTGACATGAGGTATAATAATACTGTATGCAATTACTGTCTAACTAATTAAGCAGTTAGCCGACATCGCTAACATGACAAGTTTTGCCGAACAATGCCAACCACCCAACTTTGCTTCTATACTGTTACACGAAAACTGGTCATCTCGAGTCAACACCCAAACCCAGCATCCTATCGAATGAAGCCTAAACGTCGCGAAACTGCCCTTCTAGTCCCTACCCAAGGCGCCATTGAAGGTGAGTTCGAGATCTCATTTTCTGTGAGATTAGATCGGATACATAAAGTGCATTCAACATCTGCGGAGAGCAATTACTCATATTTCAAAGAGTCAGATAACGCAAGATGTAGAAGCATATGTATACTTGCAGAGAAAATATATCTGACCCAATCTGGTGAACAGGAAGAAACATCACCAAAGAAGCATGCGTCATCCAGCAGCCCCAACCATCATCGCTATTCTCCTTGGCTTCTTGTTTTTTATGCTTATCTGGGCACGATGGCGTGGAGATGGCCATCACGAAGGTAACCCGGATCCTGATCGAATGCTATCACCACACCAGAGACCAAAAGAGGATCACAGCGAGACCGATGACCAATGAAACCATGTAGCGAAGCGCATCTGTATACTGAATTAACTACAATGAGAAAGCCTTCCCGCTTGGACAGCTGGATCTTATACCAACGAACCCCCC
>SSBG01000001.1:474-72618 GCA_028220655.1 Shiraia bambusicola | reverse complement strand
ACCCCACCCCCCCCCCCCCCCCCCCCCACTTCCCCAATTTCAGTCGAGTTCTAGCTGTAATCTGATGGAACGGAATCAAGAAATGAAGCGAATATGCCAGGGAATCCGTGTTGTCACTATTATTTCATGTTGTCTAGGTGTAGGATGGGCGGCAAGATGAGGATAGCGGCTCTTTGCAACCATATCTAGCTTATAATAGCTTAACAACGTTTGAGTAAGTAACGCACAAAGGACAAGAGTCATGATTTGTGATTACACATGCATCCTCAATTACACACTCAAGGCCAGCCATTGGCCATTTCATCTTACGTCCCATGCGTCCATACACTTCTAGTAAACAGAAACCACGAGATGGATCAGATGCGTGAATTACAATCAACAATCAAATAGTTTGTATAATGAGCACAGAGTGGTGTTCATGTTGTTGAACTAATATTTGCCTTGGGTATCGTACTTAAGCGCTTGCAAATGCTCTTGGAAACTGTCCAGTGTATCAACTATTACCTGGATTTCCTCGCTCTCTCTCCATTCTTGCCCTGATGTCTCTGACTAGTGCCTTCGCATCCTCTACCTCCACACCATCTTGGCACAGTTCATTCGCAAGCTCCATTGCCCGTTGATACATACCTCGCATATATTCCCATCTTGCAAGCCATAGCCTCGCTTTGCTTGTCGTTGCGGTAACGCCAACACCGCCAACGCTATTGGGACCTCCGTCGTCGTAATCAGGTCCATCCTCCTGAGTAAGGACAAGTTCCATGTAAGCAGCACACTCGTTCATATTATGTATGCGCTCATAGAGAAGGGCAATCTGGTAGAGTACTTCTGGATCGAGCGTACCACTCCCCAAACCGGAACTCTCCCCGCTAGCAAAAGAAGTGCCGGCGCCAGCGTCGTAGTAAGAACCAGCTACAAGCGCGCGCTTATAAGCCCGAATACCATTCATGACCTTGCCAACCCTTCCAAAGCATTGTCCCACTGCCATCCATAATTTTGGGTCATAAGGCCGTAATGCAGCTGCTCTTTGGTGATAGAAGAGTGCGTATGAATGCATCTCGAGTACCTCGTAGGTTTGACCTAGACCATACCACGCACGATAGTCTTTTCGATTGACGTCTACAGCTCTTCGATATGACTCTATAGCAGCATGTGTATTCTTCATCTCCACAAATTCATGCCCCATTAAGGTCCAAGCGGAAAGGAACGCGCGGTCCAATATCAATGCTCGACGGAAATACATGACGGCCTTTTCGTGCTCGGATTTGAGTGAGTAATAGTTGCCAACTACACAACACGTTTCAGGCCTGAACTTGTCGGTCGAGGTCGCAAGTTGTGCAACAAAAGCGAGCTTTGGTCGCAAGCCCATGACATAGAGGATGTTGGAGTAATTGTCGAGATGGTCAACGCGATGAGGGTCAGAAATAAGAAGATCAGAGAATATCTGCTCTGCATCGTCAAAATCCTTGTTGTGATAGTGCAGCAGTGCACGCTGCGTTTTCAGAAAGGCGGAAGCTGGGAATATGCATAGTATCTGTGACAGAGAAGTATGGACCTGCTCACTCGCTGAGTAGAGCTCCTGGGAGGCATAAACATGAAATATAAAGGCCATGAGGTTCTGCGGCAGTCTTGTGATGATTTGACCCAGCTCCTCGATCGTGTTTAGCAAAGTCATCAACTCCTGCCATGCGCCCCAATTGTATGTATACAAATGTACGCTCTTGATCAGGTAGTCTATGGCCAGCTTCTCATTCTTGCCCTTGGAGAGCACGATGCCATAGAGGTACTCGAGCCAACCCTGTGGTTGCCGTCCACTGCTGGGTAGGCTAGTAAACCACTCTTCCAATACCACTGATATGCCATTGAGTTCCTCATTTAGCGTCACACCGCCGTCCTGTGGGCCAAGAATCATCTCGCTGTCCTCATTCATGCGCTTCTCGCCGGCAATGTACTTTGCGTATAGGGCCAGGAAAAGCGACCTTTGACTCAGCGAGGAAAGGGAAGGTGACTGAAACTTGGGCTTGGTCGGTGTGCCAACCTTGGCCTTGCCCTTGGCTGCCTGCTTCATCTTGGCTGCAGGAGAGGCTGCAGTGGGCATGTCGCCTCGGGGCAGCGGGCTAGGTAGGAATACTGCGGCGCAACGGTCGTATTCACGACAGTTGAAGTATGATTTTGCAAGTAGATACTTGTGGGCTTCTCGTGCTTCTAGACGCATTTCGATAGGGTCTGTGAATGCTTTCTTCGGCGAGGCTAGTGGTGTTGCACCAGACATGGGCGAATTGACGTCTATTTCGGAACCATCGTCGGCAGTGGGTGGGAGTGAGTTGAGCAGCTCTGCAACCCTTGTCAATATCAGTACACACGGCAAGTAGAGACGCGCTTTGAGACAGCGCACCATTTGGCCGAGTGATTAAGGCAGCGGTCACTGCAGGCTACCACAGCCTCTTGCAACTGCGCCTTCAATTGGGCTTCGTCTGCCTGTGACAATGCACCCATCACTATAACTAGCTCTTCGAAGCCTTCCTCCAACAATGCTCGAGAATGTAGAGACAGCTGTAGAGCATTCAAAAGAGGGCCTTGTAGTTATTATGCTAGTTGTAGGTGTCGACGTGTCGTCTCTGTCGTCCTCGCGCGCGTTGGTGTTGTGTTGTAACTAGGTCTGTTGATGCTTGTGACAAACAAAGCACTAGAAGTGTGCTAGACTAGTTATAGACTAGTTGTAGACTATTATACAGCTAGTCTAGAGTCGGTTAGTCTGTGCACAGACCGCTTCGCCGCGGAGATTGCCTTTTCCCGCCTACCACACTGTCCCCTCTCTAGACTCTAACTATTAATTGAGACTCCCTACGATATCAGCAGACGGTTCGTATCGACGCAGAATCAGGCTTCAAGATGCCCACGACTCTAAAGGAATTCGAGAGCGTATGGCCCCGCATAAGGTCCGATCTCCAGGAGCATGCTAGGCAGTACAACTTGCCTCAACAATCGCTTGATTGGTTCACAAAGGTATTATTACTTTTTATATTTACAGGATCACCTGAGAGGCCCGATGTGCTCACAGTGCCATGCAGTCTCTCGACTACAACACTGTCGGAGGAAAGTGCAACCGTGGCATGTCAGTTGTAGACACCACTTCCATCCTCCAGAAGACAACCTTGGACCCTGCATCTGAAGAGTACTTCCGGCCTGCCCTACTAGGATGGATGATTGAGCTCCTACAAGCCTTCTTCTTGGTGTCTGACGACATCATGGACTCATCCAAGACTCGACGCGGGAATCCATGCTGGTACCTTGCTCCTAAAGTCGGCATGGTTGCTATCAATGATGCTTTCATGCTCGAGTCGGCCATCTACCTACTCCTCAAGAAGCATTTCCGCCAGCACAACAACTACATCGACATGGTCGAGCTGTTCCACGAAGTCACCTTCCAGACCGAGTGTGGCCAATTGTGTGATCTACTCACAGCCCCTGAGGATGATGTCAATCTCGACAATTTCAGCCTGGACAAGTTCAGCTTTATTGTCATCTACAAGACCGCGTATTACTCGTTTTACCTCCCTGTCGCTCTGGCTCTCCATTATATTGGTGCGGCTACTGCGAAGAACTTGAAAACCGCGCACGATATCCTGATACCTATGGGCGAATACTTTCAAGCCCAAGACGACTACCTCGATGCCTTTGCCGATCCCAAATTTCTCGGCAAGATTGGAACTGACATTCAGGACAACAAGTGCTCGTGGCTAGTCAACCAGGCTCTGAAGAAGGTTACTCCCGAGCAGCGCAAGGTCTTGGAGGAAAACTACGGCCAGAAGAATTCACAGAATGAGGCAAGGGTCAAGCAGCTCTACCACGAGCTAAAACTTCAGGACTTCTACGAGCAATGGGAAGAAGAGCGCGTTAACGATCTGCGAACCAAGATTAATAAAATCGACGAATCAGAAGGTCTGCAGAAGGAGGTATTTGAAGTGTTTCTCGACAAGATCTACAAGAGAAGCAAGTAGTAGATATTACCATCAAAATCTATACAAGCGGTGTTGTAGCAAATGTATGCTTCTATGCTGATTGAAGCTAATATATACAAAGTGGTAAAGACTATTGTTATTACTCCAAGCGCGCCACCTAAGTAAGAAGTGTAATAATTTTATGAAAAATTATAATCAAATTTTTTTTGTTCATATACTCGTAGACCATGTAGTATGGCTAAGTACCTTCTAGCTCATTCATTGCTATTTGAAAGGATACTCTCTGTTCTTCAGTTGGCCATGCAGTCTTGGGCGATACAACCTTATTATCAGCCCGGGCCATCCCAACGACCATCGGCAGGAAGATATTCTCAAACGAGCTGCAGTCGACATATCCATATAGGACAAAGTCGAGGTAATATTGCTGCACATGGAGCTGCCTTTTGTAGCCTTCGATGAACACCATGTCTACTGCACTCTCCATTCTTGCACCATCCGGTTCCCACCCTTCTTTGGACTGTATTCCCCAGAGCTCTTCAGGAATGCCATTGTCAACCTCGTCATCCAGCCAGGGATGCGTGTTTGTATCAAGGTCGTCGGTTTGGTAAGTTCGCACGAGATGATCAGTGATGTCATCGTAGTTGGCTTTGGTCTTGCCTGCCAAAATCTCCCACAGCATGCTTAGTGACTTTTGCGTCAGCAATAAGCGGCTCAGTTCACAAGCTCCGTTTCCAATGACGGGGTCTGCGAAGCGCATATCGAGCTTGGTGAGAAATAGCTGCAAGGTGAAGATGTCTTGATCAGTCCAGATTTTCTGGTCTTGAAGAAAGGCCTGGCGTATGGACGTAGTCTTCATCTCCATAAGACACCAGAACTTCATCAACGTGGCTTCGGTTTCGCTGGGGACCCGGTGGCCTTCTAGAGCTAGCTCGGTGAGTATACTGCGCACCACGTATTGGCGCCACAGTACCATGCCAATCCAGCGAAATCCGGGAACGTCACGGGCGAGCCATTCTCGGCCGTCCATGGGGCGTAGCATGGGGTCGGAGATGCACAGATCTGGGAACAGGACCCAACTGAAGATGTAGCTTGCAACTGGAGCATGGTACCGTGCGTAGTCGTGGATCAGTGAGACGCTGTATTTGTTGAGGCGGTAGTGGAATTCCTTGTCAATGGCGTAGAGGTTGATGATGGAGGAGTAAGGCAGTCGAAGCGCAAATTGGAAGAAGAGGTTGGGATGTCGTAATAGCGCTTTGTATATATTAAATGGAGGGGTAGGGCCACTGACGGCGGACGACGCTGATGCTGGGAGGTTGAGAGGTGTGGAGTGGAGGTCGGGACCCCAGAACGAGGTAGCAATGTTTTGACGTCGATGCCGATGCCTCTGCAGGATGCGTGGTATATGATTGTCGTCGTAGATGGAATTTGCTAGCGAAATAAGCGAGTCCTCGTCAACTCCCCGTTTTCTCGTCCCCTTGGGTGCTGCAAGATCCATTTCTTCCTTTTGCAATCAGAGGTTGCTACTTTAGGGCGTCCAAGGGAGGAAAAGGGAGAGGAAGAGGAAGAACGGGAGTTTGCATGTGCGTGTACAAGAGAAGAAGAAACTTGTAAAGCGGCGTCGTTTTGGCAAAGGAATTACCTAGTCCAGGCTGCTGCCTATATGAATGTGCGCGTGAAGTTACGGAACGGCGCGCTAGCAAACCGCCACCAAGTAAGGGATTCGCTGTAAAGGTGGTTTGTCAAGAAGTAAAATTAATCAAATGTCTATAAAGAATGCAAAACAGTTTCGCTCACAGCATGGCAATGAACCATGTCCACAGTCTCGAAAGCGACATATCACGACAACGACGAAATAGGGCACATTAAAACGGGGAAAATGTGAAATACACAAGCAAACTAATAGGAGCGCAGGATTCTTGATAAGCTGAAAATTGAACCCCGAGGCAAACTAGCAATCCATCGTCCTCAGCACTTGAGAGACTTTGTGACAATTATGAAAAAACGAATTTGAAAATTCGTCCAATACCAACAGTACCTCAAATCATTAATCCAAATCATTGTCCATATTCATGCCTTCTGATGCGTCTTCCCATTCATCATTGTCGTGCTCTTCATCAGTTTCGAGCTCATACACGCCAATGTAGACGTTGCCGTCCTGATCCTGGTACAAGACATCATCATCAAACTCCATGTCAATGTCATCATCCGCATGCAACTGTCCGCCAAAATCCATGTCTGGATGCTCTTCATCCTCGTCCCGACTGTCCAAGGAGGAAAGAGTACGAGCTTGTCGTTGTCGAAGGAACTGATGCTTCAACTGCTCGAGGGTGCGGCGAGTCTTGCCCTTGTTAACAGTGATATCATCATCGCCTAATTGATCAGTCTCCGGCACTTCCTTTCCCATGTCAGTGGAAGGTAAGTCATCGATTTGGGGCCATTGGTTGCTTGGCTCTTCAGTACCCTCGACAGATTCTCCTTTCTGTACTGAAATCGGGCCACCGTCGATTGTAATATGGCGCCGAAAGCCGACTTCACTAGCATCGTAGAGGCACTGAACAACCGGTGTCGCTTCGCCGTGTAGGTATGGTGGTATAAGGCTTGGGGACTTGTGCAGCTCGATCATGACTTTGAGGTTGATGTCACACTTGTAAAGCTTGTACGCATAAGCATGGAGACAGCGGAGTCTGTCGGCAGAGCAGATGTAATCAGGGGACGCCAACTCATTCCAAAGGTACGAGGATTGCACGAGTTCGAGCGTAGACAGAGATGGCAAGGCCAGGTAGATGTCGAGTTCCGGGGGACAGTCAAAAAAGTCGGCCAGGACATCCCAATGGCGACATAGTCGTAGTGTCTCCAGGCTGGGAGGAGCAAGTTGGTGGTTCATGATGATGGCCTGGTGAAGGAACGAAGCTGTTTCGCACTGGACATAGCGGAGCGCATGGAAGTTGCGCATGCCTTGGCCGCTCTGATGTATGCGACCCGCCTGAGGCGACGAGGTATCGAGTCTCCAGCCAGGGTCATGATGAACCAGAGTCTCGAGGGAATGAGCCACGGCAGCTAGAGCCGCTAGGGATGCAGTCGGGGCATTTGACAGTGTTGGCTCAACACGTTTCGAGTAGCGAACATTGAAGACATTCTCGCCCAGGGTAAGATGTTTGAGCTTCGCAGGTGTGCGTAGAATGGCAAGCAGACCCTCGGGCCGAAGAACACACTCGTCAAAGATGAGCGTGGTTAACGGGGAAAGGCGGACATGGCCGTCCAGGGCAGGAATGGAGTCGGGAAGGTCGACACAGGACACGTGCAGGTGACGCAGATTGGGATGTCGGAAGAGGCAGTGGAATCCTTGGAGCTCCCAAAAGTCTGTATGCGGGCCGTGAGAGTGAATTGTCAGGCTTTCGAGCTGGCCAAGGCCAACGGTACGGTCGACAGCCATGCCCAGGCTGCGTTCTGCATGGATGCGAGCCGCCTCTACAGGGCCATGGGTGCAAGCAGCCTCAAGCGCTTCCCTAAACGTCTCCATGTCGCCAGCAACCCACTCGTGTCCGCCAGAGCCCTGGTCCCAATGATAGTTGTCATAGGGGCTTTCAATGTGCCATGCTCGCAGATTGGCCATGTGGGTAACGCACGCATTGAATGTCTTCCTCAGCTCGACCGTCTCGTCCAGGTGCTCCGGGCGGTACTGATACTGGATCTTGAGTGTCTGCACGACACGCGCCCGCTCTTGCCGCGCGGCGAAGGCGGCTATGACGGCCTCGAGGTCGTTTACCGTATCAAGTTCAATCGTCCTGTATAGTTGCTCCTCGGCCAGGTGCTGCAAGGCGCGACAGGTCACGGCGAGCGAGGCCAGTGCCGAGTAGTCCGTCTCCAGGTGCTCGACCACCAGCAGAACGAGCTCGGTGGGCAAGCTGTGCTGTCCGCAGCTCAGCACTGCTGATGTCATGACGTTTGTGTGTCGAGACTGGCGTGCAGTCTTGAGGGGGGTTGGTTTGGCAGCTGTCGATGATTTATTAGTTACTATGTAGGTGAAACTGCGGGGCGACGGCACGTGATGGTAGATTAACCACATACTTTGTAGACAGGGCAACGAACTAACTATAACTAGTCGTAGAAAAGTTAATAGAATCACGGACAAGACAGTACAATTACATAATAGTAGCTGATAATTTCATATAGAAATTCTCCGTTGAAACAATACTGCCCAGTTCTAACTATGTAACCAGGTCAAGGGAAAAGAAGAAAGACGATTAACTAATTATTATTATTACCATGACTAGCCATAACTAGTTAGTAATTCCATGCTAATCAGAAGTGAACTATCTCGCGCACCCCAGATATGGCGATGAGCAATACGCGTTTTCCCTGTTCGCTTTGTCAATAATATCTGTAAATAGCTAGTTAGGTAATTAATACTATATTAGTTACACCGATGTTATCCATAATCCAACAAATAGCGCAAGCTAGCCTGAAATGGCAAAGACTAATCATAATAATACCAAGTAACTTGTTTCTTACCTCGTCAAGTAAGACCCATCAGCTTTCGCCCTCCTCGTCTCCAGCAGCGGTGGTACAAACGGCAGAGCTAGAGCCGACATGACATATCCTGTCGCCAGTGTTGCTTTGAGACGATAGTGCGGGTCGCGTGGGATGTGGGTTGAGTACCGGCGCAAGTGGTTGATTGCGTGCGATGAGAATGCCATGTCTGATTGTTGAATTGCTGAATTGCTGCTTCGTAGTAATAGATGGACAATGATCAAAGTGCAGGGCCAGTCACCGCTACATATAATGCCACCAAAGCGTTATTTCAATACGCAATCTGCCAAATGTTGGGCGGCGTTGAATTAGTTCCATCACACCACCCTGGTGTGAGGTTCCTACGACTTTGCTGCACGCGGGACATGTCTTATCCGCAAAGACGCTTGATTGGAAAGCTTTCTCCCCAGAAAACACCAATTACCCACGGTAACGTACCTGATTGTTGCGAGCACGACATGGCCACCCCAGATTACGAGGCTCTTGCCTTGTCAGCTGCAATTACCTCCGTCATGATTGGCTCATCTAAACTCACTGCTATTGGCCTACTCGTTCAGTTAGGCAATTACTAATAATTCCCACAAACTCTACAAATCCACACCAAATACAAGCGCTCTCATGACATGCATTCTAACTTTGTTTCCATTTTACTAGACTTTTTGCTTCATTCCACACCACATCACGACTTGGAAATCCCACCATGAATAGCCATTTCGGAGAGGAACATGGAGCATAGATTGTATCCATCTAGCCTATGGCAAAACACTACACATAGGCAAGAGTGTGGTCGTCCCGAAATTTCCCTGTAGATTTTCATGTTAGTAGTGCCACTTGCTACAGACCAGACAACAAAGCACATACCATTCACACCGAGTGACGCCTCCCCGCCAGCGACCGAAGATCCAGTCACAATCAATTCTCCTACAGCCTGCTCATCCGTCGTTTTGTGCTGTGGCGTATCTTTCAACTTGATTTCCACACTGCTCAGTGGTACACCAAAATGACTATGCTTGTTCAATGGGGTAGTGCCTCGCCTGTAATCATACACGTTTGTTTGGGCAACAGCACCAGCAACCTTTGCGGCAGTCAAAGCGTAGACTACGCGTGCTTTGGTATATATCCGCAAATCTGATAGGTCCTCCGAACTCAACGGAGGGGTATTTAATCCGGCACGCTCAGAAACAAACACAATGCGTAGTTTTCCCGGTGTTGTGCCAATCTTAGCTCGGGTTGGCGCATTCAGTCGAGTCAAAAATGTGTCAGTAGGCAGGCGGCCAGCAGTCAGCATACGACTTTCCAAGTAATGGGCAAGCTTCTGGAGCCCGCTAGTGACGCTGCTATTGGTGGTACTATGAAGCTTTGCAGCTGTCTCAGCCGAGATGACTGTAATGGTTGGGGCAATAGAGCGACTGGCTAGGGTTAAATCAACACCGGGCCCGGCGACCGAGTTGATGATTAGCGTCGAATGGGAGAAGAGAGCAGCCAAAGTCAGACATAAACTGTAAGAGTGAGTGAAGGCATCGGCGGGCAGAAACGTGTCCGAGGCGTTGAAGCGTTGTGCTGCCGGTAGCGAGGTGATGAGGGAGCCCACGGCGGCGGCCAAATTCTGGCAGAGTTAGTGCAAAGGAGCATGTTGTAGCCATCAGAAAGAACAATACCTGCTGGGTAAATTCAATGGCTTGTGCAGATTTGCCGACAGCTTCCTGCCAGAGGAACACAACACCAGGCGCCTTTTCGTTGGTCGAGGGTAGTGTTGCCGCGCCATTCCTCTGGTCTTGCACCAGTTCATGCCACACCGACACGTCAATTTTGCCTCCAATGCCTTCGGGAACCTCGCTCCAGTCCATATGTCTGCTTGTCTTCTCGACAGTCCAGATGATTTGGCGCAGAGACGACACTCCTTTGCTGACATCAGCAAGGGGAACAGAACCAGCTTCAGCAATAAGAGCATCTGCTCCAGTCTGGACAAGGAGATTGACAAGGGTAGGATGTGGCTGGTTGTATGGGATGAGGATAGGGGTGAAGCCATAGAAGGCGCCAGCAAAGAGCGCGGCCAAGAATTCGACACTGTTGGGGAGATAGAGGGCGACTTTCTTGGCACCGTGTTCTTTCAAATGGGTTCCGACAATTGCAATCTCCTTGGTCAGTGTTTCAGTCGTGTGCTCGGAGACGCCCTCGTTGCCAAAGACAGTCATGATGTGGGCAGAGCCGCTCGAAGTGGCGCCTCGTTCAAGAGGGATCTCGCCCGTCACACGGCGCCAGATATCTCGCAGATCACCGTCCTTGCCGGCAGAATACATGGGAGCGCCCACGGGCTTGACAGCCAGCCCAGTGCGCAGGGGATCTGTGGACTCATGAGCACTTTGCCCGGGTGCAAGCACATGCAACAGACAACTCACAGCCATGGGGGGTTTCGGGCGACCTGAAGACGGCAGACTCTCCTGGATGCCTCACATACGAAGCCTGTGCCTGTCTGGCCAGCAGTAGGGGGTGGGTGTCAGCATCGGCGCTATCGTATATGATCCAGGAGACGAAGCCAAAGATGCCGATGGTGATGGCAGAGGTATACACGTTCCAGCCAGCTAGAAGTGTGGATATGGCGCCGTCTAGCTGTTGGAGCAGTCCGGCCATGGCTGCAAGCAAACTGGAGGGAGAAGTCGCAGGTTGAGTGAGGGGTGAAGCGGGCACAGCAACCAAGCCACCTAGGTAGGTAGGCAGGTAGATACTTGTTGTGTATGTATGTATGTATGTATGTATGTATGTATGTATGTACAAAGGCTGTCAGCTCGCGTAGAGGGCCAAGCAGTGGTGCAGCATGGCGTGGTGGTGGGGTGGGGTTGGGAGTGAAAGCTAGTGGACTGGTCACTGGTGGGTCATGTCGGCGGCTGTATTAACTATTAGTTGATAATTTGTTCTCCATCCATACGTATTACATCCATGATACATACATACATACATACAACAATGCAGAGTCGCCATGCTGGTGGTCTAGGTAATTAGTATTAGCCACACTCCTAAACTACTAGGTAGGTACTTGGGCAGGGTTCCAGAGTGAGGATGCTTTTTGGCTGCTTCGACTGCCACCCCTAACCTTGGAAGCCATTCATCCAGTCGACAACAACCACCGACCCCATATCATATCCACGACACGACACGACCAAAACACGTCCAGACAGCCTCTCCATCCGTCATGTCCCTGGCACGGGCCGCTCCTGCGACGCCGTCAACACCGTCAACCCCAGCTGCGCAGACCAGCCACGCACTCGACACGCCCAGTGGCTCATGGCGACACCCCAAGTTCGACGAGATTGCACGCCGCCAGTATGCCACAACCTTTGACGAGCGCAATGTCCGTGCCATTGTTGCCAATGCCGGCCTCCTCTTTGTGTCGCTGTATGCGCAGGCCATGGCCTCGCAGGTCAAGCTGCTCCAGTATGCTGTGTACGTGACATCTGAAGCATCTGATGGCAGCCTTGCCCACCACTAACACGCCATGGACAGCTCCCCCATCAGCGCCCTGGTGCATCGCGTGCCATATGGCGAGTGGGCAATTGTCCTCGTCCGTCTGGCACTTGCCGGCAACATCATCGTCGCACTGTTGCCTCTGATGCGCCGCTACTACCCCGACGACATTGCCGATATCCCTTTGACGCCCTCGCAACGGGCGGCCATGGGTCTCAAGCTCCCACTTGTTTCCCCCCAAACCCCAGCTTCGGCATACGCATCACCCAATTATGTCACTCCGCCACGATACCAACGATGCACGCCGCGAAGCAGCAGCTTCAGCAGCAACCAAGATGGCGGTTCTCAGTCGCCTCTGTTGTCTGGTAGTCCGCGCGCAAACCTGGCCATGTCCACGTCCAACTCGCCCTTCTCGCCAACTACAAGCATGGCCAGCCCGTTGTTCCAAAAGGCACTTGGCGGCTCGGCAACTAAGCGATTGAGTTATGGAGGAAGCCCTATGAGCAGCAGTTTGTTTGGAGACAGCTCGAGCAGCGCTACTCCCGGCACCCCTACGCCATCTACAGGCAAGGCCAGTGTAGGCCTGAATAACAAATGGTTGTACGAGAAGCGGAGGGATAGCCCGAGGAATGCCATGTTTGGCTGAGCATCTAGCGAGGGGCTTGCATAGTAATTGTTGACTTTGATGTCGCTTTATACCCTGATATATTGCGCCGGCGTTTTCAGGCCTGCTGTCCTCGTTTCGACCCCGTCCCAGCATAAATCAAGAGCGTAATCAAGAGCGTTTGCATTCGGTTAATTACAAATGCAACTTGTTCGAAACATGTCGAGAAACAAAACCAGCTGTGATTTGTGCAAATCTGTAGGGTAATGTGCAAATCTGTAGGGTAATGTGCTTGTCATTCGTATATCGTACATGGCCACCACGATGTATCTAACCTAGCCCATCTGGTGTGCACCCCTCCCCCTCCCCCTTCGGTCCTCTCAAGAGAAGCGATCCCCCTTTCTACTTCGATACACATCGCTGGCCTCGTATTTGCTCTTTTCTCTCGCCTTGCCAGCCTCATCCAAGGGCTCATGTCGTGTTGGCGCAGGATCTTGGTTGGCCTGCATGGATGGGTTGCTACTCTCCTGTGCGCCCGGCCGCCACGATGAGTCGGCGTTGGCCTGTGAAGGCGATGGTTTGTGAAGGTGTTGCTGCTCGAGCTCCCACACTCTTATGCGTTTTTGGCGGTCAGCCTCGGCTTTGGCGGCGCGGTCGGCGTTGATGCTGCGTTTTGCAAAGTAGTATGCGCCGCCGCCGGCAGCGATCAAGGCGGCCCATCCGTAGCTGTGGGAAAAGGGAGGGGTTTGGTTAATGGCAAAGGTTCAAATGGTTATGCATTGAGTGACAAGGGCTTGTGGAAGCGTGACGTACTAGACTGATTTGACCTGTAGAGCTATTAGCTATTTGTTCGGTTTCAACTGCTTTTTTTTATATATATATTTTACAGGTACAGTGCATGGCTTACGGTATTCATTGTCGCAACTGGCCCTGGGTGAGAGAGAAGCTGTGTTGGATTTACGCGTTGATTGTATTGAGTTTTTGTCTTTTGGATCAAAGTGGTCTGATTTCATGGGTTTTTGCGGACCCGTTTCAGCCAATCAGCATGCAGCACGCTCCGCAACCACCACCACATCTGCTGTGTGCTTGTTGGTGTTGGTGTTGGTGTTGGTGTTTGAAGAGCAGAGTTTTTGCCTATGGAACATTATTTGCGAGATGGAAATAGCTGAATGAAACATCGTCAGTAGTAGTTAACTATGTTGAAAGGCGAAAGCTAAGATACTTGTGTCTTCTACCTACCTGCCTGCCTGCCTAGGCATGTATACAGAGCACCTACATAGGTAGGTAACTAATAATTGATACCAGGTACACCAGGTACCTAGGTAGTTATTTGGCTCTAATTTGAGCACTTGTTCATCCCCTATTATCATTAATCGGATCCAGTCAAGACGAGTTGCTGCATGCTGATTCTCTAGGTACGTACCTTCTACTGTACATACTACACAGTAGGTATTAATCTTCATACGGAGTACACACACCTCATTTGTGGAATCTTTGGCGGCGGCGGAACCCGACCAGACCGGGCGTCAAGCTGTCATGTTTCGTGATGGCGTCTAGCTGCATGATTCGAAACTAGACGTTTTGGTCTTCGAAACTTTGGACGCCTCAAGCTCGGCGCCGACTCTTGTTTTCACGAGCGCTCCACCAGGACATGTACACTTGCATTGAACTCCTAGGAGATTTGCTGCTGAGCATCTGCTGATTGCCGGTTTTGCATACTATACGCCACCTTCACCTCTCGCCAGATCATAATCTAGGGGCTGACTGAGGCATCAAATGCCTGTACACACCTCCTCACCTTGTCCGCGAAACGTCTCGCAATGGTGGACACCTGCTATGGGGGGTTGAGCATGATTACCTACCTACCTAGGTATCTAGTAAGTACTTACGCTTGGCGGGGCTTTTTCACATTGTTCCCAACTGTCGTTGCAATATGGATATATAGCAGTGCGCAGTCATTGCTCTACTCCCATCCGCACACAGCTCTTCATCGCTTCATTTCTATCCAAAGCGCGCTGTGCGTGTCGTTCACTACTACTACAATTCAAAATGTACTTTTTTACTTCTACTCTCGCGCTGGCCGCATGTATCACTACCGTACACTCACATGCTGTTATCCTTGCTGCAGTAGGAAATAGAGGCCGAAGCCAGGGTTTCTTAGGAAAGCTCTTGTCCCTCTCGATTGCGCTATGCATTTACTAACATTGATATCAGTTGATCCTGAAATCGCCCGCAATTGCACTACCATCTCACCTTGCCAGCAGGATTCTACCATTATTCGAGACAGTGAAATTGCCCAAAACATCGTCAACGCCTGTGGTCGCACTGAAATTGCTGGCAACATTGATATCGGAGAGCAGACAGAGGCCGAGTTGGCTGCGGGACGTATTACGACTGTTTCCGCTGGCTCAGAGATGAGAGTCACAATCCACCAGGTGAATGCTGATGGAGCTGGACCTTTTGAATGTGGTTTGGACGAGACCAGCAATGCCCAGACGACTTACACTCCTTTAAAAGTCACCAACAATGTCCCTGGATCGTTTGGCCTCTCACAGGCCAAGGAACAAGATTTCATCATCAATGTACAAATGCCACCAAGGTTCAGGTGTATTGGCGCCTCGACAGGTGATATCTGTACCGTGCGCTGTCGCAACTTGGCGGTTGCCGGACCGTTTGGAGGTTGCTTTGCCGTTCGACAAACCGATGGCAAGGGCCGCACTGGGGAGGATACTGCTGCCTGTAAGTTCTTGAAAAAAAAACCTCTTTTTAAGCCATTATAGCCCTCCTTGCCCAAGTATATAGACTCACCTCTTTCGTAGCGGTCAAGACAGCACAAACGCTCGAAGGTATCTTGGCTCAAATCCTTCAAAACAAGAAGGATCTGCCTGCTGCTATTGCGGCAAACCAGGCAGCAGGTGCTGCAGGCCTCAACGAAGGCGCTTTAGCCATTTCTGGTGCGTTTGGTCACATTCCGCACGGCGTTTCTCAAGATCAATAAAGAGCACTTGGCTGACAATATTGATATAGCCCTCCTCCCTTCTACTACAAGTCCCGATCCAAGTGCTTCTCCGACGCCTTATCCGGGCACTGGAAAAGGAAATGCAAATCAGGGCAAGCAAAAGGGTAATCAGCAGACTGGTAATGGAAAGAATAACCAACAGCCTGGTAATGGAAAGGGTAACCAGCAGACCGGTAATGGCAAAGGTAACCAACAGCCTGGCAATGGCAAGGGTAACCAGCAGACTGGCAATGGCAAAGGTAACCAACATACTGGCAATGGCAAAGGTAACCAACAGACTGGCGATAGAAAAGGAAACCAACAGACTGGTGATAGAAAAGGAAACCAAAACGCAGGCCAGGATACAAATGGCAAAGGTCGAGGTAACGGACAAAACGGCAATAGAAGAATGAGACGTTCCAGGTTTCCCCGTGAGTATTAGGTGAAGAGACTTGAGCACTAGTGTCACATGTTTGCCTAACAAAAGATGGAACCCCTTTCATGAGGGAGAAAAGCCTCAGACACTGCAAATGACATCAAACTTGAATTGCCAATAGGTTACAAAGATTAGTTGCATGTTTGGAAAGAGTCGCCCAACTTTGAGAATTGTACATATGTATATCAGCGGAAGCTCTAGACGGTCAGTGTTGTTGTAAGAATTTAATTCAAATCATTGAGCAGTATAGCTTCTGATCAAAGTCCCACAAAAGTATTATAACCCAATTCCTAGTCTCACAGCTTCATTCCAACTCATTCAGCACAACAAGTCGTTGCAACATGGCCTTTTCTTACCTAGGTACCTGCTATAGGGCATTATTAATGAGCCCCAGAACCCCAATGCCAATGGCCCCTAATCCAGCCGTCACCCGCGCACCACTGCCGTCAGCGCTTACCACCTGCCCGCTTGCAGCAGCACCCTGCAAACCAGATACCGTAGTCACCTGCACACTCCCATTGATAGTCCTGGTCACGACGCTCCCAGCTGTTGTGCTAGCTGAGCAGCCTGACCAGCTCATCCAAGGGGCGTTACTCTTCCAGGAATGCGCTGTCCAGCCAGGCCAGTCTGAAGGCGGACAAGCACTCCCATCCCACCGTGCTGTCCACGGTCCACTGCGCCAGTCACTGTGTGTAGACCAGCCGGATGGGTCTATATAGAGGTAGCCATTAGAACCTTGATCGGGGAAAACTTTTGGAGCTACATACCTCCCCAGTGCCTTCCAGGACCGTCAGTCGGCCATGGAGGTGCTGTAAGTGTCGATGGAATACGCCCTGCCGAAACCAGAGAGTGGTAGATTGACGACCATTTTGCAGGATCGGAAGTCGCCCATGGCGGGCCAAGATCAAACCAGTTGTTTGTAGTCGTAGGGGCAAGTGTTGTGCTCTGTGCAACAATACATGCCACAAAGGCGAGGAGTCCAAACGGCAGTCTCATGGCAGGGAGTCTGTAAGTAGGTAATCAACATGTAATTAAAGGACCTTTGATTATACGATGAGCTGTTTATATCAAGTCTTTTGAATGTAAAAAAATAATAGGACTTTTGACGGGTGATATAGACACACTTGTTGGTACTCTCCATATACGCGGCAAAATATGGTACACGCGTCTACACTTGCATCCTCACTAATTACTTTTTTTTTCTCCATCATATTCGTCATACCGGAGGGGTTCCGTATGTGGGATCGATGGCTTATACAAAGAGTGACGCTTACGCGGTCAAGATGTCTCGGTGCAGGGAGACATTATTGGTCAGATATGGAGGATACAAGGTGCCATCAGCCTTGTGAAATAGGCTGAAGGCTTGAGTTGAGGGAACAAAGACGTAGGAAACGCGGGGCATTGGTTGGATAATACGAGGAGCTGGATCCACATGGGGAGCAAGATGTGGTGAGATGCTGTAAGATGCATGTCGGAGAATGAGGTGGGGGGAAAACGCGGAGAAAGTCGGCCACGGGGATTTCGAAGTCTTATTTGACTACTCGGCCCCAGTAGTCGATCATAACTGATATGAATATCCCACGCGGGCTTTTGTGCACGATAGTAGGAATGCATGTTGGAGCATGGGATCCTGACACAGCATGGGTAGTGTAGTAGTTGAGTAGGGAGTCTGCGCGCTAGGCTACTTGTAGTCTAGCGCAAGGAGAACGAACGCGCTGGTATCGCCCCAAAACACCAGAACAATAAACAATCAATACTACTCATATATAATCGTTGCAACGACGTGTGAGACGTTGATTACCCAATCCTTTGTGGAACCAACAATTATCAATATCGGTTTAGCCTGCATGTTGATAGACCCATCATTGCCCTAGAAAATTCGACTACAAGATTTTATCAAGCCTAGTCTTCCATCCACGATTCTCTGTCGTATTCTCCTCATCTTTGCCCACGCTTACTTCCTCATCCACAAACCCATGTGCATCGTACACGTCATCTGGTAAAACCGCCTTTTCGATAAAAGTCTCACTTGGCGGTGCGACCCATAGTGACATAATCACGTACGCCATGCTCGTAGCCACGAAGCCCAAGAGCCAACCAAAGTCATATGGGCGCGCACCGACTCCGACATCAATCGAGGGGTTGATAGAGTGGATAAAGCCAGGGAGATTGGGCGTGACACCAACGATGAAAGCAGCGATGGCGCGCCAATTGACCCCAGCGGAATACCGATAAATGCCATGTGGTTGGTAGAGTGCCATGGTATCGTATTTGCGGCCATGCACGATCCAAAAGTCCCAGGCCAAAATAGCAGCGATGGGTCCTAGGAAAATAGCATATGCCGCCATAAAATTCAAAAAGCTTCCAGCGCTCTTGAGGATCTTCCAGGGCACAAGAGCCCAAGCAAGGACGGCGCAAATCAGCTGTCCGCGACGAATGTTAATATATTGGGGGAAAAGTGCCGCCAGGTCGTTTGCAGCGGAGAGAGAGTTTGCCGAAATATTCACACCCAAGGCAGCGAGTGCGAAGCTGAAGGCGGCAAAGAATCGACAAGCTCGACTGTCCCAGTGGGATATCAAATCCATGGGGTCCCAGTTGAGCTCACCATATTTGACAGCTCCAGCAGAGGTTGCAGCAACGCCGATGAATGCAATAAAAGTGAAGACCAGGGGCAAAAACGGGACATAAATGAGTTGCCACTTGACACTAACTCGAGAGTAGCGAGCAAAATCAGCCTGAAGATGAATTATCAGATTGATCAGTATTGGGAATGGAATCAAAAGCCATACCTGGTTGACTGACAAGGTCGCAAAATTCCCAGTGACTGCATTCAAAGATGACAAGAAGGCCCAGGAGTATGCACTTCCGGAGACCCTTGGTTGCTGCCTCCACATTTCCCCGCCATCTGTCGATTTGAAAGCCCAGACCAAAATGGCAATCCAAGCAATGGGAACAATGATCGACTTTGTCATGAACAACCAGCGCAGATTGTTTGGGTGCATGCACAAGAACGGCAGGCTGATAAGCCAGAAGATGAAGAAGCTGATCATGGTGTTTGTTTCGATCCCCTGCTTTTCTGGAATTGAGTTTCTAAGGGTAAGGAAGGATGGCCAGATGGCACCAATCATAACCTTTACACTATTCGCGCCGTTCATGTTTTGGATAGCGAACCAGAAGATTGCAAGAATGGCATGGGAGATTATGGCAACATAGGAGCCCCAGAAACCCCAAGAAGCGCGTGCGAGAACAGGGAAGGGTGCATGGTAAATGGCTCCAATTGCGCCATTAAGTGCGATTACAAAGGAGATGATGAAGAAAGCCAGGCCGACTATGCCGAGAGATTCGCGCCAAGTGAGACCAATGGCTATGATGCTTGATGCGAGCTGCCATGTTGCTGCGCTAATATGTTGTCCATTAGAATACGATGGGATATGAAGACTGATGGTAGAGAAATACTTGAACGCATCCGAGATCCAATACGAGATTAGACTTATGGATCCCCACTTTCGAGCTTGGCGAGGAACAGGGTCCATATCACAGTTTGTCCTGATTGAGTTGCTGTCAGATTCTCTGGTTGCATGCAGGTGTTCCCAAGGTCTGGTAATCATGCTGCGAATTGCGTGCATTGCCTTACCATCGTGCGTTGCCTTGAGCAAATACTGAGGCCGTTTGCTCAGTCTTGAGAGTAAAGTGAGGTTTCTCAAAGACGGGCATGCTTGCGACAATATCTGGAGGAGTGTAGGTAATCGCCCAAAGAAAAGACTCGGGAAATTGGGGAAGCTGGTATGGCTATGATGTCGTCACCATGAGAAGGGTGCATGCAAGTCTTTATACTGCAGCGCCAGTACCAAGCCAGGTTGATAATTGATCTCTGTGTTACCTTGGAAAAGATGATCCGAGATATTGCCCGTAATACAGTATAGCTATGGAGGTATCTAGTTACCCTAGTACCTAGCTATGTAGTTGCTTCCAAGGTTACCTATACCTGCCCAGGTATGAACGGGTAAAGATTCCAACCCTGGAAGGTTACCTACGCATCGAGGGCCGAAAACTGAATCTATAAATACCTACAACCTAGCTGATTGCAACGTTAGATATGTAATATTATCAGGTCTAGATTTTTGGAAGTAAAAGCTATACACCTGGGCGTGGTAATTGTAAGTTGGGAAGCCCTTCCAAGGTTGAATCAGGCAAGCCCTAGTTAGTTGATCCGTGCCATGCATTTGCGGGCGCTTGTAACCAACTAGTTAACTACGGAGTAGTTAGTTAACTCGTAAGTTGTGGACGGCCGAGCGTCCGCTGTTATCTAGGTGTCCTCGCACTTCACGTCATCATCCAATCTTAACGATATCAGGTCAATCGTAAAGGAGTTACGCTATAAGTCTACTCCTATAGGAAATCTGAGTAATTTGGTGATTTTATAGAGTTATATTTATACTTGTTTTATTTAGAGCAGCTTATTATATGAGGCAGGAGTAATCAATGGCGAGGTGCCACCATATATCATTGCTTCCGCAGGAAGCATTTCAGTCCTCCCGAGGTCCGCAATGCCCCCCAAAAAGGTTGGAGCACATCTTCTAATAAAATGTCATAGTTTGTAATTGTCAAAGTAATGATGTGACCAACACCGAAGTTATCACCCTCACCACCGATCTCATTTGAACGATTCCTCGCGATCAATCCCAGTTGAACGATCCCACTACAACGATCCCTCGCGCTCTATATGAGATATAACGCCAGCGATCCCACGCCATTTGGCGTTGATCCCTTCTAAGGTTCTGCTATAAATTATACAACTACAACTGCAACTCTATATAATCGCCCAACTATAGGGATTTCAGCGGTTGCTGAAATCTTCCTATGGGAGCACACTCAGACATACTTCCTTTACGACTAACCTGATATCGTTACAAGGGGTCGTTGGCGAGAGATTGATAGTTTGGAAGGGATTGATGGCGAGGGATCGTATATAGAACGCAGTCGGGCAGCCGGGTGACTGATGGCGTTCTAAACTATCGCACAATGAAGATTTTAATGTACAACTAGTCAAGAAATTGATAAATATTAATAACTTGAACCAAAATGTATTATTAACCCTTAGAGCTGAGCTAGTGTGTGATTTGAATCTACATACGACTTCTGTTGTGACTAAGCGGGTGGGTGGATCTCTATGTATTTAGCACGTGCATGACTAACTAGTTAGTTAAGCGCACGTTGGGGGTGATATTAACGCGCGGCAACATCAACACCATAGAATCAATCAATCACCATCTACACGACCATCGTTGCAACGACCTGTTGATTCACCCACCCCCGTCAGACCCAACAGTCGACCAAGGAGGGGTGTAAACACTTTCAGAAACACAGGTTATTGTGATCTAGGTCTACTCCAGAGGTTAGGCAAATTAGGCGGACTAGGAATCGTTGTTGGAAAGAACCATGTGCCTTTGGGAAGTGGTGTTGGTGAAAGATGACGTCGATGACGTTGTGGTTCCAGTCAGGGGAGGAAAGGGACCATTAGGCCATTAGATTAGACCCGTATACATAGAGGCCCAGAAGCCCAGTAGATACATCAATCGAATACACATATAAACTTCAACAATCGTCTCTAACAGGTGACATTGTACTGCCTTGGCGAGTCGAAACCTAGTAATCTAAGAACTATGTATTCATTTCGCAGTCGCTCGGCAAGTTCGGTTCCTATTAGCCTTTGAAAACTCATACTGTATGCCACTGATCCTTGACATAACTCCTTGCATCCTGAATCTGCTTCGCTATATAGTCGGCATATGGCTACGGTACTATTGAGACAGCAAGTGGTCTATATAGTCGTCAGTGAAAAAGCCACAAGAGGTACTTTAGAGAATGTTACTAAGTGGGATATTTTAATGGTAAGCCGGTACCAGCTGAGGAACCTCGTCCTCGCTAGATGCAGCGGGCGCAGGCTCGCTTTTAACGGTGACTGAGGATTTCCCAGGACAGTTGTGGACGCCACCGCGAGTCGTGTTCATCCACCCATTACAAACGGGACAGCGATCGGCCATGATGATGAGCTCCCGTGGACTCTGGAGTATAAGGTGGAAAGGTTAAATTGGGTCGTCGTAAAGTAAATCAGAAACAAGGGGAAAGTGTAGATGACTTTGAGGTGATGGCGCTTTGGTAGAAGAATGGAAATTGAGTGATGACCCTCTTAATTTAACATATTTTTCATTGAGACCCAATGATTGAATGGCACTTCCTGTGCCTCTTCCATGCAGCGAATTTTGCATCTCATGACCCTTCGCGTCCCGAGGTCGTTATCTAGTCGATTCTCTTATTGACCACTGTATTCGTGTAGTTTGACGCCTAGGGGCTGAGTAGGTATGACTGGGGAAATGCCTGGCCCTGGTAATTTTGTTAGCATGTATTCCTAACTAGGTAGTGACTTGACTTAGATCTTTCCCTTTTAGTTGAGATTAAGTTTTAATACAGCTTCTTTCACTCTTGGCACTATGAGGGAGGCTTATAGCCAAATGGTCGAAAATTCTGCCCTATTGTTGCCTGATCTTTAGAAGTATGTGGCTACCTACAGTAGGTAGCCCTGAGTCTTCCTGCAACTCGGCTTGCTCCTACATAGGTGCTATTAACACCTATTGGCCATCCCTGCTTCCTATGTAGTAATAATACGGGTCATCTTTGCTCCGCTAATGATTCGATGCGAAGAGATCTACGGAGTAATGCAGCGTCTTGTGATTAACTAGGCGTTAACTGAGTGCTCTATGTATGAATTATGGGCGCAAGGAGGAATCACGATTCACGAGAGCGAAGCGCAAATAGTTAACTACGGTCTGTGCATTTGCCAGCGAAGTTGTGGTCGGCTGCGGTTAGTTATCGACCCGTGCTAGGTAAGACCACCAACCCTCCTATCCTCGCACTTCACGTTACTATTCAATCTTATGATAATCACACAATGAACCCATACGAAGCCGACCCCAAACAAATTCCGCCAACAGACCGATACGCGGATGTGCCTCTGTATGGCAGATACCTTCCCCGTCCTACTGACTTCACACCTGACGCAAAGCACATCAATTCCACCACGCCAGAGTCCCTAGAATACTGGTCTACAGTGCTTGACAAATGCACCGAGTCCAACAGAATTTACGAGAATCAGGATGGAGGGCGCGATGTCTTTGCGCTCGGAAGCGTGATTATCAAGTCTAGTCATTTAAAAGAAACTCTCCAAGGGAGACGATCTCACCGCGACTATTCGTACGCTGATGCGAATGAGGTAGACGCCATTGCTCTTGCGAGGGGGGTGCTGGATAACACTAAAGTCCCTCGGGTCTATTTTGCAGCCAAGGTACTCTTAAATATGTTTAGTAGCACATGTCGGTTTGATACACTACTAAGGTTGCCATCGACAGGTCCATGGACGAGATGTATTTGTACAAGAGAGAATCCCTGGAGTCGGCCTCAACATAGCCTGGCAGTACATCTCGCAGTCTCAGAAGAGTTCCTTCAAGCAACAGGTGCGAGAGATACTTCAGAAGCTGCGCACAACAGTTTTACCAGCTACAATCAGTCGCCGATCTTATGTCGTTCCCGATCTAGATCCCGTGGAACATCGTGGCATTCAAGAGCTTGAAAGAGAAATCATCTTCGCAGAGGATAACAAAGATCCCGACCTTAGCTTCATGCACAATGATGTCTCGTTATCAAATTGTATTGTTGATAACGATAGGGTCGTTGGTCTTATCGATTGGGAGATGGCTGGATTTTTTGGCTGGAAAACTGCAGCGAATGTTCATGCTCAGATACGAACTCCAAAGCGGGAGAATTTCACTTCACTCAATCTGCCAGAAGAGATGCTAAGCGACATCCTCTTCTGGAATGACTTATACGACGTGGAGTGATGTTACTTGACAAATTGAAGAACTTGTTTTCGCTCCACTCAGCTTACCTATGAAAGAAACGCGGGAAATGATTCATTCAAGTGGCCCTTTAAGAAAAAGCAATGCTTAGACAAATGCTGTTAAGAGTGCCACTACAAGTTGCCGGCAGCGAATGACTCCACATCCTCTACACTTGTCTACGCTTACCATCTACTATCACAACATCCCGACGCATTATTAAAACTGCGACAAGAGCACGATGAAATATTTGGATCGAATTCTAAGGATTCCGCAACAGATTTTAAGATAAACTTAATGTTGCTTAACTAATGCCGATATACGCTTGCCGTTATCAAAGAAACGCTCAGACTCTTACCACCAGCTTCGACTGAACGAACTGGTCATTCGAATGATACAATACGAGCAATACCTATCTATCATACATTTCCAAAATTCCAAGCAGCTTACTTAGAGAAATCAACCACGCGCAGAGGATAGATATTTTGACGTATTGAAGTACTGCTAAAACCCATTCATCGGGATCGGTGGATGGGCTGTATGTGTGTTGGCCCTCTAACTTTCAAATCCCCGTAACACCAGGCGCGACAGTCTCAAGCTTTTCAAACAATTCTTTGATGAATCGTTTTTGCAAAGCCTTTCCCTTCTCGCTGTCAACGTTTGGTCCTTTCCTAGATATGATCAGCCCTGTTTCTCTAAGTAAGTTGTTGCGAAGCAAAAGGTCAACCTTAAGCTTCTCGACGCGTTACTAGTATATATACAGAGCAGGGACCCTGCGCGACAAAACACTCTTAACCACTCCTACCACGCTCCCCAAGGACTACTTGGACTGGCCCAAGTAGATCCGGGAGCTCCAGAGACACGCAAACCAATATGGTGTCTGGAGCGACTGCGATCCTAACAGGACCAATGTTGTGAGCATACACAACCAAAAAACTAGTGCGCCTAACAGTACTAAACTTTGAAGCAATTGCTGAGGGTGCGCCTCAAACAGCGGCCAAGGACAAGTATGTGCTCCAATCAACAATTAGGGAGCTTGTAGCGTCGTGCCTGGTTGTACAGGTTATTCCAATCACGGTACCAATGCTCTGCGTTCTGCCACCCTTGCTTGGCCTTCTGCAGATAAGCACGGTATTGTGTTTAGATGTTGTTTTTAACGCTCAACTCTATAGGTGCGATCTCTGCCTTGATCTCTTTTACGAGGGCTTGGATCGTGTTGTCACCTGGGTCCAGTCTGTCGCTCACAACTGCAAGGAGCGTTGAATTAACTATAGCGTTAATCTAAGCCCACAGAGCTACAAGTCCCTTTGCCTTTGTTGACTACTCCTTGTACTCAAGCTCCCAAATCGTTGATTAGAGCACATACTTGTCCTTGGCCGCTGTTTGAGGCGCGCCCTCAGCAATTGTTTCAAAGTTTAGTACTGTTAGGCGCACTAGTTTTTTGGTTGTGTATGCTCACAGCATTGGTCCTGTTAGGATCGCAGTCGCTCCAGACACCATATTGGTTTGCGTGTCTCTGGAGCTCCCGGGTCTACTTGGGCCAGTCCAAGTAGTCCTTAAGGAGCGTGGTAGGAGTGGTTGAGAGTGTTGTGCTCGTCATTTTAAGCGTAGGATATAAAGAGATAAGATTAGGATGTAAAAAGTAAGAAAAATTAAAGCTGCTAGGTCTCTTTCTTGTGCTAGAGTGCGCAGGGGAACTGTTTCTGCGGCTCACAGCGCCGGGCTCATAACTATAGAGAGAAAGGATACCCAGGAGTAAGATGTATTCGATCACTAACTTGCTAGTCTATATGCTCTGCTCTATATAGACAAGCACCAGAGCAAGGGGTATACATTCCACTCTAATCATCTAACCTCAGCCAAGGGCTCAGCCGCTCAGAACCGAGAGCTGAGCCCGTGTAACCCCCTCAGAAGCGAGATCTGAGCTCAGCAGACCTCGTACAAGCGCACAGATCAGAACTCACACGAACTGCGACATAAGTTGCATGCAATTTTTCACCTACTCAGCAATCTTGCCGTCTATAAAAAAAGCTCCATGAGTTTCTGCTGGGAGGTCGGGACTTATACCCTGGACGAGTGAACCCCCACCAGTAGATGTCGAGCGAGCGAGAATACTCATCATAGCCCGTTCAATGAGTGAATGTAACCAAGGCTTTTCTTCCCGGAAAAGCTCGCTATGGCACATACCTGGTGTCACGAGATCAAATATAACATCTGATTCTTGGGTAACAGGGCTCCGTCCTGCAATCTCTCGAATAGAGTAGGTAGAGCAAGAAAAGCTTCGAGGTTGAATACCTAGGTAAGCCCTTGGATTAGTAATTACTACACACCACACTACAAAGTGAGAACATACCTATCCTCCATAAACGAGACCTCTTTGTTACTGAGCGCATCAAAAAGAGAACTAGCCACACTCGCCTCTTTAACTTGCGCAATGTAATGCGCCTCTGACGTTACGAAAGCCATCCGTCCACGGGCCTTGTATTCCTTGGCCGAGGCTCTTAGCTTTGGTAGCAGCAGCAAGCCTAGTAATGTCGTATTAACAACATTGACTGCGATTTGACGTTCCAACCCTTCTACAATTTCCCATTTCTGGCCGAGAACTCCGGCATTGGAGATGACAGCATCAAGTCTGTCCAATCCATTTGCGCTCTCAGATAGCTTCTTTACGGATTGATGACTCGAGAGATCCAGCGGCCATACTTCGATGTTGTTCTTCGTTGCGCCTGTCAAAGCGAGTAGTCGCTCGGCAGCAGCTTTCCCTTTTGTCAGGTCACGCACAGCAAGAATGACTCTTGATACTTTGAGTTGCAAAAGGTGCCTCGCTGCTTCAAATCCAAGACCAGTATTGGAGCCGGTGACAATCACTGTTTGGCCAGAGAAGTCGCTTTCGGAGGTGGAATTCGTACGAATAATTGCGAATAAAGGAGATTGTTGAAGAAATGCAATAGGGTCCAGGGCTCTGCCATTCTGTTTCCCTTTGAAGTGTAATTAATTGGGGTCGAACTGACACATGTCAAGAATGATGTAGGTCTCTAATCATTTGCGAGGACGCGCCAGGTCCTAGTCACAAAGTACTAGATCACTCCCTAGCGCTGGTGTACCGGGCGTTCTAGATAGGTTGAGTTAACAGATTGAATGGCTTAATGATCAGGGTGCGTGTCTTTCAGGCGGAAGCGCTCTTTTAAGACAACGACCAAGGGCGAAATTACATCTAAGAATATTACTAAAGTAAGCGCTTACCTAAAGAGACTATGAAACGAATCTATAGCCTTATAAGCTAGTCGCTTACTATTAGTTGATAGATTCAAAATAATTTATAAGAAGTAGAATAATTAATTACAGTAAGAAAGTACTTGCTAGAGCCTATTAAGCACTTAGGTAGGTAGCAAGCGGCCTCTCGTGATAGATAATTATAGGAGGTACTAAGCGCGTTAATCTACCGACGAAAAAGCTCACGGCAATAGAAAAATATCTGGAAGATGTTTCCTACGCATATATGCGCCTGTTGTGAGCTTCTAAGGATGTATATATATACTTTGTATGATGTATATGGCGATGGAGACGTTGGTGAGCTAGGCCTAACTAAGCCTAGTTAGTTCAAATCAGCTTCACGAATCATTGTGATTTATGGGTACTTTGTATTACTACGACTCCTCATGACGATGCCGCAGCCGCAGTAACCCAGGAACAATCCCTTCTTCCCGCATATACCAACTTCTTTTCCTCCCTCTTTCCTCATCTCTCTCTCTCACTTCGACTTGCGGCCATGGCGTCGGCCATCTTCTTCCTCGACCTCAAGGGCAAGGTGCGCTTGTGGAAGCACCCGCCGATGTAGTAGCTGTATGCTAACGGCACATACAGACCCTTTTGGCGCGCAACTATCGCGGCGATATCCCCATGTCGGCTGTTGAAAAGTTTCCTGTTCTGCTCAGCGAGGCCGAAGAAGACAGTTCTGCCGTGCCACCATGCTTCTCCAACGAAGGCATCAACTACCTGTACATCCGCCACAACAACCTCTATCTCCTCGCCCTTACCAAGCGCAACACCAATGCCGCCGAAATCCTCCTTTTCCTTCACAAGATTGTCGAGGTCTTTACAGAGTACTTCAAGGAGCTGGAAGAGGAGAGCATACGCGACAACTTTGTCGTCATTTACGAGCTGCTCGATGAGATGATGGACTTTGGATACCCACAAACCACCGAGACCAAAATCTTGCAAGAGTAAGCACAAGCCTAACCTTATAGCGCGGCCGCACTAGCTCGCATACTCACTCTGTTTTGCGCAGGTACATCACCCAAGAGTCGCACAAGCTCGAGGTCCAAGCACGACCGCCCATTGCCGTCACCAATGCCGTCAGCTGGAGAAGCGAAGGCATCCGCTACCGCAAGAACGAAGTTTTCCTCGACGTCATCGAATCGCTCAACCTCCTCGTTTCCGCCGATGGTAACGTGCTGCGCTCGGAAATCTTGGGGGCCGTCAAGATGAAGTGTTATCTGTCCGGCATGCCGGAGCTAAGACTGGGACTCAACGACAAAGTCATGTTTGAGACCACTGGCCGCGCGACTAGAGGCAAGGCAGTCGAGATGGAGGACGTCAAATTCCACCAGTGTGTGCGTTTGTCGAGATTTGAAAACGACCGCACAATCAGCTTTATTCCACCAGATGGCGAGTTTGAGCTGATGAGCTATCGGTTAAACACACAAGTAAAGCCCTTGATTTGGGTCGAGTGCATAGTAGAGAGCCATTCGGGCAGCCGGATAGAGTACATGTTGAAGGTACGTTCCTTGCCTCAAAGTTTGCTAATTCACCTCGATTGCGATGACACTAACCCATTTGTACAGGCTAGGGCACAGTTTAAGCGACGGAGCACGGCTAACAATGTTCAAATCTCCATACCCGTACCAGAAGATGCAGACACACCTCGTTTCCGGACCAACATTGGCACTGTACATTACGCTCCCGAAACGTCGTCGATAGTCTGGAAGATCAAGCAATTCGGCGGCGGCAAGGAATTCCTTATGCGTGCAGAACTCGGCCTGCCATCAGTTCGGGGCGATGACGAGAAGGGCGGCGGCATGATGGGTGGCTTCGGAGGTAGCATGGGCGGTGTTGGTGCCGGCAAGGGAAAACGGCCTATTAACGTCAAGTTTGAAATTCCATACTTTACAACATCTGGCATTCAAGTCCGGTATCTGAAGATTATTGAACCCAAGGTAAGCAACTGATTTCTCATTGATAGACCAGATCTAGACTAACATTCGAGCAGCTACAGTATCCCTCGCTGCCTTGGGTGCGATATATCACTCAATCTGGTGATATCGCAGTGCGGTTGCCCGATGTCAACTAATTGACGTTGTGGATAATGTTATGCCAAAATTAATCAATGCAATTATTGAGGCATTGATATTGCCAATGCCGGCCTGGTGCTCATTTCACAGCCCGGTCGTTTCCACGCATGCATTTCTGTCCACCTCCTGCTTGATCTTTGCTACCTCCGTCTTCACGCGTTCTCTGAATTCTGGATTTCTCTTACTTTGCAACACAACATCTTCATCCTTTAGCACCTGTAAATCGGCTGCAATCAGCTCGACGTGCACGTTGACAATCCGATTCGCCTTGCCTTGCAAACCGCGAGCAACTCGACCAAACGTTTCCTTTGAAAGACGCCGATGATCGTCGAAGAAGAAACGAGAGCCGAATTTGCCTGTGATGAGAGATTTTTGTCGAGCATCAACTTCCTGAGGTCTGCAGAGGGTATGCTGACACCACATCCAGTTGCTGAAGTCACTCCACAGGACGTTCGAGACCGTCAGTGTAACTTTTACATTGTGTGCACCATATTCAACTTTTTGCCTTTTCTACCTAGGTATCTTTGGTCTTGAGGGCTCATTACAAAGCAAGTAAGTACGGAGTAGAGAGTTATTGATTACCTAATTACCGACCTAGTTAGCGCCGGACGCTCGGACGCTGACTAGTTAGTTTATAAAACTTGTTCAACTGCAACTTCTTTACTAATAATACTCCTCACGCATCCATCAGACAGTTCAACCGCCCATCTCATCTGCAACTTTACGTTTTGTATCGGCGCAACTCGAGATTTTCTATTGGGCAGATTGCGATTCAGCGATGCGGAGAAGGAAGCCGGTGCTCCATTAGAGCTGGCTGCGCATTCTTTCGGTTGCGCAGGCGGTGTCATAGGAGCGGCACATTCATACATTGACCAGTTATTGCCTCGAGGTCCAGCTTTTCGTATTCAGAAAACACAAGAGCCTACGGAGTATAGCACGGGTTTTCAACCTTTGCTGTAGCCAGCGCTCATGCCAAGCTGACTTCGCGACCTCTATTACAAAGTATAACTTGAATGCAATCTACCTTGGTCATGGCATCTTGGCCTTTGGTTTCGAGTTCCAAATCTTTTGCAGACCACACACCCTCAATGTCCTGCATGACGCGCCTTAAGCTAGGAAATTTTTTGGAAGTGCACATTGCTTCGAATCGACCTCGAACAAACTGGCGTTGCTCGTTGTCAATGGCCTCGCAACCGGCAGTAAATAAAGGCCAAACGTGTGCTGTGGTGAGTGGAGAATCCATCTTTACGCTTCTGATTATACCGAGACAAGTGGATACATGATCCATGCTGATGAAATGAGGGGCGCCAATTGCAAGCCACGTTCGATAGAGATAGATAAAAGCAGCATGTCGATATGTTTCTGCTGTCAACCTGATGTCGCTTCTGTCTTTGTCTTGTTGGCCGTTTCCACTCAAGTCCATACCCAAAAGAATCTGCTGGATATCTCTGCCCATGGCATCTTCCTCTTCTGTGAGCGTGATTTCTGCCATCATGGCCCTCCGTTTTTTGATCATATGTTGTAATTGACTAATACGTGAGACTACTAACAGTACTTTGGCAATACTTTCCATATCTCTTTCGCCTTCAACAGCAGAGAAGGTATGACCATGGTCGAGCAGAGGTCGTGGGCCGCGTGATACAGAAGATAGGATGTCGTGATATGCAAAGAGGCTAAGCAAAAACCTCGTCGTGGAAGAAGGAGATACTATATGAATCCCTCCGTGTTGCAAAATTATCGCTTTTGTACCTTCAAGGTGATTCACAATGCAGCTTTCGTCTTCGTTCGCAAGGAGTCGTGCCGATACTTGCATCATTAGCACCGTTGCGAGGGTGGGTTCTGTTGCTGCTTGAGCTGGATCTTGTAGCATTCCTTTGAGGGCAGATATAGTGTTCTGCTGGTGACGATATGCTTGTAGTCGTAGTGATGTGTCGTTGTGAGTGAGCAATAGATGATTTGCAGCCATGCATAGAATCGTCGATCGAGGCGCAGTTGAGTCGTACGCCATGGCAGTTAGGTGAAGCTGGAATAGCGTAGCTCGATCTTTTCTTGGAGCTATCGACATCAAGACTGATAATCGTTCTGCCCATTAATGAAGCAACCACCTCTCATTTGGTGGCAGATTGGGGGAAGAACTTGGGCTGCATGACAGATGCTGGTTGTTAGATTGTTTCTTGTTGTCACGCAATGGCCGTTTCATTGGGGTACTAATAATGTTCTTGTCTCGCCATTTCAATCTTACGCCATAACCTTTGCATACAATGGTTAGTCTGGTACATCTTCCACATTGAGGTTTCCATTCATCGCATTTGTAGCCTGCTTCTCTGCAGGTCCAGCATCCAGTGCGCGTTCCTTTGCGAGGTGTCATTTTGTGGTGTTAGGCATGTTTTGGAGCCAACCGCAAGGCAGAAATAACATACTATTAGTTTTGATCAGATGGTCCAACATTCGTGCCGTACGGAGTAATAATAGTGCTAGGTAGGTACGGAGTATTATTCTGAAGAGGTGGAAGAATGCGCTAAGATACGAAACGGGAATAGTGCAATAATTAATTACTTCGTAACAATCAGGACGACTTGTTGCAAAAGTTAGCATTCGACACAGACCGTACGTCCAGCCGCAATGCTGTTCGCACGAATATTTGCGCCCGTACGCGCATCGATCCAGGCATCTTCGGCTGTGCGGGCCCCAGCGAAACATGTCCTCGAAGCCTTCAATGCTGCCAATCCCACCATCGGCATCTCATTCGTACGACACGCCACGCACCAAGCCCAAGGACGAGCAAATGGAGCAAAAGATGGACCGGGAAAGCGATTGGGAGCAAAGAAGAGTGGAGGTAACGTTTTCTCCTTCCCCCTTTTGCTGGTAATTACTCCTTTGTGGCTCGGCTGCAACCATGGTGGAAGACAAGTGCAGTCACGCTCCAAATTCAAAAGCAAAAGAGGCTAACGGCACATGCAACCAGGCGAATACGTAATTCCAGGAAACATTATATTTCGTCAACGCGGCACAAGTTGGTTTCCCGGCGAAAACTGTAAATTTGGCCGTGACCATTGCATCTACGCGACCGAGTCTGGATACGTCCGTTACTACCGCGACCCAAGACTCCACCCCAAGCGACAGTACATTGGCGTTGCTCTGGAAAAAGACGATACACTGCCATACCCATCAAATGCGGCGCGTAAGCGGCGTCTGAATATGGTGGCTTTCACGGCTGAGCCACAAGCGATCAAGGCCGGCGACCAGCTGCTCGTGGCCGATGGGCCCGCCGAAATTGGGACACCACGGGGGCAGACGAGGAGGGCCTTGACCATGGGCAAAGGGTACGCTTACAGAGAGGCCAATTGGCAGATTGGAAGGAGCGCCGAGAGGGCAAACGTGCAGGTCAAACAGTTTGTACCTGGTGATCGATGGGCGGCATGGCGGAAGAGCCATGCTAGAATGCAAGCCAATATTGAGCGCAAGAAGATGAGACGCGCAGGGAAGAAGGGCAGCAAGGCCAAGAAAGCGAGGTAGAAATGACTGCAACGTCATGTCTAATATCAACATGCAATCCTATATCGACCACATGACCTCGCTACATCGTCCTTCCTGCCTGCCTGTCTGCCTGCTATTATAACTTGGCGCCCTCCTTCCACACCAAACCGCCCTTGTCTTCGTCGTAATGTCTGCCTTTAATCCACCCCATCCAACTTGCCAGCGTCTCCTCCCCACCCTCACCCGGCACCAATCCATGTCCAATCCACCCACTCCCCTTAACACCAATGCCTTGCCCCGTCGCTGCCGCTCGCTCGTCATCACCTTCTGCAATGGCATAGGCTGGCGTACTCCTCAGGGTGACAGCCGGCCTCTGTTCATGCCCTTGAGCCTCGAGCTCTTGGTGCGTAAGCACTGGCGTACAGCATGCGTCTGTTCCATCAAAAACCGCCTCCCATTCTGCTCTAGTTCTCGTCTTGAAGCGTTGGGCAAAAAAGTCCTTGAGCTTTGGCCAGTCTGCTCGGTCATCTCGATCGCCAGGAACATCTTCTTTCGTCAGTCCCAAGCCCTTTAAGAGCGCTGCATAAAACTGTGGTTCTATGGCTCCTACCGCCATAAACCTGCCATCTTTGGTTTCGTAGGTGTCATAGTAGGGCGCTCCACCATCAAGCATATTGGTCCCGCGTTCTCGCCTCCAGCTTTCATTCTTGAGTCCAAGTCGCGGCATGGTGACCAGAATACTGCTTCCATCCACCATATTTGCCTCGACGACTTGCCCGAAGCCGCTTCTTTCACGCGCTAGGAGGGCGAGCAAAATGCCCATAAAACACATGGCCCCTCCACCTGCAAAATCACCCATGATATTGAGTGGCGGATACGGCCGCTCGCCTTTGCGCCCAAATAGACTCAATACTCCGGCAACGGCAATGTAGTTGATATCGTGGCCTGCCATGTCTTTGTACTTGCCGTCTCTCCTGAATCCTGTCATCCGAGCTACAATCAGCCTTGGATTCATCTTCAACAAGACCGACTCCGGGTCCAATCCTGCTTTTTCCAGTACGCCGGGGCGAAACGGATCGATTAGGATATCCACATTTGGGATCAGTTTCTTCACCAGCGCAATGCCGGATGGCGACTTGATGTCGACGCGAATAGACGTTTTGCGACGCGTGAGCTGGTCTGATGATATGCGCGCTGCAGCCCGATCAAGCCGGAGGACAGAGGCGCCATAGTCTGCAAGGAGGAGGCCGGCAAATGGTCCTGGGTTCTGTACATTAGCCCTTTCTTTGCTCTTTTTTTTCTTTGAGAAATCCTTGGCTTGTGTTGGGGGTCGTGTAGATATTGTCCTTTACAGGACGCAGAATATTAAACTTACCAGGTGCGAGGCCTGCCAATTCCAGTACTCGAATGCCGGCCAATGGAGGTTGTTGATGCACTGCTTTCGACATGACTTTTTGAGGGAAATGGCTTTGATTTGGGTTGATTTTTTTTTTATTTTTTGCTTACTCCTTTTCAGCCATAGTTGAGAATCCTAGAGGTTAAAAACTTGGGAGCAAATGATTCGACGTCGACATCTATAAGTTGCGCAGGTACCTGCCGCCGGACCCCGGTTAAAGCACTCCCGCGGGGGAAAGCTCCACAAGATGCCGAGGTGTGGAGAAGGACCGTGCGGAGAAGGAGCTCTACATAATTTTGACAACCATATAGCCGAGCACGACCTTCGCCATGCCATGTCAGATGCATTGCTTACTAGTACATCAATCACATCGTCACAAAGCAACACTCCTATAGCTACAAACACACCTTCTCTTACACAACAACTATGGATATAGGTAAAGAAGCTCATGACAGGCGTCTGCAAACCAAGCGCCTCACATATAACATGACAAAGCTGAGAACGAAACACGTCTATAATCTGCCTCCCATCTTGCCATTCAATCACCTTCACTCTCACTGCACTTGGTTCACAATCTCCTGTGCCTTGGACAGACTTTCCACCATCTGCAAGCAATCCTTCCGCCTCCGGACCGTGTACTCGGACTCCTTGAGCAGCTCGTCCAATTCATCAGTCTTGTACATGTTGGTAAGCAGTTCACCTTGCATGCTCTCCTTGGTCCATTGTACAAGGTTCAACATGATTGCCTTGGGCACCATGTCAATCATGGTCCGACGTACAATATTAAAATAAGAGGTGATGAGCAGTTCTGTCAGTGGTTAGAATCAGGCAAACTTTGCAGAATAGCCACCCTTGACTCACTTATGACTTCGACTTCCTGCGCCTCCTTCTCGGAGAGGGTGCCAGAAGCCTTGAGCATTGGTGGCGGTGCTTCCATGGCTGCCATCTTCTTCTTGTTCTTACTAGCAAAGAATGAACCAAAGAAGCCAGCGCCGTCATTGGGTTCAAGTGATGGCGATGATGAGCGTGGTGGAACAGCAGGTGCCAATGGTTTGCCAGTCTTGGGATCGACTTGTGTTGGTTTGGCCGAGTTGTGTCTTTCATGGACAATAGCCATTGCGCGCGAGCCATTTATGAAGTCTGGATGACCGGTGTTGATGTAGCAGGCCTCCATCGCTACAAGATCCTTCACCAGCTTGTTCGTGGGCTCCATGGCTTTCTTGAAAAATGTAACAACTACTGCATGGAGCTTTTCCTTGAGTGCTGGATACCGCTTAAAGGAATTCTTGTTGAGCAGCTGGCCAAGGATTCGAATCAACTCGTCGTACACCAGGCTCACGCACTTGATGCTGGGCTCTTCAAGGCGCTTGATTTGTTGCTTGACAATGAGCTCAAAGGCGGTCGTACCCACAAACAATGCAGGCGATGATCCCGAAGAATTGTACAGCACAGTACGGATGTCCACATCTTTGACTTGGTCGAATGGATCCACAGACTTGACACCATTTGCATATAGTTCGTGGTATACAAATGAGATACGTGCACCGCCAGAAAGCTCAGTTGCTGAGAGCTCCTGATTGTTGCCTTCAAGGACACCCCGATACTCATTTGTAAACTCTGTAATCATGTTCAGAACAATGTTTGAGCTGTTACCGAGCATGGAGTTTCCAAGTGAGGCGAGCTCAGCCTGGTACTTCTGCAACGACGAGGCTATGCGTGCCTTGATATCTGGAAGCGTCTGCTTGATGTGCATCATGAGGATCTACCTACAAGTCAGCTTCTTGTACAAATTGCGGTCATATGGTCCATGGCGTACCAAGTTCAACTTGCGGGCAAGGTAAGGGGTTCCACAGTATGCAGCCTTGTTGCGATATGCCCTGTGATTTTCAAAAAACTGCTTCTCATGCTCGAGGGCATAGGAAATCGCCTTTTTATTTTCAATGTCTCTCTGTCCCCGATTAACGACTGGAACGTAGCCTAACCGCAGGGGAATAATGCGGCCAGCAAGGATGTCGACAACGTCGGTTCCTTCATCCATCAAATCAACCTTTGTCAAAACACCAATAGTCCTTTGTCCCTCAGGATCAACCTCACGCGCCAGCTTCAAACCGTCCGAGTTGGCCAAATCAGTGTTGGCAGCCGTGACTGCGAGGATGATGGCGTTGGACTTGCTAATTTGTTTGAGAACCATCTCTCTAATCTGTCGCTCAATGTCTCTGGGCTGATCTCCAACAGGAACCTTTGTGAGTCCAGGCAAGTCGACCAGGGTAAGCGTAAGGACATTTGGCGAGTATATGCGAAGGTTGATGGGTGCTGGCGAAATGCCCGCATTTCGGCCAGTTTTTGATTCAGTCTCACGCACAATTTCTTCCCGTATCTTGTTAAAGTCGTGAAACTTTTGGCCAGGAATGTGCAGAAACTCGCCCCACTCATCAGTGTTGGACTGCGCATCTGACGTCTTCATTTCCTTGTCCTTCTCGTCTGATGTTCCATTTGTTTGAGGCGCCGCGCGATTAATGAGCTGGAGAATGAGCGGCCGTCGTGTAACGATACCGGTTCCTCGAGGCAAGCTTTTGGACAGTTGGTCAGTACACAGTTGTGATCTCGTCATCGGTCCAAGCTGGGCTGGGTGTCCGATTGAAAAGCACTCACAAGTCTCGCCCCACAATGTTCTCGAGCACTGAACTCTTTCCGCTAGACTGTGATCCCACGACAGCGATTTGAGGCAAATCTATGGGGTTTTGGACCTAAAGCAGGCATCAGCATGTCGTCTCCAAAAGTACTCTTGCATGTAGCGGTGTATACGCAGCAGCGGAAGAAGGGATATAAACACATACTCCTACTGTCGTAAATACATCCTGGAGCTTGTTCACCAATGTGATGAGGCCCGGATCATTGACGTTGATGCTACACATCCATTAGTGTTTGAGCAAATGCGAGGGGCTAATATCAGGAAGCATGTGCGTACGCATTCGGATTTGTCGCCATGGCGGGCGAGAGGGCGTGAGAGTTTGCTCGTAGTCTATGGGCACAGCGATGGCAGCGACCGTATGGGGATGAGTCTTATTTCAGTGGCAGGATGCGAAAGTGTTTTAAGAAACTGGGGGGGGGGGTTGTTGCTGGTTGCGTAGAGTTGGGCAATGGAAGCACTAACTAACTAACTACGCCACTGCTCAGCCACAGCTTGGCACGTAACACTTTTGCGAAATCAAAGCACCTTGTAGCAGAGATGGTATTGTGACAAAAAGAAGACACACACACATTCCTCTATTCACATCTCACATCTTCATGTGGTTGAGTGGCAACTTCACGGCTGGCACTTCATGACGAATGCTACGGTCACAAGACGCCAGCATGCGTCGTCAGCGGTTCAGGCATCAGCTTTTCGTAATTATTACTTGGAACATTGGAACAGTTCAATATTCTATCCTATTCCACGGGACATGTACGACATGGTAGCGCCATGCAGCAAAACCAAACATTTACTCATCGGCCACCGATGCAAACTTCTCAGTCATCTTCTGAAGAAGCTCTTCATACTAGACAAGGCAATCAAAAGTTAGCTCGTGTTACAGACACTCCAGCACTACATCACGACAACACTTACCTTCTTGGTGATTTTGTCTTCGCCTTCACCAGGCACTTCAAACTTCATGCTACGAAGCTGCGACTGGATGTCTGATGTTGCGTCCCGAATCTTTGGCCAGCTGTGTCCTTGCGAGACAGCCTTTTGTGCCTCATCATGGAATGCCATCATGTTCTTCATCATCCACTCCGTCTTCCACAGTGGGCAGAATTGATCGTATTCAGAGTACCCGTTTTGTTGCAAGAAATCCTCCTTCAACAGAGTGGCCACATCGAGCGTGATCTTGTCCGAGTCTCCCAAAGCAGATTTGCCAACAAGCTGCACTACCTGGTCGAGATCATCAGACGTCGTAAGGAGCTCCTTGATCCGGTCGCGCAGCCGCGGGAAGTCGGGGTTGTTCTTGGCGTAGAATTTGTCCAGTGGGCCCGTATACTTGCTGTAACTAATCGACGTATTAACCGAAGGAAAATGCTTTCTCTGCGCAAGTTTCTTGTCCAGACCCCAGAACACTTGCACAATGTTCAGCGTGCTAGCCGTCACGGGGTCTGAAAAATCACCCCCTGGAGGACTGACTGCCCCGACAATCGAAACACTACCGTGGCGCTCGGGGCTACCAAGAGCTGTCACGCGACCCGCTCGCTCATAGAAAGACGCAAGCTTGGCACCTAGGTACGCAGGAAATCCCTGGTCAGCCGGCATTTCTCCCAGACGACCAGAAATTTCACGAAGCGCCTCAGCCCAACGCGACGACGAGTCTGCCATCATCGCCACATCCTTTCCCTGGTCCCGAAAATATTCTGAGATCGTAACTATGCTACTGATCAGCTGTCTGTGCTTGACGCCAGTTTACTTCTTTGCTTACTTCCAGTGTAAATGGACGCCTCTCGAGCAGCGACAGGCATGTTGGATGTGTTTGCGATGAGTGTGGTACGCTTCATGATGGGTTCCTTCTTGCCGTTGATATTGATAGTGAGCTGGCAGCGTTAGTTCCTGGTTACATTGTGGAAAGTCTGAGGGTGAGATGTCGAGAGTAAATTACCTCTGGGAAGTCCATGAGCACCTCGGCCATTTCGTTTCCTCGTTCGCCGCCTTGATCATGTCAGCTTTCAAAAGTGTGTTTGGACAACGGATTCATCTTACACCTTGGTCATGTTAGCTTTGACAAGTCAAGTTTGCAGCAAGTGGTGTAGTCTTACCCGACGTAAACGATGATGTCGCTGTTGGAGAACTTGGACAGCGACTGCGAGATAACAGTCTTGCCGCAACCAAAGGCGCCAGGAATGCACACTGTTCCGCCCTGGACGCTGGGGAACAAGGAGTCTAGGACACGCTGGCCAACAATGAGCGGCTGGTCCGATGACAGCTTCTCGGTTGAAGGACGAGGCACTCGCACAGGCCATCGGTGCATCATGCTGTACTCAGTCTTGGTGCCGTTGAAGTCGAGCTCCAGAATCTTCTCATCGACAGTGTAGCTACCCTTGTCTGCGATGCGCGTAATGGTTCCCTTTGCACGAGGAGGAAGCAAAATCTTGTGTTCGCTCAGAAGACTGTTCTCAAAAACCGTGCCAAAGACGTCTCCTCCGGTGATGTGGTCGCCGACCTTGAGCTTGCCGGGCGTGAATTCCCACTTCTTCTTGCGATTAAGAGCGGGCAGGTCGATACCGCGGGGAATGTAGATGCTTTTGGCGCTGTCTGCAATGCCCTTTAGAGGACGCTGGATGCCATCGTAGATGGTTTCCATAAGGCCTGGGCCAAGTTCGACAGACAATGGCTGTCCCGATCGAAAGACAGGGTCGCCGACCGTGACGCCAGCTGTTGCATACGTCAGCGCCGTTTGGTAGTGGCAATCATTGTGTGCATTGTACCGGTTTCTTCGTAGACCTGGATAGTGGCCTTGTCGTTCTCGATTCGGATGACCTCTCCAACAAGGTTATCGTGACCAACTCGCACCTGGCGCAGACAGCAGTTAGCACTTGCTGCAGGACACTGGGTGCCGCTTCTGCACATACCAGCTCGTACATGGCAACTCCAATCATATTCTCGGCGACAATGACGGGTCTGAGGCGGTCAGTATGCCATTCTCCCAATGTGGATGCTGTAGAGCAGAGTGCTCGTACCCAGAGACGGAGAAGACGAGGCCTATTTGGCAATGGTAAGTTGAGTTAGCAAACATGCTGAACGGTGAATGCAGCTGCCCACGATGGAGAAGAATAACACACCATGGTCGTCGCCATGACTGGCGTTTTGCTCCTGTGTCTTCTGTCGTCGCCCCGACCATGGCATTAGCCAACCATCCAAAGTCGTCTAACAAAGGCATTGCCTCGTGGGTGGGCAGGTCAGCTTACCGTTACAGGGGGCATTTTTGCAGAGTGTCCGGGCTCCTCTTGTGCGTGGCTGTCGTGCTGTAGGGTTAATGTTATGCGCGGCGGCGGTGGTTGGCTGGCAAGCTCGCTGTCGAGGTGCGGTGATATCACCGGGCTAGCAGGTAGCGGGATGCGTGAGGGCTCGACGGCAACCGCAAGCAAAGGCTGGACACGATGGGTCGAGGCAGAGATGTGGTCAATATCCTTTTTCTGGATCAGGTCTAGCAGGGAAGGTCGGGTCTTGAGGCGAGGTTGAAGGCCGAGCATACAACAAATCAATTAATTATCAGTTGGGAGGGTTGGAGGGCAAGGCAAGAAGCTCCACCACGCTAGCTGCGAAGTACCTAGGTACATATGTACTTGTCTGTGCACTCTTGTTAATAGGTACCTAAGTAGGTAACTATGTACAAGTAATAATACTTGGTAATTAATAGTAGGTATGACTTTGTACACATTGATGAATAACTAATATCACTTCCTCATGAATAACCACAAAAAACCATCCATGTCTTGTCATGTCGTCCGTCTGCTTAGTAACTAACTAACTAACTACTAGTCAAACGGAGAGGGACCCAGATATTTACATAAGCAGTCATGTGACCAACACCAAAAAATCATCACCAGAATCCAATGCCAACAACTCAACTAATCCTTTGCGTCTTACATTGTCCACGACCCTGTCCTGTTCCTTCCCAGTCTGACTCCTGGTGTCCCTGGCAATCCACCAACAGCAAATCTTGCCCCATCTCCTATGACCGTGTCTCTTCTTCCTGCCTCCAGATTGCTCGCTTTTTCCACCTCGCTCACAGTTGCATGTAGCAGACCAAGCCCTGTGGTGCCCCTCCACAGCCGTGCGTCTTCGCGCGCAGACATGGGCTGTTCCGTCACCATGGCTGGAATGAAGCGCGCGAAAAGCGGCTTCATGACCAGCAACGAAGCGCAAATGATTGCTACATTGATCTCGAGCGTGGACCATATCACGGCATATGTACCCGATTCTAGCTTTCCTATCAGCATGCACAAATACGACCAGACATTTTTTGACCTACTGGTGACCTTCCCTTGATGGGCAAAATGAAGCACGAGGACGAGGCGCAGGATGCTAACCATGCAAGCACTGTAAACCAATCAGCTCTTTATCCACGCCTTCTTTCTTTGGAGATAGTATGCCATGCTTACAACCCGCCCAGTCCAAACACCATGAGTAGTCCTGCCTTTTGTCTGTGCGGCAGCTTCAATCTGCCTACCACTGGCATGGGCATCAGCCAGATGGCCCAGTCTAGCACAATCCCTGCAATGCTCGACGACTCAAAGTGTATTTCAGAATTCATACAGGTGCTGGCTACTTTCATAGTCCAATACCCTCGGATAGGTTTGCACAGAAAAACAACCCCAAATACACCCCAAGCTGCTGTGCCAGCTATGACCACAAGCAAGATGTAGCAGTAATATACAATCGGTCGAATGTGCGAGAAGAGTTTCAGGTACTGTAAGACGAAGGAAGCCTTGACGAGATTGATGGAGACATGGTAAAAGATCGACTGAGCGAATGCGAGCTACACCATCATGTGAGAATCAGTTGCGTTTGGATTTGTATCAGGGTGACAAACTTTCAGCATGGTGGAAAGAGTTTCCATTCGGACTCTGTCACTCCTGATGTACCCGCCATCAACATTGAACTCTACCATCTCATCAGCATTGTCCAGACTTGCGTCCGTTATCATGCACAACTCGCCTCCACCAACTACTCCCGTATAGCCTATTGACAATAGCTGCATGGATTAGCGCTACCCGTAACGCTTTCTTTAAATACCTACTACCGAGATGGTTACAAGATAGTCTTCGGTGCTGATGCTCCTACTGCTCTTTCGACTCCATAGCCGCAAAGCCACCATACACAACGCCAGCGCGGTGAAGATGACTGCCGGCACGAGAGCTTCGTACCGTATGTCTGCCGTAGCTTTTGCTGAAAACAGAAACCAGCTCGATGAAGGGTATCGCATCTTTTCCCTTACAGTGTTGTTGTTACTGTGATTGGTACAATCAACAACAACACTCAAGCGTTGTCCATTCTCTTGATGCGGGGTAGAGCAAAGATGGAACCAGGTCGCAAACTTGGTTGGGATGATGCTGAAGGGTCACTGACCGAGTTTGGTTCCCCAATCATGGCGTGGATGTATCACCTCATGCGGCTTCAAAAAGGAGTTGACGGGCTAATATGCAGTCGCATTCCATGGGTATTTGCAGCGTTGCTATCATGATCGAGTGCATGAAGAGAGTAGATTTTACCAAACTTCCCATGTGTCAATAGCATTGCATCGATAGGCTCTGGCATACAATATTCATGTCTGCAGTGGTGAGTGGCTTGTACATGCAACTTTTAGCGAGCTCTCGATGCGACTCAACTATGGTTTGAACCGACCCTATCGGCTCCACGTACCAATAATTCGCATAGGAGTTAGACTGTTAATAAATATCTTATTTATTGTCCAGCGGATGCCAAAAGCCTCAGGAATCACAGTTCTCAAGGAACCTGACGGATTGGCTAGGTATCACCAGCATTTATGGAAGCTGGGCCTGTTTTTGACAATTTCGCACCTTAGCAACTTGTGCCCATGTCCAGACAAGACTCATATAATCTATGTTTGAGTTGCACAGGGCTACACCACGAATCGGAGACATGCAGTAATTACAGGAAGACCGTCTGCTAGACATGTCCTTCTTCTTGAGCAAATTAGTTCCACACAGAGGACCGAAACAAGAACAAACTCCTTGGAGCCAGGTGTATCAAAGCATAACCAGATGTGCATTGACCACCGAGTAACATTGTGTAAAGCAATCACTTGAACGGCTACCTAGAATCCAAGGCCGACAGTGAAACTAGGATTTAGTGCAACATCTGCTCGGACATTCGGATTATCTCTGCCAAAGCAGTGCCAATAACTATGCATAAGTCAAAATGACTCCAGACAGCATGGTATTGACCGTAGGGATAAGTACAGTGGCATTTCTGGCATGCAGATACCTACAAGCATTCAACTACTACATATTACCTTAGTGTGGGGAAAGAGTGATGACCACGAGGTAAAAGAGGCTAGGAATGCCCGCCAACCGCGATGATAAGATTTTAGGAATCAATCATTACTTGGCCAGCTACCCCGGGAGGACCGTTGTTGATATTTCATATCAGTGTTGACGGCAGCAAGACGCATGATTGGCCATAGTTAACTACATGCAACATGACACAGTAACCGGGATAGGATCACCAGGCAAAACGTGGAGTCAGTAAGCAGCCCCATGGTGAAATCTTGCAAATACCTGAAGATCAAACCGTCGCTTGAGGTTTGGCACCATGAGGTCATCGGAATGGTGTACTTCGTATATTGAGTACTGTGATCGGGCCTACTACGGCAAGCCTCGTACGAATTCGGAATAACTAGGTAGTGCGAGTCCGACAGCCAGGATGTTTACCTACTCAAAGGAGGTCTTAACAAGAGATGTACAAACTTCCTCTCAGGTCACGGCGATGCCTACAAACGTGGGTCGTGTTGATCAAATCGGTATGGTGGAAACACTGCATAGGGCAATTTTCGGGGCAGGGTTATTCGTCAGCGCTGATTTGATAACTAACTAGTTATTTGGAATGTCTAAATACCAAACATTCGGTAACTAACGGCAGATCATCACAATGGCACTGGGATATAAGGCGCCCTAATTAGTTACCCTTACAACGCTGAGGATTTGTCAGATATCCATGTCTGATGCGTTGGATGGTCAAAGACACGCAGGAGGTCTGGATCGTATATCAGTCTGCTATTGGATCAACACTCCTCACCGATGTTTCGCTCATACCTAGGTAATGTTCCATCTGCAAGTTGTAATCAATATTTGCGATGCTTTAAGCCATGCAAATCGTATCTGCCGTGTGGTGAAACCTTCTAGCCCGTCTACAGTAGAACGCTTGTCGTGCCACAGTCATACGATTCCTGATGCAGGGCGAGTTTTGGTGTCTTCGTTTTGACTTGGCAGCGTGGTAGTAGTATGCTTTCGTTTGACAAATTGCTTGCAAAAAAGTATATCTCGAAGTAGGGTCCTCGTCCTTGATTCACCTTTGTCTACCACGTCTTACCGACTAACCGGTTCAACCATCTCTCAAACCTCGTCCACTTCCTCAATCGACATGCCTACTGTTGTTCCCAATCGTTCAGCACATCATCACTTATTATCGCATCCATACTTGTCTCCCAGTCAAGCATCAACAATTTCAAGCTGGCAATCATCACTGTCGCAACGCCACAATCAATCACAATTATCGTCAATATCTGAAGCACAATCTCGGGAGGCGGCTGTCGAAGCTTATAGGCAGCTCAAAATGTCACTTCTCTCAAGAGCTACAATGGCCAAATCAGGCAAATCATATTGAAAAACAGAACTTTTCTTCACAATCGTCTGGAGGACTGCACCCATATTTAGCAGATGGGGATAATACTGCTACTCAATACTGGAGCGGGCTAGAAATTTGCATCCCAGAGCACCCGCCCTGTCTTTTTTGTTTGCAAATTGGCGCGCAAACATACCAGCAACGCACGCAGTGCAATGTGTTGTTTCATAAGCGAGCATAGGTTTTGGGTATTTGGCGTTGGCGGCTGAAAGGGCGTTTCCTCAATGATTTGGAATTACTAGTGGTGCAAGGTACTTACCTACCAGGTAGTTAGTTAATGGTGCATGGACGTTATGGCGTAACTACCTACTTAGGCGCAATACCAAAGTACCGGTAGCTCCGGCTTTGACATGATTGCAAATTCGATACTTGTTGTAAATGTCGTTCTTATCTCTCGAAGGTGATATAATATATGTTTGTCTTCTCTTTCGTTGTGGTCATTGCATCTTGATTACCTCTAACTATGGCCCATGGGATAACTAGTCGACTACCTATGAGCCGCGAGTGTTGCAGAAATGGAAGCTATTGTATATTGTTAGTCATGGTGCCAAATTGAAGAGCTAATATAGTATATACTCCGTAAATGCATCATGCGGGTTTTACAGTAATACAGCGAAAGCGAATGATGTGTTGAGGAAGACTGCTTACATAACTACCTAACTACCTAGTTAGTTCACCAACACTAACTAGTTAGTCATCTTGGCGAAATAGCTCCGAGCTTCGACTTCACGACGACATGAATTAGGATAATACGTCTGGAGCAATTGCAGCAGCACGCCTGCATTCACAACCTACGCAATGCTGAGCCGTGCTCTTCGCGCGCCAAGTGCGATCCGGGCACCCGCCACTCTCTATCGCGCCTTCGCCTCTACCGCCTCTGTCTCGAACCGAGTCCCTGCCAACGACCCGGTGAAGCGTGAAGCCAAGCCAAACGTTTCCGAGACCAATGCCGTGCCTACATCATCGGAGGGTTCCTTTGACAAAACGCTGCAGGAAAGCGTGGCTGACGGGGAGGCATTGAGGACGACGCAAGCGCCCAATTTCAAGGGCATTTGGAGCAGGAGTCAGACTCCAAGGGAGGTTGCGATGAGCGGGCCACGATTCGAGGGCACCATTATGGAAGACCAGGTGTGTTCAAATGCTGGCGTAGAGAGGGGGTAGAAGAGCTGACGGATTTCGATAGCCTCGTCCGTATGCCGCGATTGAACTTATTCACAAGCAGCCTGTCCGCTGGACACACGACCGCGTTGTATCGTGTGACGGCGGAGGGGGCCCACTGGGTCATCCCAAGATTTTCATCAATGTGGACAAACCACAGATTTGCTGGTGTACATATTGCGGTGTTCCATTCGTATGTATTCTCATAGCTATGGATATGTTGCGGACTTTTTTCTTGCTCGAGACAAGCTGATAATGCACAGGCTCACGAGCACCACCGTAAGCATCTCGAATCACTTCCTGCCGATGAGCTGTCGTATCCCCTGGAATCAACAGGCAATGCAGCCGAGGTTGAAATGTCACAAAGGGTCACAGAGGAGCCACTTGGTCAGCGGTAGAGTCAATTAGTTGAGTGCAATGAGAGTCTTGAGCAAATATTGTAAATAAAGCAGTGATCATGACTGGTGCTTGTTTTACTTGTCCCAATCGGGTGTTGACATTATTCGAGAGAATTGATACACATGATATCATATTCGCAATACCTAAATGATGGCCAAGGTGGCTTATACTGCCTCGACTGTATAACTATTATATTATTAGTTAGTTATATGTTGATATGTTGACAAAAAAAGGGACATAATGGCTTCCACAAGAATGCACCAGCATCTCTCTTAGTTATCCCACGCGCGCGCCCCACCTGCAACTCTGACGACCACCAAAAGCTCTCGACTCGACTCTCTCTTGCTTGCCTCCCATGCCGCATCATCAACACACCACAATCTCTCCACTGACTACATTTCTCATTGCCGTCTTCTTCCTCGTCGCCTTGTTCCCAAGCCTATTCGTCTCCATCGCCTGGGCGCCCTACAATTCCCTAGTAAATTATTACTTTCCGACCGCAGAACCGCGCAAGACTGTCATTTGCGCCAGTCCGAATATCTGCAGTGCGCCGCCTTCTGACAACAGCATGTCCTGGTGAGTCTCTGCTAACTCTGCACCTCTTTTTATTCTCACAAGAGAAGAGAGAAGGAAAAGAAGGCGGGGGATGTCATCATAATGTATAGCCATGTACCTAGGTACATACATACCTAGTTATAGGGAACCTTTGCAGGCAACAACCATGTAGTAAATAACTAATCGCCAATCAGCAAAGTTAACAAACAAGCAGGTTTCAAAAATCCATAGCGCTCCCCGCGCGCTCTCGCGGCTCCTACCTCGTCACCGACGACATCGCCCAAGCTCTGCCCGAGATTGGAAATTACAAAGTCGGGCTGGTCAATCTCTTCATTCAACACACGTCTTGCGCACTTTCGCTCAACGAGAATTGGGACGAGGATGTGCGCGCCGACATGACGGACGCGCTCGACAGGATTGTGCCCGAGGACAACAACAACAACAAGGGGCAGAGACTATATCGCCATGATGCAGAGGGAAGCGACGATATGCCTGCCCATGTCAAGAGTGCACTGGTGGGCGCAAGTGTGACGATTCCCATTACCAATGGTAGACTGAATATGGGAACTTGGCAGGGAATTTGGTACTTGGAGTTTAGAAATGCAAAGCATGCGAGAAAAATTGTCGCGACGATACAGGGCGAGAAAATATAACTTGACGAATCATGGTGTTCCAAGAGCTGAGCTTATGTGGGCAGCCACTGTACTGCAAGAATCAATATCGAAAACAAAAGAAGAGAGAGTATAAATTAATGGATGAAAGGGCACGTGTCTTGGGCATCGAATGCCGCCATTTGATTGCATTTGCTATCAGCCCTAATTGCCTGCGTCAAAAAGTCTTCCTTGACGACAAGAATGCTGAGAGCCTCAGTCGTGAATAAGCCAAATCCCAAAAGTCCAAAAGCCCAACCGCAAAACAACGCCATTCCCCCAAAATTAAGCCATTGTCGTATCATCTTCACCGCAAGAAGACAAGCTTGCAAGCGATGAGCCAATGTTAAGAAAAAAAAAAAGATTTTCCACTCAAAAAAGATGCCGACTATCACTGGCTATTACTGGCTGGTCTTGAAAGAATTGTAGATTGTCGATGGAAAAGAGTGATTGTAGTTTCTGGGGCCTCATACCGCTGCGTTGCATCGCAACCGTCATTGCATTTTGTGTTATTCGCGGCGAAAGATGAGAAAGCCCACTTCAGCGTCCATCTGCCAAGTGCCAGGGTGACATTCGTTTTCGATTTGGTAGTAGGTCCTCAGATGCCACTCGCCATTCTTCTCGCGACACCAAAATGGATCATCCTCACGAGCATCGGCTGGCTTGATCCTCCTTGCACTGTATGCGCCACGCTCCGTCGCCACTCGCCGACTCTCCATCTGGACATCTTCGCGAGTCGAGCTGCGGGTGTACTGTGGTGACCGAGTTTGATGCGCGTAAGCAGTGGCTGGAGAATAACCCGAAGCGCCAGCATGGCTGTTGGTTACATGATATGTTGTCGTGGTCGTAGTAGCACTTGGCCCGGGTGGGTAAACGTAAGCTTGAGAGGCATAGCCATAGGTAGGTGCGGTGTTGTAGTAAGTCCTCTGGTAAGGGTGATAGAAGTTAGCAAGCGGGTACATGGATCCGTACAGGCTGTAGTTGTAGTAGCCCCCATAAGCAGGAGAGTACGAGGGCAGACGATTCGAAGCATGGTATGACGTGTGGTAAGGAGTGGCGGCATATACCCCAGGATGATAGTATGCTGCTGATGCAAGACCATTGTAGCCATAGCCACCATAAGCTATGCCAGCACCATAGCCCGCGTTAGGAATGACGCCTGTGGGGTAGGCGCCATTCGCCTGTTGGCCAGCGTAGCTAAGGTAGCCGCGCTGCCCATAGCGGGGAGTGTAGACGTATTGGTGGCGTGGCTTTGGATAGGCCTCCATTGTGGGGAGAAGAGGGGAGTTGGGGATGAAACTATGACCCGGGCGACTGATGACGAGTGAAGCCCAGTGAAGTTGTTGGCACGAGGTGTTGTTGTTCTTGTTGTTGCTGTTGAGAGAAGAGTGCTCAAAGTCACGAGGTGAGACCCGTGTGCGTGTGTGTGAGAGTGAAATTGACCGCCTCACCGCCAGGCAGACAGAAGAAGCTCTGTTCCGAAGTGCGGAGTCGAGGGTTTGCGCCAGTCCCGATATGACCAAAGGGGGGCCAAGTGTAATTTGGAAAGGGAAGGAAGAAGACAAGGAAGGAAGGAAGGATGGATGGATGGCAGTGAGCACTTACCATACCAGAGCCTGCATGATATGGCAGCAGTGCATCACGTGCTCCCAGATAGGACTGGCCATGGCCTGACGAGTATCGTCGAGGAACCATGGCATAGCGAGCCTCATGGCTGTGCTGCGGGTTACGATAGCTTGCGTGCTGTGGATAGCGGGCAGGGTAAGTGAGACCACGGCCCGGATCGTGGTTTGTTGGCGGCCTCGAGTAGTATCGTGAAGGATAGTATGAGCCCCCGAGGCCATGTTGGCGGCGCCAGGACATGCCCATACGCGGTGCGCTGTACTCTGCTTCCACTCGAGCCCCATTGACGGCGTAGGTTCGTGTCGTGTACGTGTCGCTGTCGCTAAAGCACATGCTTGTAGATTGCGAGGTGGAGAGTGGGTTGGAAAGAAAAAAAAAAGACACCAGAGAAGCAGGTACCAAAAAGAGCGCCACACCTGAACCAATGACCAAGTGCAGGCCAACTTTCATCAGTTAATTTACCTGCATCTTTGTTGGACACCTTACAGGGTTGGGAATTGTGAGTATGTGTCTCTGATTCCATCATGCAATTAGTAGGTAGTATTGGAAGAGGAAGGTGTATCTTATTCCCACACACATACACACATACACTACAAGCTCTTCCCGCCTGCGTCCTCGGGTACAACTCTTCCCTTGACAACTCCAGTCCCCGCACCATCGGAGCCACCTGTCTTACTCTTCTTCCGTCGCACCAGCACCTTCTTAAACGCCCCCATGATAGGAACCACAGTCCTTTCCGCAAACCAGGGAGAAGCCCAGATACTAAACATGATTCTTGGAATCAGCAGCGCCTTGACAATGGCATACGCGGTCGCAAACTCGACTACAAGCCGAACGCCCTCTTGACTGATATGCCACGCCTTGTCCACTTTACGCAACCTGACCATATCTGGACTTGCCTCGTGGTCCCTTCTTTCTTGGTCTTTTGCGTCTTGTTGGATTTCCTGTATTTCGTGCGCTGCTGCGACTGCTTCGTCGTCATGTATCCAGCCTTTTCTCTTGAAATATCGGCCAAAGCGCTCCACGCCGTTGAGAACAAATGCCCCTTCGGCAACCCATAGAGGTAGCCAGTGAGTGTAGTGGAAGTATCCTGCAAGACCCAAGAGTGGGATCATGGCAGTGAGCTCATGCAAGATGAGAAACGACGTCATGTGCGTCACGGGAGCCTTGCCCAGTGCATTGGTGTACTTGTGCAGGAATTTGGGGAGACGTCGATTGAAGTGCTCTATGCGCGATTGTGTCGTTGGCGGTGCTTGTGTCTCGGTCGCATATCGTCGTCCTCGTCCGTACGGCTTGCGAAAGACATGCGTCGACTGTATCGCGCGACAGAGATTATTACGCAGCATTTTGGCCCCAAAGTGTCAGATATCCTTCTCTTGCCAATACATCACTCTCCGGCTCTTGACCACCTTCTAAAGTGTTCTGCGGCCCTGGACATGAGTACGATGAAAGTGCATGTTGCCATGTCGTCAGAACGCCAGAACGTCAATGCGTCAGACCTGTCTCGCTAGTTAGTTAACTATTAGTTATTAGTAAACACTAACTTAGTAATAACTAGTTATGTTAACTAGCTCTTATAACTAACAACTAACTACCTATTCATTACCGGGAACATAGCCTTTGTCCATCTTCAATGAACAATAACTAGGTAATTATATAACTACTAGGCACCTACTAATATTCAGCAAATAATCTTTCCACAAACAACGATGCCATTTCGTAATTAGTCGTGGAACTAACGTGTTGGTCCTTAACTACCTAGGTAGGTATCTGGTATCTAGTCTTGAGTTTACGTCTCTAAAGAGCCATTGTGCAGGCCGAATGATTTCTGTCAAGTTCCCACTTTACTATTGGACATGAATTTTGCACCCTCCATAATAATTACTTATCCTGATTTTCATTCATTTCAGAGTCCTTGTAAAGCGCTGATGCTTTTACAGCTTTTCAGTGACTTCCACAAATTCCTCCAACGGCTTAACCGGCCTGACACCGGCACTTAGCTGCATGCTCGCCTTCCACGCATGCACATCCTTGATTAATATAGGATGTTTTGCATCAACCACCCGGTCTGCGATTGCCTTATCACTCAACACCTCAGGCTCAGCAGGGAGGCCCGAGTCTGCAACACCGAGCGCTGCTTTTGTCTGGTCAAGTATCTTCGCCGCTACTTCCTCACCGAGTGCGAGTACACCGCTCAGATAGTTTTGTACTGCCGTGGGGATAGAACCAGTCGAGGAAGCTTCATTGATCCTAGCCTGCAAATCTTCGGGCTTGAAGCCGACCTGATGCTCGCCAAGGATGACCTGCACAGCGGCAATTGCCGATGCCTTTTCTTCGTCGAGTGTCGGTTCCTTCGGTTTGGACTGGGCTTGAAGATGGACAGAGAGCTTAGATCGGTGCGGCGAGGCGGGAGAAATGTATCGAGCATAAAAGTCAATCATGTCTTTCTTCGTGAGCTTATCTATATGTTCAGCATCAGTGTCAGCTATGATATGATCTAGTCAGCCTTCATCCAGAAAATAATTTCTCGTCTTGTACAGAAACTTTACCTTGCAAGAAATCATAAGAGTCGCTGTAGATATGATTCCAAAATCTGTTGTCCTCTTGGCCCAGATTCTTCAGCTTAGCCAAACGCTTGTTGGTAATCGCCCGCTTGTGCCCTGCAAAGTCCTCTTCGCTCATGTGCTCGAGTGTTGTCTCGAATTCTGTCAAAAAGTGCTCAATGCGGCCTTCCAGATATCGGCAATCCTTCTCGCTTTGAATAAGGATTCTGTACCCAGCCCAAGTTTCTTGATAGCTAGGCCCAGAAAAGACTACATAGCCAAGCTGCTCAATGGTGCGTAATTGGTTGAAGCAAGGTTCATCTGTGAATTGGCCAACAAGCATAAGCTTAGCACGATTTACGTCATCATAGCGGCCGCCTGTATATAGACTGTACTCGATACAATGATTGACGTTTGCAGGATCTTTGAGCTGCCTCTCATAGATGAAATTGCAGCCCGAGGGCCAAATCAGGTTTCTCCGGACAGGTAGCTGATGGGCTGGTAACTTTTTAGGCTTCAAAATGCGTTCCACCAAGTCAGTGATTCTTAGTGCTTCTTCTTTGTAAAGATTGCCGTGAGCGAGCACCTCTAATCGGAACTGTGCGAGGACCTGCGGGTAGAAGAGTTGGACGTCGTGTGCCGTGATATTTTCCAATTCTTTCAGAAGCTCTTCGTTCATGAAACCCTTTTCTTTTTGAAAGATTCGCGAATACGTGCCTACTTGATGGAATGGCTGGCCATAGTCCCAGTTGCGCAAGGACCGCCTTGTACGCTCGTGAACAATCTCAAAGCGGTCCTCCTTGACTTCAATGTCTCGTACAAAGGTCAAGACTTTCTCCAGGAGGACATGAAGTTTATCATTATACCCACTGACCGTGACTGATAATCCACTCACGTGGTTGCTGAAATCATAGACGAGCCCAGAAATGTCCGCATCGTACGAGTATTCCACCAAGGCATCGTTGACAAGTTCCCGGTACAATGTGCAGAGTATGACGACACGCGCTGTAACATAAGTAATGGGAGTCCGGAGATATATGTGTACATTTGCTTTTGGTACCCAGTACTGGTCGTCCTTTTTCCACCAGATGCGAACGTTTTCATCGTTGCGAATGAGCTTGGGTTCTTTTGCGGGGGCTTCTACCTTCTTCTTCTCAACGTCTAACCTGCTCGGGATAAACTCGTTCTTGTGAGGAAAATGCAGCTCTGCAGGTCGCTGTTTGCTTGCAAAGGCAGTCTCGATTTCGGCAAGGAAAGTCTTGGGAATCTTTTCAACCTTGTACTCTGTCCCATACCACTTTTCTCTTTGATCCCATCCACCAGGGAAATCCTGGCTAGCAATCGTCATCCTGAAGTTATCAGGGCGCAAGTAACTCATGGCTTGGCTGATGAGCTCTGCATCAAATTTCTTGATCGTTGCAGGCCCACTTAGGAGCATCTTGCGATCATACGGCTTTTGCATCGTCCCGGCCAACGAGCTGGCCGTGCGACTGGGTGGAGATTTTTGCTTGAAGCGGAATTCAACTTCGCTAATTTGTATCTGCTCGTCTACGACCCACTTTTGGGGTGGCTGCTCGCGGATCATGCCAATATATTGAAAAATGACCTTGGCCACTTCCTTGTAGTTCTTCAAGCCATCCTCTGTCAGCTTGACACTAATGCTAAACAAGCCTGAGCCGGGACACAACGTAGAGCCGCCTGCACCGAGGCCATTGGCCCAACCTTTGGCTTTGATATAGGCAAGGATGCTGCCAGGGCCCTCGTGGCCTATCAAATGGCTGAGGTACCGGGAAGGATGTGACTGGTAAAATTCCTCTTCATCACGATACACGAATTCGAGGCCCAAAGTCCTGGACTCCAAGACTGGCTTGGCAAACACCTGCGTCAGAAGCTCGTTTTCGGTATAGACGGGCATGTCCCACCGCCTCCGGTCCAGGTCCTTGTTTGGGACTTTTGCGAAGACTTCCTGGACCCAATCCTGCAGGGTGTCTAGACTCTCGCGGCCCAAGACTACGAGCTTCATCCTGTTTGCCGAGTAGTGGGTAGAGTAGAACTTTATGAATTCATCTCGAATCTTGACGCCTCTGGCTATAGGGTCGTCGTGCAGTGTTTTCCAGCTTCCGGTAGAGAAGTGGCAGTAGGGATGCTGGGGGTTGGCCAAAGCCTTGTTGAGCTGATGCAGGCGCCAAGTGTCATTTTGGAGATTCTTCTTGTTCTCCGAGTCGACAGCCTTGATCTCGCGATCGACAGTGTCCTCGAGAAAAAGGGGCCCAATGAAGAACTGGCCAAAACGATCCAAGGCGCCCCAGAGCGGCGACTCGTCTTTCGAGTCTGGCAGGTTTAGCTGCGAGGCATTAGGAGAGGTCGCCTTGCTGCTTGTGGGCGTGGAAGAAGAAGAAGAAGAAGAAGAAGAAGGGTAGGAAAGCTCAAAGTAGTAGTTGGTCGAGGTCGAGGCTGTGAAGGCGTTGGAGTGGCCGCCATGCGCCGTCAGGTACTTGTTGTAGGCATTTTCCTCTGGATATTTTTGGGTGCCCATGAAGAGCAAATGCTCGACTGCATGCGCAATGCCCGGCATGTCTTGGGCATCGCTGAAACTGCCCACGTTGACATCGAGGGCAGCGCTAGCCTTGTCGGTGCCTGCCTCATGGATCAAGAGCACTTCGAGCTGGTTGCGCAGTTTGATGATCCTGTAAGATCGGTCGTCGAGCTGGGGACGCTCAAGGTCTTCTATGGGGGCGCCCACCTTCCAACTCAGCTCTTCTGCCATGTTGGCGGGTGGTGGCGATGCGATGGTGGACATGTGTGCAAGGCTGGGGCGAGAAGGAGTAATAGCATGTGACGACGCCAATGGGAGAGAGGGTGAATGAGGACCAAGATGGACTCGCAGTCGCGGTGGCAGTCGCGGTGGCAGTTGTGGCAGGAGCGACCGAAAGCGGCGCAGTGGCTGTTGTGCGTGGCGGGTGGTGGTGTTCATTCAAGACTCAAGTCAAGCTTCAACACCAATGGAGAGAGAGCGGTGTCGCTCTGGCAAAAGGGCGGTGAGACAGGATGCAGCGGGTGCGGGGGAGGGGGAGAGTGAACAAGAAGCCAGGTCGACGATTGTGTGTGAGTGTGTGTGTATGAGGTCAACAAGAAAGCGTCAAGTACTATGTAGGTAATTAGCTATGTAGGTATACTAATTAGCTATGTACATGGCTATCAAGTAATTAGTTAATAGTTGGACGCTACAGGCAGTCGTACCACTACTCGGTATGTAATAGTTATTAGTTACATAGGTAATTAATCGTCAGCTGACAAATAACCATGTACCAATAACTATACTAGTTACCTAGATTAGTTACCTAGTAATTAATATCATGATTAGCCAGCACTTGTTTGTCGTCGACTTGTTCCCGAGTTCCTGGCAGTACATAATACATTATTAATCTAGGTACTTGCTACTTTGTAGTTGCTTTGTTGGTGGCCATCATGGTGCCCACTGACCACCCACCCAATTGATACCTAGGCACTCAGTTACCTACATACTATGTAGGCAGGCAAGTAATTAGCAATAGTTATTAACTACATAGTACAGTCAAACAAGAAGCCACATTGCAGTGTCGTTGGGTACTATCATTGCAATTTGGCAACAGAAAACACTGCACCACTTGCATTATGTAAGTACTACCTAGGTACCTAGCCTAGGTAGCTACTTAGTACTACCTTCCTACCTCCAACCATAACCTTTGCCTCTCCCCCTCCCGCCAGAACCACGTGCTTGAGGGCAATTGCTTCTCAAATGCCCTTTTTGTCCACACTGGAAGCAATCTACATTACTCAAGTCTCGTGCCCCACTCGTCTGCTGGCTTCTCCCTGACAGCGAACTCAACCCCACCAGACTAACGTCTTCACGCACCCGCCTTGGAAGCCCTCTTGAGGCTCCATCATCATCATCGTCCTCCTCTTCTTCTTCCTGCTGTTTTCGTTTATCACGCGACTTTCGACCCTCTGCCGCAACTTCACGCCTGGTCTCGCGTATCAGGGCTGCAGTAGGGTCATCCGAGTCATACTCTGCCGCCGACTCGGAATCAGACCCTGACTCTCCTTGTTCATCTTCATTGGGTTGGAAGGGCGTGGCTCTCTGTGCAGGTTACAAATACCTGTGTCAGTATTATGCCCACTCAATGTGTGTCTGTCCGTGCTTGGCTTCAAAGTACCTCTGCTCTTTTCAATCCCCCACCAAACTGTCTCCTAATCGGCCGCGCTTGCTGGTCCGAGCCGTTGTCCGAGTCGCTTTGGGCGTCGATTTCTGCAAAGCCTGCATGTCTGACCTTCATGCCTTCCTGACGCTTGCCGTCCATGGTGTCGTGGAAGCTAAAGACCCATTGTGTCTCGCCAGTGTCTTGTGCCGCCTTGGTCAATGCTTCTTGGCGCTTCTTCTCTTCTACTGCCACTGCTGATTGCAGAACCTCGTCGTCGGGCGTGTCTGCTGTTCCAGCCGCAGCAAAGCTGCCATTTGACAAGCGCATCCTCTTTGAAGGCGGGCCATTGGCCGTCGAGGGCGACGAAGCCGTCTTCTTGCCAGCTGAGCGCTGCATAAACTACCCTATCGTCTTAGTAAATACGCACAAGACTGAAGCATCACGGCCTTGCGTACCTTCATCGTCATGAGCCGACTCGACATGGTTTTGGGCGTATTGCCAGCAATGGCTACGAAATAAGGTATCAACTTAGCACCCAAGAATCAGAATGGAGGTTTCCTGAGGACAAGGCCTGGTTGTATCATCGTCTTTGTGAAGATGTTTCAGTGAAGCTTTGACATTGCTGAACCGCAAAATAGTTATGATTACGGGGTACTCCGTACGGAGTAGTTAACCTCTCTACCTTTTTGATGCACGGACCTTCTCTTATCGATAACTAACCAAGTACCTAACTAGGCTAGGCTAGCACGCTAGGTACTTTGTATTACTACGTATGTAATAATCGCTTCTTCTCAGATGTGGAGCTTCGTAATTATCACCTGTCATAACAAGCTCCTTTCTGGGACCATGGGAGCGTCAATACCCAACGACATCTTCCAATTCTCAACCTTTGCTGCCACGCATGCTGGGTTTAACATCGGACAGCCGCGGACAGCCCATCTCACATCTCATGGCACTCATGGCATTGGTAGCTATGAAGACGTCACTCAGATGATTCTCCTCGACAACGAGGCCTATCAAATACGAAAAGATGGCTCCGCTATTCCTGCACCCATGGATGCCCGTCTGCCGTTTGCCATGGTGGCAATGTACCAGCCGGAATATCGCATCCAAGTCCCAGAGTTGACTCTAGAAAGCCTTGACCATCTCATCTCATCTTCAGATATGGGACCTGCGAGGAGCATCAATACAGTCATTGTATTCCAAATCACCGCAAAGTTTACTTCTGTCGCCTTGGAGACAGGAGGTACGCTCAGCAATGTTTTTGGCAACTTATTTGGCTTCGTGGTTCCTAAGTGGATGAAAGACATTAGCGGCCCACGCGTGCATGCCCATTTCCTAAATGAGGACAGAAGCAAAGGTGGTCTGATGTCTGATTTTGAAGTTTGCAATGGAGTAGCACTTGGCTTTGCAAAGTGCGGTAGATTTCACCTGGGGTTTCCCCAAGTTCCAGAGTGGGAACATTTGAAGCTCGCTGGTGATTGACTTGAACTCCATCCATGTTTTGCAGCTTCAACATGCATTGCAACTTCTTGGAAATCAATCAAGCTCTGGAAAACGCTGCTTCTTTTGGGCAATCAAGTACCTATTAATAGTACCTTCTACCAGCCTGCCCCATTATCTCTGCTGCCTTTTTCTCGGCCTTTTATTCTCCTGCTGGTGTGCCTCGTCGATCTCTTCCCTTTCCCTTTTCACACTCTCCTCATAGACGTCATATCGATACTTTGCACCCACATGATCTTCTCGAAGTCTTTTCTGTCCCTTGCCATATACCTTCTCTCGAGCCGTCCACTCATCCTCGTCTCCATCTGGAACCCCCGCGTAGATGCCCCTCTGTCTCAGCTCCGGCACTAATAACTCTACTACATCTTCAAAGCTTCCTGGCGTAGTCACATAGCCAATATTAAACCCATCTACATCTGCTTCGCGAACCCATTTTTCCAGCTCGTCTGCCACTGTCTGCGGCGAACCTACCGAAACAGGCCCAAGGCCACCTATCGATGCCTTTTTGGCAATAACTCGGGGCGTCCAGGCTGGAATATCGGGCGAAGTTGCGGTGAACTGATCCAACAGACTGCGGACACGGTGGCCGGTAGTCGCGTCATCTGGCGTCAGAACTTTATCGGCAGGATATTGACTTAAATCAATCCCCGTCCAGCCCGATACCAGCACTAGGCCTCCAATATCACTCGCATGTTTCTTCAGTTCTGCATACTTACTCTGCGCTTCTTCTTCTGTCCGGCCCAGAATTGGGGTGAAGGTAGCAAAGAATTTGATACTCTGTGGATCGCGGCCCTTTGCTTGCGCCAATTCTCTGATCTTGGAAACCTTGGGTGCCAGAACGGCAGGGGAATGCGACGATACAAAGATGGCTTCAGCGTGGGTGGCGGCAAACTCTGACCCCGCAGAGGAAGCGCCAGCCTGGAAGAGAAGCGGCGTGCGTTGAGGTGTGGGATCCACTATATGTTTCGATTCCAAGTTAAAGTACTTGCCGTTATGATTGATGGTGCGGATTCTGGCTGGGTTGATGTATGCATCATTGGCCTTGTCTTCAATAATGGCATCGTCAGACCAAGATCCTTCCCAAAGTCTGTTGCATTCATCAGCAAAGTCGTTGCACAGTGCGTGAGAGCAATTTTGTACTTGTACAAAACACGAAGATATTCGTCTGCTTGCTGGTAGCGTTCATCATGCTCGATAGGTGTGTCAAGGCCAATGGCTTTGAACGCAGCCTTCTTCCAACTAGTGACGATATTCCAGCCAAACCTGCCATCAGTCAAATGATCCAGCGTGCTGAATCGCTTGGCTAGCAGGAACGGAGGCTCAAAGGACGTTGATCCTGTAATGGCAAAACTCAAATGCTTGGTCACCTCTGCCATGGCGGAAATAGGCTTTTTTGCATCATTATTATCATCATCGTGAACTCAGAGGCCTCATTCAGTTTCATATCAAACTCACAATGGTAGGATCAGTCATGGGCCACTGTGCAGCTCTCCGGATACAATTGTCAAGACTGCTCTCATATGTATCATAGCCCCCATATGTATCCGCGAGAAATAGGGCGTTGATACCTCCTTTGTCGAGCAGTTTGGCTAGATGGACCCAATAATCTAGCTTTCGCTTCGTCGCAGACTTGTCCTTTGGGTTTTTCCACTGTCCGGGACTCAGGTGACCAACTGTGCTCATATCGAATGCATTGATAAGGATTTTCTTCTCCAGTCGTGAAGTAGAGTCATTCTTCCCATTTTTGACAAGTTCCGTGGCTTGAGCCATGGTTGTTAGTATGGTGAATTGGGGGTAGGATGTTTTTGAAAATCAATACCAGCACGTATGACTACATACCCTCAAGGTAACGTAAATGCGCTTTAACTTGTTCAGGCAACGCGTATAGTAATAGTGTGGTGGAACGGTTGAGGATGCACCCAGTCATTTGCGATTTTGGGATGATATTGCGACATAGAGATAACGAGTACCCGGTATCGGTGGGGTAACGACACCTGCATAGGGAGTGGAAATAGTCCGTCCCAAATACGTGCAATAGGTACTTAGTAAATTAATTCCATGAGTTCATACGCACTCTGCATCAAAATGCCACAATTCGTGTCTGATATGTTCATTCATGAACCCGCATATAGCTGTGTACCGGTGATGTACTTCAAGGCACTCTTTTTGAAAGGCCTTTTTTTAGTATATCATAATTAGCTCAGAGCTCTTCTAGGCACATTCAAAAGTCTTGTAAAGCTTGAAGTTTTCACTTTGTATGCGTCCAAGTCTGCGTATCTTACCATCATTGCATTACCTGGTGTCAGTGTCTGCTGATTGAAATAAGTGTCATAAATCGTATATATCAACAATAAGGCAGCTAACATGAATCAATAATAATTAACCCTAGGATTTTTCCCATAGAGATACATCTAATGACAGTGATGATAGGTAGAAAACCTCAAAGCATCTCAAAGCCTAGTGAATTGGTCACATGCTATCAGCAGTTGCCTGAGTACTGGAATTCCACGTCCAGTATTTCCACGTATTCAAGAAGCGTCATTCTTAATCGTGGATACAGTGATGCTGGTTGTCCCCGAGAGGTCACTGCTTTCCTGGTCAGAACTGGCAGTCCCGCTGCATACATTAGCTTTGCGTTTTATGTGTTTGACCGTGCCACTTACTTCTTCTTTTTCTTGGTATAGTAGTTGATAATGTGCGAGAGTGTAATCAGGCATACTGCGTTTGCGAGAACGAAGGGATAACCCTTACGAAACCTTGGTGCTTCGACAGTTTTGAAAACCAATAGTGGGGTCCAAGCCGTGGTTGATTGTGCTAAGGTATTTGCAAGGACAAGTGCAACTGACCGTTCGGCCGGAGAGTAGCTAAGCTGGCTATTGATCCATCCGTAGAGTATACTTGCCGTGGCTACAGCAGAGTACGTGGTCATAAAGGCAAACCACAACGCTGATTCCGGCACATACCATATATTTAGGATTATGAGACCAACAATATTCCAACAATTAGCGATGGTGATTGCCCATGCAGGTCCAAAAATCAGGTCAGATGAAAAACTGATAGCTAGGGTGTAGAAGATACCAAGAGCTGGGGGAATACATCCAAGTTCATTCACTCGCGCTGGGTCGAATTGATTTAAACTCTTGAGCCAGAGGAGATAACCACCGGAGGAAGTGCTCAATGCCACATTCCAGAAGAAGATGTCCAAAAGGAGCAATGCCCAGATTCGTGGAGACTTTACGATTCGAATAAATGTCTGTAGGGTCACATTGCCTTCGGTCCTATGGCCCGCTTTCTGCAACCGTGATCGCGCAACCTGGATCTCGCTCTCCTTTAAAACCCACCTGTTTGGCTTATCTGGTGTACCAGGGAGGACCAAAAGGCCTAGAATACCGATTGGAATAGTGAGGATGGCACATATGATATACATCCAACGCCATCCAGCAAGCCCATGAAGGCCTTCTAGCCTCGAGGAAGCTGCAGATTGAATCAAGGCTGCAGTAAGTGCTCCCAAAGAGAGACCGACATAGAAAAAGCCACCACGACGCCCAGTCTCATCCGCACGGTACCAAGAGCCTGGACAGTTGTAAGCACTCTTCTCGCTCTGAAAAAAAATCTGTTACACCCACCGATAATATAGTGTATTGCTGGGAAAAAGGCTGCTTCAAACCAACCTACTAGAAAGCGGTATGCAGCTAGTTCTGCGAATGTGTGGACTCGGAATTGAAGGAGAGTGAAAATGCCCCAAGAAATGTCCAAAGAAGGAATCAGGTAATACACCGGGATACGAGTGAGCAAATACATAAACGGGAGTTGCCCAAGCACTGCCCCAAGTATATACATGGTGTGCAGTCGCACCAGCTCGTTGCCTCGGAAGCCCAAATCCTCTTTCATTCCAGCAACGTATGCATTATCTGATGAATGTCAATCATGATTTCTTTGCTGATTGAGTGTCCGTACTAATGTTCGCTTGATCGATGTACTTCACCCAGTACGCCTGGCAATGTCAACGACTGCACAGACATGTCCGTATGTGACCCAAATCATACCAAGAAGACATATGGCACAATCAAAAGGTCCAATTTCAGGATAAGTTTTCGTTCTTCAGGAGAGTCATAATCTTTGAACCACTGAATTTGATACCATTTGCGAGATTTGGCAGGCAAAGACATGCTGCTTAAAGGTTCAAATCCATGGGAATACGAGCTTTGGCTTAGCCATATTTCCCGTCATGTCCAGGTCATTTTTATAGTGCCTTGATAGGTAATTCCACACCTGCATGGTGCAGCATCTATTCGGAATGTTGAGCAAGGTGGCAGGCCTTGACATGACGGGGTTTGGTTATTATTACTGCAAGGGAGCGATTACGACAGAATGGGTTGGTTGCCACACGGCGATCTCGTCAAAGAGTGGGGTGAAGACGTGATTGTCTGAACTGATAAGTAAATGCGCATTGGCGTGGCTGGTAGCACGACTTTTAAAGGTCGTCGGGTTGAAGATAAGGTACCTGATACCTAGTTAATCTTTCATGCAGGTTCAACAGTCGACAATAACTTCGTACCACCTTCTTATTGAACTACTACCTAGATGATTACCTGACCAGAATCGATTACATAACTAATGACGCTATCCACAACAGTGCTAAATGCGGACAGAACATCAACAGAGGCTCAGCAATCCTACTCAACAAGACACGTTGCCCAACTAACCGACCATCTTGCATCCCCCGAAGAGACTGAGCAGGTCAAAACACGACCCGCATTGCCAATCGAATATCCTGTTTCAAAGCTTCAGCTCGACCCTGATCATTACATCGATCATGTTAAGGAAGTTAGAGTTGCAGTCATAGGGGCGGGCTTAGCAGGCATCAACGCGGGCATTATACTCCCGCAGAAGGTGCCAGGACTGAAATTGACAATTTTCGAAAAAAACCATGACGTAGTGCGTCTGCCAGATACACCCATGTCCTCTGCACCATCCAGCTAAACTATCATCAGAGCGGAACCTGGCTCGAGAACGTTTATCCGGGAGTACGCTGCGACATTCCGGCACATGTGTACCAATCCAGTTTCTCTCCCAACACTCAATGGTCTGAAGTGTTTGCCAAAGGTGAGGAAATTCGTGAATATTGGCAGTCTCGAGCGAGAAAGCATGACGTTTACAAATTCGTCAAATTACGGCACCGCGTCGATGAAGCTGACTGGAACCCAAACGACTCGCAGTGGCAACTGAAGGTGACCAAGTTGGAAACTGGCGAATCTATTACAGAAAATTTCACTTTTGTCATCACGGCGATTGGACGCTTCAACACTTGGAAACTACCTGATTATCCTGGTTTAGATGATTACAAAGGTCACTTACGACATACCTCGAACTGGGACTCAAGCTACGACCCAAAGGGTAAGCATGTTGCAGTGATCGGAAATGGAGCCAGTGGCATACAAGTTGTACCCAATCTGCAGCTTATAGCGAAACGTGTGACTACTTTTATACGCAACCCCACATGGATTGCAACGACATGGGCTGACGATGAGCGGACTTTTGAACCGCAGCCATATACTGAGGAACAACGCAAGTCTTTTGAAAATGATCCCCAAAAATATCTCGCTTTTCGTAAAGAACTGGAAGATCGGTATTGGCGACGATTTCGTGCCATGGTTCGAGGCTCTTCCGACAACGACGCTATCAGAGAATTGTTCATTGATGCGATGAAGAAGCGGGCAGCGAAGAAACCCGAGCTCCTCGATGGGTTGGTGCCCGACTTCGCACCTCATTGCCGGCGGCTGACTCCAGGACCGGGCTACATAGAGGCGCTCACAGAAGACAACGTCGAGTTGGTCAAACAGCCGATCAAGCGTTTTACAGCCACTGGCATCGAGACAACCGATGGCAAAGCCTATGACTTCGATGCAATTTTTTGTGCGACGGGAGCAAACACGAATCTCGCCCCACCATTCCCAATCAGAGCTCACGGGATCGATTTGAGCAAAGCATGGAAGCCAGGGGGCAAATGGGGATTTCCGTATACATATCTTGGAGTATCGACACCAGGCTTTCCAAACTTATTCTTCTTGGCTGGGCCACATGCTACGGGACCTTCAGGCACAGTACCACAAGCTGTTGAAACAGCTTTGGTATATTTTGCCAAAGTCATACGCAAGGCTAATTCTCAGGGTATCAAGTCTCTGGCACCATCAACCGAAGTCACAGATGATTTTATCGATTATTGTGATGCTTTTTTCCCAACGGCAGTTTTGACCGACAATTGCTCCTCATGGAATAACGGCGGAGTCCCAGGCCAGCGCATCCACGGTGTTTGGCCTGGCTCAGCCGCACATATCACCATTGTCAGACGAGAGCCGAGATGGGAAGACTGGGAATATGAACGCGAAAATAAGGTCAATAGATTTGCCTACTTTGGCAACGGCTACACTCAAGCAGAACTTGATGCGAACACCGATTTAACTTCGTATCTCAGAGCGCCTGGTCAAGAGGGAGACTTGAAGGACTTGCATGAAAGTTGGTGGGATTTACCAGGAGCGAAGAAGATGCCCAAGTAAAGTGCCACTTGCTATGCTTGTGCTGTCAAATTAATAGTATTCTTTAGTCACTAAACGAGACGAGTCCAAATTCTTGAATTGTCAGTTGTATAGGACTATTTCCCATTCAACATCAGTGATCATTGATCACGACATTGCAATACCTCTTTCTTTAGTTTTTGTTTTTTAGCTCCGAGCTAAAGCATTGGAGGGTTATTCGCGATGTGCGTGCGTTGGCCTCCGCCAGCATGGGAAAATGGGATATTTCGTCAAGTATCTCCCGAATGACGTGCTGGTAAACGAATAGTTAGCGGGTGCAATCGACTGAAGTGCACCCGCATACGCTTTACAAAGTTTGAAGCTCGGCAGATTACATTGCATCAGGATATATGTACCCACAATCGCCGAACACCGGAGGTTTGAGTCGATCAGGACATGTTGTGTGGTGGCGGAGCGCGTCTCCATGCTCAAGGCGTACATTGATACGTCAGCATGGCAGCCGATTGTGCAATCCACCATGTAAAAAGGAGCTCCGTGCATAGGAACAAGATTGATGGCTGTACATGGCTTCTTAACTTCAGATGTTGTATTTACAGCTTTTCGGATTCAAATAATCTCTCCCCCCAAATCCTACCTAAAGAGTTTCAACCATGCCTGATGAATATCGTTCGATTGAATATGGCAGCGATCATGCTGTGGTAAAACGCGACTATCCAGGTATCAAGCTTCAAACGGCAAGCTGATCATCCGTTCTAATAAGTTTCAGTAAAATGGTATCGCTCAACCTTTTTCAACATCACTATTCTTGGCCTATGCAATTTTAGCGCTCCCGGTATCTGGAGAGCAATGAACTCGCTGGGCGCTGGGGGAGCTCAGTCACCGCATCTCGTAAATTCAGGGAACGCTCTAACTTTTTGCTTGATGGTGGTGAGCTGCTACTTTAGCAGTGTTCTGGTCCGATATGTTGGGATCAAGGGTGCTCTTATGTTTGGAACGTATGTGTATACTGATGGCTTTAAAAGCATTAGCATAGCTGACCTAGGCATAACTAGTATCGGCTATGCTCCTTATGCTGCGGCTTTGTATTGTAATAATAGGTACGTAAGTTGGCATGCAAGCTGAGGAGAATGCAACTGACGCAACATTGTTACATCAGATTCGGAACAGAACGGTTTATCTACCTGGGCTCATCGCTTTGTGGTATATCTGCCGGTGTCTTCTGGATGGCAGAAGCAGCGATCGCGATCGCCTATCCCGAGCCATGGAACAAAGGGAAAGCCCTAGGCTACTGGCTTACCTACAGTCTTGGTGGTCAGATTCTTGGTGGAGCCATTAACCTTGGTCTGAATGTCGACCGTAATGAAGCTGGAAAGGTGTCATATACAGTATATTTGATTTTCATTGCACTACAGTGTATTGGCCCTATTGTTGGATGGTTTCTCAGCAAGCCCAGTCAGGTACAGAGAAAAGATGGTAAAAAGGTGGTTCTCGCAATCTTGGAAAACCCGTGGTTCGAGATGAAGCAAACGACAAGGCTGTTCTTTACGAAGCGCTTCTTGCTCATTTTACTCTTTATTGGGCAAACAGTCTTTGCAGAAGCCGTCTTCTTCACCTACCTCGCTCGTAAGCCCTTTCCTTTCTTTACCCATTGTCAGACACACCTGTTAATAAATCAACAGTCTGGTTCTCAGTCCGTGCCCGTGCCCTGGGGTCTTTTTTGTCAGGTATTGTTGCTGTGACTTGTGGCAATTTGCTCGGAAATTACCTGGATCACACCAAGATACCTCTACGCACCCGCGCTCGAAGCACATTTTGGATCATTGTTGCCCTTCAAGGTGCCTGGTGGATCTGGGCCACGATTCTTGTTACTGAGTTCCGCAACTTGCGACCCTCATATGATTGGGTTTCTACAGGCTTCGGTCGCAGCTTCGCGGTTTTCGTGTTTCTGGCGGCTGGTTTCCAGCTTAACTACCTTTTCTTGTACTTCATCATCGGCAACCTTGCCGCAAATGAAGAGGAAGTTGTCCGTTATGCTGCATTGCTGAGAGGTAGCGAAAGTGCGTGGCAAGCCATTAGTTATGGCATTACGAGCGTCAAGGTGTTTGCAGAGGTTGGTGCAGTGTACTGGAATTTTGCACTATGGGGCGTAGCTGTGTATCCGGCATGGTTGGTCGTAAGAGAGTTTGGAAGAGGCAAGACCACCATTGAACAGACTGATGATGCCATAATAACACCACCCGTTAAGATCGACGATGTTCAGGCTGGCCAAATCAACAAAGGTGCTTTGGGATAGTTATCAGCAGATACCTTCTCCATGATTTCTGAGCTACAATTATGCAGGATGAGGTTGAACTAGATCATAAATAAAAAAGTTCCTTTCATAAACAATTTAACGCACCAAACATCTAAATTTTGCTAGTTTATTGAAAATCGGTCATATACTTTGCAACAGTGCTGAAGCGGGACCGAAAAGCGAATTGGCTCTTATTTAAATGCCGGAAGACTAAACGGCGCAACATCAGAGAAAAAAAAAACTTATGGATAATATAGATATCTTGGAAAGTTCCCAGCTTACAAGATTTGTTTATCTGAGTACCGCGACAAGCCTACCTCCGCTGACCTCTCTTCTCCTCATGCGATTAAGACCCTCATTGATCCCTTTGAGGCCGTCGACAGTACCTACCACGTCCGGTGGCACTAAAAGCCCTTTCAACAAAAGTCTCTCACACCACTCGCTCAATGCCTCACCAACTTCGGGTACTTCATGGAAAAGCTTGATTGGAACGCTGTGTAACGCTACTCCAACTGGAATGTCAGTCTTTGGAAGCCCTGTCAGACCAACAAGATGTATTGTTGGGGTAGCTAAGCTAGCTTCGTAAGGCGTTGTGGGTGGTGTTGGCAGTTTCTTGTCTTCCATTGCAAGTGCTACAGTGGGTGATGTGACTGTCGAAGCGGCAAGGGCTTGAAGTAAATGCTTGGCGGTTTCCTTTCCCTGCGTGTCGAAACCAAAACGAGCTTTGTTACCAGTATTAGATTTGATAATGTCCACGGCCCTTTCAGGATCGTGCGAATCGACGACGAGGTCAGGCCGGATGGGCTCTGTGGTTGACAGTCTCAGCCCATGCTTTGCGCTATCGACCACTGATATGATCTTGAGTCCTGCAAGTCGTGCAATTTGCTTTACAATGTGTGCACATGTTGCACTGCCTCCCCAGATTACAAGAAAATCGCCTTTTTTGGCCCGCTCAGAAGGGTCGAGTCCCTGCAAACATTCTTGTCGTATGTCGGAAGGCAATTGCTCTGGCTTTAGTTTCCTGACTATATCGAGCAGATCTGGACCCCCTTCGATGCTTTTAAAATCAAGCCCCATGCAGATACCAAGTGCCAGAGCAGCAGAAACGAAGGCCACTCCTAGTATACTACCCGAATCTGGGGATATGCCAGGGGGTAGCCGAATGGCGTTGAAAGACGAAGCAATGCTATACTCTTGGTATGCAGCCTTTCGTAAGTCGCGGTAGTCGGTCGATGGCACAATGACGACATCACCCTTTTTTATACGTGGGTTTGGCGTTTTAGACATTTTGACGACAGTGCCCACCAACTCCCGCCCAGCAATATATGGTAGCATGGGAACACCGAAATTGAAATCTCTGAATGTGTTTTTAGTAAGAGTTATAAAGTCAAGGAGGTGAAGTTGAAGAGGTCAGGAAGTCTTACGGTGCTTTCCAGTCGATGGGATTGAGGCCAACGGCTTTGACCTTTACCAATAATTCATTATCCTGCAGTAAAATAGGGACTGGGTACCCTGCTGTTACTTCATATGGTTGGCGGACAGCTTGCAACAGTAGAACTTCCTGATTTTCAGGTATTTGAAACCTGTCGTCGATTTTTGAGAATTGGTTTATCAACCTCTTTCTTTTGCTAAAGGGTTGTTCCACGTGAGGTGCATTCCTGGTGCTTCTGGTTCGTTTTTTCATTGCGGCTATGGTATATACCAAACTTCCCAGAGATGTGAATGAACGCTGAAGAGGTGGAAATGGTGAGTTTGGCCCTGTTGAATTACTGACATAGGATGTACTGATAAGTGGTCATCATTAACCTGCATTAGTAATTAGTAGCAGTCCCACATATGCTACACGTGCTTCAACAGTGAAGGGGCCCGCGCTAAGGTCAGGCTAGAGATTATCGACATCGCGGAGTCAGATTGCGTAGTGCAGGAGTGGGGTAGTCACACGGGACAGCAGAGGAAAATATGGAGACATGAGGTCCTATTTCGGCGGATATATGTATTCCTATGCTCAAAAGTGCTATCAGTGTATCACCAGACTGATTAAGATCTTGTAAGTAGATGAAACCTGGAACTAAACAATGCTCAAGACTAAAAATTCTTAGCTTTTGGATATATCTTTATGGATAAATAACAAAGAACTAGAGTAACGAAGGGTTCGAAGTCGCACTCTAGAAGTACTTTTAACCCAAGGTAAATATGTTGTCAATCATAATTATAATATAATATACTTCGTCTAGTCCTGTACCAAAAGCTTGTTTGCTTAATTCCGGGTTTCATCTGCTTACGAGAGCGCCCACTCTCGTGAGTGGTAGTTAAGCCGATAAAAGTGGCGCGAGTGGGACAGATATTGCATTGCACGACAAAACAAGAAACATTACTTAACTTCTACAGTATAAGCAAGCTTAGAGTAAATTTCTTTGTTCGTTTTTGACGTGTTGTTTCTGATTTCGCAATCGCTATTTTCCACTATTATCGGCTTACAAGAACCACCTACCCAGCAACTCGACAATCACCTTGTGGCCTATCTTCCACCATAATCCCCGGAAATGACAAAAAGAAAGTTGGAGAATGGAACCTCGCTTTCCAAGAACGCGAAATTGAAAAATGGACATGGTAGACCTGGTAAAAAGCTCATTATCAATGCTTTCGTGGCAATGTGTAAGTTTACGTGATTTCCTATTCGTCATAACTGTGGCTTAAAGGGCTTGCAAGATTGGGCAATATTGATTGCAAGAGTTACTAAAGCCATGAAGGCAGCGGGCACCAGTCGCCGGGACTTTGGAGACACCCTGACGACCACTCTCACGAGTTCAATGATATCGACCACTGGGTGCAGCTTGCACAACTACTTGAAGATGCCAAATTTCATGGAATATTCATAGCTGATGTCCTTGGTGGCTACGATGTTTACAACGGCAACCTGGATGCAGCGAAGATGTCGGGTGCACAATGGCCTATGAATGAGCCATTAGCTGTTGTGAGTGCAATGGCGGCGGCGACAAAAAGCATTGGCTTTGGCGTCACTGCATCGATTACCTACGAACAACCATATCATTTGGCTCGGAGATTATCTACCATTGATCATCTTTCGAAGGGAAGGTAAATCAAAAGCCTGCCAACTTCATCCTTGCTTTACTAACTTCTGATAGACTTGGCTGGAATGTGAGCTCCCACGATCGCTGAAATTGAGCGTAGTTGGTTAACGAATTCAGATTGTGACTAGTTACCTCAATTCTGCCGCACGTAATATAGGCAAAGAACGGCTGCAGGTTAGTATTCTCGATTGACATGAGTTTGATATTAATTACATCCAGCATGACGAGCGATATGCTCAAGCAGCAGAATACGTCAAAGTCATGTACAAGTTGTTCGAATCATCATGGAGAGATGATGCAGTTGTGCTAGACCGAAACAAAGGCGTCTATACAGCTCCAGACAGAGTTCGGGAAATCAACCACAAGGGCAAATATTTCGACGTACCCGGACCCCATATCTGTCAACCAAGCCCACAACGTACGCCATTGCTACTCCAAGCAGGAACCTCGAAAGCAGGCAAACTCTTCGCAGCACAAAACGCTGAGGCCATCTTCATTTCAGCACACGCGCCGATTGTCTGTGCCAAAAACATTGCCGACATTCGTGAAGCTGCAACTCAATTCGGTAGAGATCCCAACAAGATCAAAATTGTTGCACTCGTGACTCCAATTATCGGCCGCACCGAGGATGAGGCACAAGCAAAGTTGGCAAACTATCGCAAGTATGCATCATTGGAAGGAGCACTGGCTCTTTTCTGTGGATGGACTGGGATCGATTTGGGCAAGTATGCCGATGACGAAGAGCTCCGCGAGGTAGAAAATGACTCCGTCCGGTCCACTATAGAGGGGTATGCGCGTTTTTCACCGGGTACATCGAAATGGACTAAGCATACTGTCGCGCAGCATGTAAGCATCGGAGGAAATGGCCCAATTTTTGTTGGAACTCCGGCCCAAGTAGCCGATGGATTTCAGTGCTGGGTTGACGAAGCGGATGTTGATGGATTTAACATTGTAAGCAAATTGATACCGAGTATCATTGCAGTACTCATATGGGAACAGGCATACGCCATCTTTCCACAGTCGTACAAGGACGTTGCTGAGTTGCTGCTTCCAGAACTCAAGGCACGAGGATTGTTCTGGGACGACTATGCGGTTCCCGGGGGCACGTACCGAGAGAACTTTTACGCAACCAAGGGACAGAAAGGACCACCGGCGGAACATGTCGCATCCACATATCGCTGGAAGGCCGGCGTAGACGCAAAGGATCATGATATACCCGAGTAGATCACATCTGGGCTACCAACGAAACTGAATGGCATTGGTGTGTCCTGAACAGACTGGGATGGAACAATACGGTAGATAGCACAAGGCGTGACCATCAGACTGAATCCATGGCGTGCATCAAAGGAAGTGGTGTTGGTGAAAGATGACGTCGATGACGTCACATGCTCCGCTAACTAGTTAGTTAATTAGTTAAGCCCTAGCACGGCCAAGAATAAATAGAATCAAAACAAACAGAATCTTCCATGAACTGCCACCACGTTGACTATTTACCCAATCCCTCCAGAGACGCTTTGCCAACTGCAGTGACTATTGGTGTAGTACTGCTAGATATGGATTACGATACACTCAATGCACTATATCTGTTGGAGCAACGCAGACGCCAGGAGGAGCAACGCAGACGCCAGGAGGAGCAACGCAGACGCGAGGCTGCAGAGAGCAGAATTCGTAGCACGACCCTGATGGAGTTTCTGGATGCATGTCACAACCACCTTCACTCAAACCTCACTGTTCAGTCCAATGCGACGTTATCCACGCGAGGCAATCCTGCGAATGCGAACAATAAGCTTCGCCCGAACAAACTTGTCGCATGGGAGGATTTCCCTGCTCAGCAGGCAGCCATCTGGGACAATATTATGGACTCCAATTTGCCCCCACAGCGCCGCTTCACATCGTTGCACACTTTGGAGGAGTCTGGCAGGACCATTCAACAAAGGAGGATGAGGTCTGGGCTGGACCTGCACCACTTTCAGCGGTCCACCGTCGAGGACCACGTATCTTGGATCGTCGAACAATTATACAATGAACCAGGATTGCGCCGAAAATTCAGGCTTAGGGGTACAGTGGAGTTTGAGAATCATGCCAACACGCTGAGCCCCGAGTCACAACTAGAGGATGGTGAATCCACCTCAGCAACCCGCGCAGGAACAACACGGCCCTGGTGTCGTGCAGATCAGTTCTGCGTCTACAATGTCAACACAGGAAATACGGAGAACCGCGTCGCGGCCTTTGTTATTGAATACAAAGCACCTCACAAGCTTCCGCTCGGCTACATCTACGAGGGTCTTGAGGACATGGATTTGGACGATGTGGTTCGGGCCCGCGACCCTGATCCTCCGCGCGATAAATACCGCCGCTTAATAGCTGCCATTATCACGCAGGCATTTTCGTACATGATTGAAAGTGGGCTAGAGTATGGCTGCGTTTGCACTGGCGAAGCATCCATCTTCCTCCGGGTGCCCACCGACGAACCGGGAACCGTCCACTATTATCTATCTGTACCGAAAGGCGACGTCGGGGCATTGACGGGATGGTCACCCAATACAGAGGGAGTCAATCGCCTTCATTTGACCGCGTTGGGCCAGATGCTAGCTTTCACTCTCCAGGCGCTGAAGTCGCCGGTACCACATAGTCAGGTCTGGCGAACTGATGCTGCTGCTCAGCTGAAGAGTTGGAAGATCGTATACGAGAAGCTGCTAGCTACCGTCCCCCGAGGTGACAGACCATCATCGGATTATCGACCACCTCGACAAGACGGCTTTCTTCGCATGTCGCCTATCCAGCTCCAACGAAGAGCGGCCCCAACGGGCTCTCCAAGCTGCTGGTCGCCAGCAGATGAGTATAGATCCAGTGATGAGGACTCCGATCAACACACTCCAAGCCGACGGCCTGGTACGCGGAGCCTGGCTCGTACTCAACCTCACCCAAGAGCTGAGTCATCTAGGACTGCTTCCCGTCAAGGAGCGCAGAGTGCAGAGTACTGCACCCAACAGTGCTTGCTCGGATTGGTTAATGGGGGCGCGCTCGATGCTCTGTGTCCGAATGTGCGAGGCCATGGGAGTGGCTACCATCAGATTGACCTATCTAGGTTTCTTACTCTGATTTACCAGCAGCTC